>JAXQQM020069800.1:0-226103 GCA_034641835.2 Pinus albicaulis
TTCGGATGATCCGTGAAAAATGAACATACGTGGATATCGGGGGCTAAACTTTTCAGTTTTGAAATCCGAGAGCATATTTGGATAACCATTTTGGAGATGCAAGCGTGGTCTCACATGCACAAAGTGACGAATTGATTTAGGGACTCATTTTGGATGATCCGTAAAAAACGAACGGACGCGGATGTCGGGGGCTAAAATTTTCGTTTTTGAAATCTGAGAGTATATTTGGATACCCATTTTGGAGATGCAAGTGTGCCCCCGCAGGAACAAAACGACGAATTTATTTCGGGATTCATTTTGGATGATCCTTGGAAAATGAACAAATGCGGGTATTGGGGGTTGAAATTTTCGGTTTTTAAATTCGAGAGCATATCTGGATACCCATTTTGGAGATGAAAGCGTGGCCCCGCATGCACAAAGTGACAAATTTATTTCGGGACTGATTTCAGACGATCCGTGAAAAACGAACGGATGCGGATATCAGGGGTTGAACTTTCTGGTTTTGAAATCCGAGAGCATATTTGGATACCCATTTTGGAGATGCAAGTGTGGCCCCGCATGCACGAAGTGACAAATCGATTTCGCGACTCATTTCGGATGATCCGTGAAAAACGAATAGACGCAGATAACGGGGGCTGAAATTTTCGATTTTGAAATATGAGAGCATATTTGGATACCTATTTTGGAGATGAAAGCGTGGCCTCGGATGCACAAAGTGACAAATTGAGTTTGGGCCTCATTTTGGACGATCCGTGAAAAAGGAACGGACGCGAATATCAGGGGCTAAAATTTTCGGTTTTGAAATCTGAGAGCATATTTGGATACCCATTTTGGATGTTATGGTCCCGTATGAACAAAGTGACGAATTGACTTCGGGACTCAATTCGTACGATCCATTTCGTACGATCCGTAAAAAATGAAAAGACGTGATATCGGGCTGAAATTTTCGGCTGTGAAATCGAGAGCATATTTGGATACCCATTTTGGAGATGCAAGCGTGGCCCCGCATGCACAAAGTGACAAATTGATTTCGGAACTCATTTCGGATGGTTCGTGAAAAAAGAACAGACGTGGAAGATGGGGCTAAACTTTTCGGTTTTGATATCCGAGAGCATATTTGGATACCCATTTTGGAGATGTAAGTGTGGCCCCAGATGCACAAAGTGACGAATTGAGTTCGGACCTCATTTCGGATGATCCGTGAAAAACAAACGGATGCGAATATCGAGGGCTAAACTTTTCGGTTTTAAAATCCGAGAGCATATTTTGATACCTATTTTGGAGATGCAAGTGTGGCCCCGGATGCACAAAGTGACGAATTGATTTCGGGATTGATTTCAGACGATTTGTGAAAAATGAATGAACACAGATATCGGGGGCTGAAATTTTCGGTTTTGAAATATGAGAGCATATTTGGATACACTTTTAAAACGTTTTAAAATGCTTTACAAGTTTTTGAAAAGGATTTAAAAACGTTTTAAAACATTTTAAACCTTTTTTAAAATATTGTAAAAGCTTTCTAAAAACATTTTTAAACCATTTTAAAACACTTTTAAAACGTTTCTAAATTCTTTACAAGTTTTTTAAAAGGATTTAAAAACGTTTTAAAACATTTCAAAAGTGTTTTGAAACATTTTAAAATAAATTTAAAACATTTTAGAAGTGTTTTGAAACATTTTAAAATAAATCTTAAAAGCATTTCAAAATATTTTAAAAGCGTTTCAGAATATCTTAAAAGTGTTTTGAAATATCTTGAAAGTGTTTTACAATATTTTGAAATGTTATAAAAATCCTTTAAAACATTTTACAACTTTTTAAAACCATTTTAAAAGAGTTTCATAATGTCTTAAAAACATTTTTAACGTGTTTAAAATCATGTTATAGCATTTTAAAAAGTGTTTTATAATGTTTTTAAAAATATTATTTTTTACGATTTTATTAAAAAGATTTACTAAAAATGATTAAACGCTTTAAATATTTGATTAAAACATATTAATAAGAATTTGGAATATTTTATAAAAGGTTTAAACCATTTTTAAAACATTTATAAAAATTATTGAATGTCAGCTTTATAAGCTTAACTTTATGAAATATTTTGAAATATTTTCAAATGTTAAAAAAATCCTCTTAAATATTTTACAATTTTTTAAAAATATTTCAAAAGAGTTTTATGATGTTTTAAAAACATTTTAAACGTGTTTAAAACCACATTATAACATTTTAAAAAGGGTTTTATAATATTTTTAAAAACGTTTCTTTTTTTACGATTTTATTAAAAACATTTAATAAAAAGATTAAACGCTTTAAATATTTGATTTAAACATATTGAGAAGATTTTAGAATATTTTATAAAAGATTTAAACCATTTATGAAACATTTATAAAAATTATTGCATGTTTATAATGTTAGCTTTATAAGCTTAACTTTTATTAAATTTTATTTAAAAACGTTTTTAAAACCTAAATAAATGCTTTCAAATATTTTAAATTTGTTTTGAAATGTTTTTCTAACATTGTAAAAGCATTCTAAAAACATTTAAAAACCATTTAAAAACATTTTTAAAACATTTTAAAATGTTTTACAAGTTTTTAAAAAGGATTTAAATATGTTTTAAAACATTTTAAAAGTGTTTTGAAACATTTTAAAAGTGTTTTGAAACATTTTAAAAGTGTTTTGAAGCATTTTAAAAGTGTTTTGAAACATTTTAAAATAAATTTAAAACATTTTAAAAGCGTTTCAAAATATTTAAAAGTGTTCAAAAATATCTCAAGCGTTTGACAATATTTTGAAATTTATAAAAATGTTTTAAAACATTTTACAATTTTTTAAAAATATTTTAAAAGAGTTTTATGATGTCTTCAAAACATTTTAAAAGCACATTATAACATTTTAAAAAGTGTTTTATAATGTTTCTAAAAAATTATTTTTTACGATTTTATTAAATGTGTTTATATTAAAACACTTTTAATATAAATTTAAAATATTTTAGAAGTGTTTTGAAACATTTAAAAATAAATTTAAAACATTTTAAAAGCATTTCAAAATATTTTACAAGTGTTTTAAAATATCTTGAAAGCGTCTTTTACAATATTTTGAAATTTTTTGAATGATTTTGAAATGTTATAAAAATCCTTTAAAACATTTTACAAATTTGTTAAAAATATTTTAAACGAGTTTCATAATGTCTTAAAAACATTTTAAATGTGTTTAAAAGCACGTTATAACATTTTAAAAAGTGTTTTATAATGTTTTTAAAAACGTTTTTTTTTTTTTGCGATTTTATTTAAAATGATTAAACACTTTAAATATTTTATTTAAGCATATTAATAAGAATTTTGAATATTTTATAAAAGCTTTAAACCATTTATAAAAATTATTAAATGTTTATAATGTCAACTTTATTAGTTTAACTTTTATTAAATGTTATTTATAAACATTTAAAAAAAAGAAATAAATGCTTTTAAATATTTTAAAAGAATTTTAAAAGTGTTTTTAAATGTTTTTAAAACATTGTAAAAGCTTTCTAAAAACATTTTAAAACCATTTTAAAACATTTTAAAATGCTTTACAAGTTCTTCAAGAGGTTCTGAAAACGTTTTAAAACATTTTAAAAGTGTTTTGAAACATTTTAAAATAAATTTAAAACATTTTAGAAGTGTTTTGAAACATTTTAAAATAAATTTTAAAAGCATTTCAAAATATTTTATAATGTCTTAAATACATTTAAATGTGTTTAAAAGCACGCTATAACATTTTAAAAAGTTTTTTATAATGTTTTTAAAACAATTTCTTTTACGATTTCATTAAAAACATTTACTAAAAATGATTAAATGCTTTAAATATTTCATTTAAACATATTAATAAAAATTTAGAATATTTTATAAAAGCTTAAACCATTTATAAAAATTATTGAATGTCAGATTTATAAGCTTAACTTGATAAGCGTTTTACAATATTTTGAAATATTTTAAAATATTTTGAAATGTTATAAAATCCTTTAAAATATTTTACCAAGTTTCTAAAATATTTTAAAAGAGCTTTATAATGTCTGAAAAACATTTTAAACGCAGATAGTTCGTTAAAAAAGAATAAACGCAGTTAAACTTTTTCACTTTTGATATCCGGAGAGCATATTTGGGTACCCATTTTGGAGATTCAAGCGCAGCCCCAGATGCACAAAGTGACGAATTGAGTTTGGACCTCAGTTCGGATGATCCGTGAAAAACGAACGGATGTGAATATCGAGGGCTAAAATTTTCTGTTTAAAAATTCGAGAGCATATTTGGATACCCATTTTGGAGATGCAAGCGTGGCCCCACATGCACAAAGTGATGAATTGATTTAGGGACTCATTTCAAACGATCCATAAAAAACGAATAGACGCAGATATCGGGGTTGAAATTTTCATTTTTGAAATTCGAGAGCATATTTGGATACCGCTTTTGGAGATGCAAGTGTGCCCCCGCATGAACAAAGTGGCGAATTGATTTTGGGACTCATTTCGGACGATCTTTGAAAACTGAACGAAAGCGGATATTGGGGGTTGAACTTTTCAGTTTTGAAATTCGAGAGCATATTTGGATACCCATTTCGGAGATGCAAGCGTGGCCCCGCATGCACAAAGTGATGAATTTATTTCGGGACTGACTTCGGACTATTCGTGAAAAATGAACAGACGTGGATATCGGGGGCAGAACTTTTCGGTTTTGAAATCCGAGAGCATATTTGGATACACATTTTGGAGATGCAAGCGTTTCCCCACATGCACAAAGTGAAAAATTGATTTCAGGACTCATTTCGGATGATCCGTGAAAAACGAACATATGTGGATATCGGGGGCTAAAATTTTCAGTTTTGAAATCCGAGAGCATATTTGGATAACCATTTTGGAGATGCAAGCGTGGCCTCACATGCACAAAGTGACGAATTGATTTAGGGACTCATTTTGGATGATCCGTAAAAAAACAAACGGAGGCGGATGTCGGGGGCTAAAATTTTCGTTTTTGAAATCTGAGAGTATATTTGGATACCCATTTTGGAGATGCAAGTGTGCCCCCGCAGGAACAAAACGACGAATTGATTTCGGGATTCATTTTGGATGATCCTTGGAAAATGAACAAATGCGGGTATTGGGGGTTGAAATTTTCGGTTTTTAAATTCGAGAGCATATCTGGATACCCATTTTGGAGATGAAAGCGTGGCCCCGCATGCACAAAGTGACAAATTTATTTCGGGACTAATTTCAGACGATCCGTGAAAAACGAACGGATGCGGATATCAGGGGTTGAACTTTCTGGTTTTGAAATCCGAGAGCATATTTGGATACCCATTTTTGAGATGCAAGTGTGGCCCCGCATGCATGAAGTGACAAATCGATTTCGCGACTCATTTCGGATGATCCATCAAAAACAAATAGACGCAGATAACGAGGGCTGAAATTTTCGATTTTGAAATATGAGAGCATATTTGGATATCCATTTTGGAGATGAAACCGTGGCCTCGGATGCACAAAGTGACAAATTGAGTTTGAACCTCATTTTGGACGATCCATGAAAAACGAACGGACGCGAATATCGGGGGCTAAACTTTTCGGTTTTTAAATCTGAGAGCATATTTGGATACCCATTTTGGAGATGCAAGCGTGGCCCCAGATGAACAAAGTGACGAATTGACTTCGGGCCACAATTCAGACGATCCATGTAAAATGAAAAGACGTGGATATCGAGGGCTGAAATTTTCGGTTGTGAAATCTGAGAGCATATTTGGATACCCATTTTGGAGATGCAAGCGTGGCCCCGCATGCACAAAGTGACAAATTGATTTCAGGACTCATTTCGGATGGTTCGTGAAAAAAGAACAGACGTGGAAGATGGGGCTAAACTTTTCAGTTTTGATATCTGAGAGCATATTTGGATACCCATTTTGGAGATGCAAGTGTGGCCCCAGATGCACAAAGTGACGAATTGAGTTCGGACCTCATTTCAGATGATCCGTGAAAAACAAACGGATCTGTCTCCCGAGGCCAAACTTTTCGTCATTTGAGACGATTTGTGAAAAATGAATGAACACAGATATCGGGGGTTGAACTTTTCGGTTTTGAAATATGAGAGCATATTTGGATACACTTTTAAAACGTTTTAAAATGCTTTACAAGTTTTTGAAAAGGATTTAAAAACGTTTTAAAACATTTTAAACCTTTTTTTAAATATTGTAAAAGCTTTCTAAAAACATTTTTAAACCGTTTTAAAACACTTTTAAAACGTTTTAAAATGCTTTACAAGTTTTTTAAAAGGATTTAAAAACGTTTTAAAACATTTTAAAAGTGTTTTGAAACATTTTAAAATAAATTTAAAACATTTTAGAGGTGTTTTGAAACATTTTAAAATAAATCTTAAAAGCATTTCAAAATATTTTAAAAGCGTTTCAGAATATCTTAAAAGTGTCTTGAAATATCTTGATAGTGTTTTACAATTTTTTGAAATGTTATAAAAATCCTTTAAAACATTTTACAACTTTTTAAAAATATTTTAAAAGAGTTTCATAATGTCTTAAAAACATTTTTAACGTGTTTAAAATCATGTTATAGCATTTTAAAAAGTGTTTTATAATGTTTTTAAAAATATTATATTTTACGATTTTATTAAAAAGATTTAGTAAAAATGATTAAACGCTTTAAATATTTGATTTAAACATATTAATAAGAATTTGGAATATTTTATAAAAGGTTTAAACCATTTTTAAAACATTTATAAAAATTATTGAATGTCAACTTTATAAGCTTAACTTTATGAAATATTTTGAAATATTTTGAAATGTTATAAAAATACTCTAAAATATTTTACAGATTTTTTTAAAATATTTTAAAAGAGTTTTATGATGTGTTAAAAACATTTTAAACGTGTTTAAAAGCACATTATAACATTTTAAAAAGGGCTTTATAATATTTTTAAAAACGTTTCTTTTTTTACGATTTTATTAAAAACATTTAATAAAAAGATTAAATGCTTTAAATATTCGATTTAAACATATTGAGAAGATTTTAGAATATTTTATAAAATATTTAAACCATTTATGAAACATTTATAAAAATTATTGCATGTTTATAATGTTAGCTTTATAAGCTTAACTTTTATTAAATCTTATTT
This sequence comes from Pinus albicaulis, assembly GCA_034641835.2. NCBI lineage: Eukaryota > Viridiplantae > Streptophyta > Pinopsida > Pinales > Pinaceae > Pinus > Pinus albicaulis. The sequence continues at coordinate 7,146 of JAXQQM020069800.1, forward strand.
AAAAATGTTTTTGAAACCTAAATAAATGCTTTCAATTATTTTAAATGTGTTTTGAAATGTTTTTCTAACATTGTAAAAGCATTCTGAAAACATTTAAAAACCATTTAAAAACACATTTAAAACGTTTTAAAATGTTTTACAAGTTTTTAAAAAGGATTTAAATATGTTTTAAAACATTTTAAAAGTGTTTTGAAACATTTTAAAAGTGTTTTGATACATTTTAAAAGTGTTTTGAAGCATTTTAAAAGTGTTTTGGAACATTTTAAAATAAATTTAAAACATTTTAAAAGCGTTTCAAAATATTTAAAAGTGTTCAAAAATATCTTAAGCGTTTGACAATATTTTGAAATTTATAAAAATCTTTTAAAACATTTTACAAATTTTAAAAAATATTTTAAAAGAGTTTTATGATGTCTTCAAAACATTTTAAAAGCACATTATAACATTTTAAAAAGTGTTTTATAATGTTTCTAAAAACTTTTTTTTACGATTTTATTAAATGTGTTTATTTTAAAACACTTTTAATATAAAATTTAAAATATTTTAGAAGTGTTTTGAAACATTTAAAAATAAATTTAAAACATTTTAAAAGCGTTTCAAAATATTTTACAAGTGTTTTAAAATATCTTGGAAGCGTTTTTTACAATATTTTGAAATTTTTTGAATGATTTTGAAATTTTTTGAAATGTTATAAAAATCATTTAAAACATTTTACAAATTTATAAAAATATTTTAAACGAGTTTTATAATGTCTTAAAAACATTTTAAATGTGTTTAAAAGCACATTATAACATTTTAAAAAGTGTTTTATAATGTTTTTAAAAACGTTTTTTTTTTGCGATTTTATTAAAAATGATTAAACGCTTTAAATATTTGATTTAAGCATATTAATAAGAATTTAGAATATTTTATAAAAGCTTTAAACCATTTATAAAACGTTTATAAAAATTATTAAATGTTTATAATGTCAACTTTATTAGTTTAACTTTTATTAAATGTTATTTATAAACACTTTAAAAAATGAAATAAATGCTTTTAAATATTTTAAAAGAATTTTAAAAGTGTTTTGAAATGTTTTTAAAACATTGTAAAAGCTTTCTAAAAACATTTTAAAACCATTTTAAAACACTTTTAAAACATTTTAAAATGCTCTACAAGTTCTTCAAGAGGTTCTGAAAACGTTTTAAAACATTTTAAAAGTGTTTTGAAACATTTTAAAATAAACTTAAAACATTTTAGAAGTGCTTTGAAACATTTTAAAATAAATTTTAAAAGCGTTTCAAAATATTTTAGAAGCATTTCAAAATATTTTAGAAGTGTTTCAAAATATTTTAAAAGTGTTTTAAAATATCTTGGAAGTGTTTTATAATGTTTAAAAAAAAAAAATTACGATTCCATTAAAAACATTTACTAAAAATGATTAAACGCTTTAAATATTTGATTTAAACATATTAATAAAAATTTAGAATATTTTATAAAAGCTTTAAACCATTTATAAAAATTATTGAATGTCAGAGTTATAAGCTTAACTTGATAAGCGTTTTACAATATTTTGAAATATTTTAAAATATTTTGAAATGTTATAAAAATCCTTTAAAATATTTTACAAATTTTTAAAATATTTTAAAAGAGCTTTATAATGTCTGAAAAACATTTTAAACGTAGATAGTTCGTTAAAAAGGAATAGACGCAGGCTAAACTTTTCGGTTTTGATATCCGAGAGCATATTTGGATATCCATTTGGGAGATGCAAGCGTGGCCCCAGATGCACAAAGTGACGAATTGAGTTTGGACCTCATTTCGGATGATCTGTGAAAAACGAACGGATGCGAATATCGAGGGCTAAACTTTTCGGTTTAAAAATTCGAGAGCATATTTGGATACCCATTTTGGAGATGCAAGCGTGGCCCCACATGCACAAAGTGATGAATTGATTTAGGGACTCATTTCGGACTATCCGTGAAAAATGAACGGACGTGGATATCGGGGGCAGAACTTTTCGGTTTTGAAATATGAGAGCATATTTGGATACACATTTTGGAGATGCAAGAGTTTCCCCACATGCACAAAGTGAAAAATTGATTTCAGGACTCATTTCGGATGATCCGTGAAAAACGAACATACGTCGATATCGGGGGCTAAACTTTTCAGTTTTGAAATCCGAGAGCATATTTGGATAACCATTTTGGAGATGCAAGCGTGGCCTCACATGCACAAAGTGACGAATTGATTTAGGGACTCATTTTGGATGATCCGTAAAAAATGAACGGACGTGGATGTCGGGGGCTAAAATTTTCGTTTTTGAAATCTGAGAGTATATTTGGATACCCATTTTGGAGATGCAAGTGTGCCCCCGCAGGAACAAAACGACGAATTGATTTCGGGATTCATTTTGGATGATCCTTGAAAAATGAACAAATGCGGATATTGGGGGTTGAAATTTCGGTTTTTAAATTCGAGAGCATATCTGGATACCCATTTTGGAGATGAAAGCGTGGCCCCGCATGCACAAAGTGACAAATTTATTTCGGGACTGATTTCAGACGAACCGTGAAAAACGAACGGATGCGGATATCAGGGGTTGAACTTTCTGGTTTTGAAATCCGAGAGCATATTTGGATACCCATTTTGGAGATGCAAGTGTGGCCCCGCATGCACGAAGTGACAAATCGATTTCGCGACTCATTTCGGATGATCCATCAAAAACGAATAGACGCAGATAACGAGGGCTGAAATTTTCGATTTTGAAATATGAGAGCATATTTGGATATCCATTTTGGAGATGAAAGCGTGGCCTCGGATGCACAAAGTGACAAATTGAGTTTGAACCTCATTTTTGGACGATCCATAAAAACGAACTATCGCGAATATCGGGGGCAATTTTCGGTTTTTAAATCAGAGCATATTTGGATACCCATTTTGGAGATGCTGGCCCCGTATGAACAAAGTGACGAATTGACTTCGGGCCACAATTCAGACGATCCGTGTAAAATGAAAAGACGTGGTTATCGAGGGCTGAAATTTTCGGTTGTGAAATCTGAGAGCATATTTGGATACCCATTTTGGAGATGCAAGCGTGGCCCCGCATGCACAAAGTGACAAATTGATTTCGTAAACTCATTTCGGATGGTTCGTGAAAAAAGAACAGACGTGGAAGATGGGGCTAAACTTTTCGGTTTTGATATCCGAGAGCATGTTTGGATACCCATTTTGGAGATGCAAGTGTGGCCCTAGATGCACAAAGTGACGAATTGAGTTCGGACCTCATTTCGGATGATCCGTGAAAATTGAACGGATGTGAATATCGAGGACAATTTTCACAAAAATTGAGAGCATATTTGGATACCCATTTTGAGATGCAAGCTTGGCCCCACATGCACAAAGTGATGAATTGATTTAGGGACTCATTTCGAACGATCCATAAAACGACCGTACGTGCATATCTGTTGAGATTTTCATTTTTGAAATTCGAGAGCATATTTGGATACCCATTTTGGAGATGCAAGTGTGCCCCGCATGAACAAAGTGACGAATTGATTTTGGGACTCATTGCGGACGATCTTTGAAAACTGAACGAAAGCGGATATTGGGGGTTGAACTTTTCAGTTTTGAAATTCGAGAGCATATTTGGATACCCATTATGGAGATGCAAGCTTGGCCCCGCATGCACAAAGTGACGAATTTATTTCGGTACTGATTTCGGACTATCCGTGAAAAATGAACGGACGTGGATATCGGGGGCAGAAATTTTCGGTTTTGAAATCCGAGAGCATATTTGGATACACATTTTGGAGATGCAAGCGTTTCCCCACATGCACAAAGTGAAAAATTGATTTCAGGACTCATTTTGGATGATCCGTGAAAAACGAACATACGTGGATATCCGGGGCTAAACTTTTCAGCTTTTGAAATCCGAGAGCATATTTTGATAACCATTTTGGGAGATGCAAGCGTGGCCTCACATGCACAAAGTGACGAATTGATTTAGGGACTCATTTTGATGATCCGTGAAAACGAACTGACGCGGGATGTTGGGGGCTAAAATTTTCATGGAAATCGAGAGTATATCTGGATACCCATTTTGAGATGCAAGTGTGCCCTCAAGCAGGTTCGAAAAAGACGAATTGATTTCCTTGGATTCATTTTGGATGATCCTTGAAAATGAACAAATGCGATATCAGCTGAAATTTTCTGGCTTTTTCCTTCGAGAGCATATCCGGGATTCTGATGGGTGCCTTGAAAGCGTGGCCCCGCATGCACAAAGTGACAAATTTATTTCGGGACTGATTTCAGACGATCCGTGAAAAACGAACGGACGCGGATATCAGGGGTTGAACTTTTTGGTTTTGAAATCCGAGAGCATATTTGGATACCCATTTTGGAGACGCAAGTGTGGCCCCTCATGCACAAAGTGACAAATTGATTTCGCGACTCATTTCGGATGATCCGTGAAAAACGAATAGACGCAGATAACGGGGGCTGAAATTTTCGATTTTGAAATATGAGAGCATATTTCGATACCCATTTTGGAGATGAAAGCGTGGCCTCGGATGCAAAAAGTGACAAATTGATTTTGGGCATCATTTTGGATGATCCGTGAAAAACGAACAAACGCGAATATCGGGGGCTAAACTTTTCGGTTTTGAAATCTGAGAGCATATTTGGATACCCATTTTGGAGATGCAAGCGTGGCCCCAGATGAACAAAGTGACGAATCGACTTCGGGACTCAATTCAGACGATCCGTGAAAAATGGAAAGACGTGGATATCGGGGGCTGAAATTTTCGGTTGTGAAATCTGAGAGCATATTTGGATACCCATTTTGGAGATGCAAGCGTGGCCCCGCATGCACAAAGTGACACCATCCTAACTCATTTATTGTCTGTGAAATAGAACAAATATCGTGAAGATGGGGCTAAACTTTCTGGGCTTTGATATCCGAGAGCATATTTGATACCTAATGGATGATGCAAGTGTGGCCCTGTATGCACAGTGACGAATTGAGTTCGACCCTCATTTCGGATCCGTGAAAACAAACGGATGCGAATATCGAGGGCTAAAATTTTCGGTTTTAAAATCCGAGAGCATATTTGGATACCTATTTTGGAGATGCAAGTGTGGCCCGGGATGCACAAAGTGACGAATTGATTTCGGGATTCATTTCAGACGATTTGTAAAAAATGAATGAACACAGATATCGGGGGCTGAACTTTTCGGTTTTGAAATATGAGAGCATATTTGGATACACTTTTAAAACGTTTTAAAATGATTTACAAGTTATTGAAAAGGATTTAAAAACGTTTTAAAACATTTTAAACCTTTTTTAAAATATTGTAAAATCTTTCTAAGAACATTTTTAAACCATTTTAAAACACTTTTAAAACGTTTTAAAATGCTTTACAAGTTTTTTAAAAGGATTTAAAAATGTTTTAAAACATTTTAAAAGTGTTTTGAAACATTTCAAAATAAATTTAAAACATTTTAGAAGTGTTTTGAAACATTTTAAAATAAATCTTAAAAGCATTTCAAAATATTTTAAAAGCGTTTCAGAATATCTTAAAAATGTCTTGAAATATCTTGATAGTGTTTTACAATATTTTGAAATGTTATAAAAATCCTTTAAAACATTTTACAACTTTTGTAAAATATTTTAAAAGAGTTTCATAATGTCTTAAAAACATTTTTAACCTGTTTAAAATCATGTTATAGCATTTTAAAAAGTGTTTTATAATGTTTTTAAAAATATTATTTTTTACGATTTTATTAAAAAGATTTACTAAAAATGATTAAACGCTTTAAATATTTGATTTAAACATATTAATAAGAATTTGAAATATTTTATAAAAGGTTTAAACCATTTTTAAAACATTTATAAAAATTATTGAATGTCAGCTTTATAAGCTTAACTTTATGAAATATTTTGAAATATTTTGAAATGTTATAAAAATCCTCTAAAAATATTTTACAAATTTTTTAAAAATATTTTAAAAGAGTTTTATGATGTGTTAGAAACATTTTAAACGTGTTTAAAAGCACATTATAACATTTTAAAAATGGTTTTATAATATTTTTAAAAACGTTTCTTTTTTTACGATTTTATTAAAAACATTTAATAAAAAGATTAAACGCTTTAAATATTTGATTTAAACATATTGAGAAGATTTTAGAATATTTGATAAAAGATTTAAACCATTTATGAAACATTTATAAAAATTATTGCATGTTTATAATGTTAGCTTTATAAGCTTAACTTTTATTAAATTTTATTTAAAAATGTTTTTAAAACCTAAATAAATGCTTTCAAATATTTTAAATGTGTTTTGAAATGTTTTTATAACATTGTAAAAGCATTCTGAAAACATTTAAAAACCATTTTAAAACACTTTTAAAACATTTTAAAATGTTTTAAAAGTTTTTAAAAAGGATTTAAATATGTTTTAAAACATTTTAAAAGTGTTTTGAAACATTTTAAAATAAATTTAAAACATTTTAAAAGTGTTTTGAAGCATTTTAAAAGTGTTTTGAAACATTTTAAAATAAATTTAAAACATTTTAAAAGTGTTTCAAAATATTTAAAATTGTTCAAAAATATCTTAAGCGTTTGACAATATTTTGAAATTTATAAAAATATTTTAAAACATTTTACGAATTTTTGAAAATATTTTAAAAGAGTTTTATGATGTCTTCAAAACATTTTAAAAACACATTATAACATTTTAAAAAGTGTTTTATAATGTTTCTAAAAACATTTTTTTTTACGATTTTATTAAATGTGTTTATTTTAAAACACTTATAATATAAATTTAAAATATTTTAGAAGTGTTTCGAAACATTTAAAAATAAATTTAAAACATTTTAAAATCATTTCAAAATATTTTACAAGTGTTTTAAAATATCTTGAAAGTGTTTTTTACAATATTTTGAAATTTTTTGAATGATTTTGAAATATTTTGAAATGTTATAAAAATCCTTTAAAACATTTTACAAATTTGTAAAAATATTTTAAACAAGTTTTATAATGTCTTAAAAACATTTTAAATGTGTTTAAAAGCACGTTATAACATTTTAAAAAGTGTTTTATAATGTTTTTAAAAACGTTTTTTTTGTGATTTTATTAAAAATGATTAAACGCTTTAAATATTTGATTTAAGCATATTAATAAGAATTTAGAATATTTTATAAAAACTTTAAACCATTTATAAAACCTTTATAAAAATTATTAAATGTTTATAATGTCAACTTTATTAGTTTAACTTTTATTAAATGTTATTTATAAACATTTTTAAAAATGAAATAAATGCTTTTAAATATTTTAAAAGAATTTTAAAAGTGTGTTGAAATGTTTTTAAAACATTGTAAAAGCTTTCTAAAAACATTTTTAAACCGTTTTAAAACACTTTTAAAACATTTTAAAATGCTTTACAAGTTCTTCAAGAGGTTCTGAAAACATTTTAAAACATTTTAAAAGTGTTTTGAAACATTTTAAAATAAATTTAAAACATTTTAGAAGTGTTTTGAAACATTTTAAAATAAATTTTAAAAGCGTTTCAAAATATTTTACAATATTTTGAAATGTTATAAAAATCCTTTAAAACATTTTACAAATTTTTTAAAATATTTTAAACGAGTTTTATAATGTCTTAAATACATTTAAATGTGTTTAAAAGCACGCTATAACATTTAAAAAATAAAAATTATAATATTTAAAAAATAAAAATTACGATTCGATTAAAAACATTTACTAAAAATGATTAAACGCTTTAAATATTTGATTTAAACATATTAATAAAAATTTAGAATATTTTATAAAAGCTTTAAACCATTTATAAAAATTATTGAATGTCAGATTTATAAGCTTAACTTGATAAGCGTTTTACAATATTTTTAAATGTTATAAAAATCCTTTAAAATATTTTAAAAGAGCTTTATAATGTCTGAAAAAAACATTTTAAACGTAGATAGTTCGTTAAAAAAGAATAGACGCAGGCTAAACTTTTCGGTTTTGATATCCGAGAGCATATTTGGGTAACCATTTTGGAGATGCAAGCGCAGCCCCAGATGCACAAAGTGACGTATTGAGTTTGACTCCTATTTCCGATGATCCGTGAAACTAACTGATGTGAATATCGAGGCTAAAATTTTCTGGTTTAAAAATTCGAGAGCATATTTGGATACCCATTTTGAGATGCAAGCGTGGCCCCACATGCACAAAGTGATGAATTGATTTAGAGACTCATTTCCTCAACGATCCATAAAAAATGACAGACGCAGATATCGGGGTTGAAATTTTCATTTTTGAAATTCGAGAGCATATTTGGATACCCATTTTGGAGATGCAAGTGTGCCCCCACATGAACAAAGTGACGAATTGATTTTGGGACTCATTGCGAACGATCTTTGAAAATTGAACGAAAGTGGATATTGGGGGTTGAACTTTTCAGTTTTGAAATTCGAGAGCATATTTGGATACCCATTTTGGAGATGCAAGCGTGGCCCCGCATGCACAAAGTGATGAATTTATTTCGGGACTGATTTCGGACTATCCATGAAAAATGAACAGACGTGGATATCGGGGGCAGAACTTTTCGGTTTTGAAATCCGAGAGCATATTTGGATACACATTTTAGAGATGCAAGCATTTCCCCACATGCACAAAGTGACAAATTGATTTCAGGACTCATTTCGGATGATCCGTGAAAAACGAACATACGTGGATATCGGGGGCTAAACTTTTCAGTTTTGAAATCCGAGAGCATATTTGGATAATCATTTTGGAGATGCAAGCGTGGCCTCACATGCACAAAGTGACGAATTGATTTAGGGACTCATTTTGGATGATCCGTAAAAAATGAACGGACGCGGCTGTCGGGGGCTAAAATTTTCATTTTTGAAATCTGAGAGTATATTTGGATACCCATTTTGGAGATGCAAGTGTGCCCCCGCAGGAACAAAATGACGAATTGATTTCGGGATTCATTTTGGATGATCCTTGAAAAATGAACAAATGCGGATATTGGGGGTTGAAATTTTCGGTTTTTAAATTCAAGAGCATATCTGGATACCCATTTTGGAGATGAAAGCGTGGCCCCACATGCACAAAGTGACAAATTTATTTCGGGACTGATTTCAGACGATCCGTGAAAAATGAACGGACGCGGATATCAGGGGTTGAACTTTTTGGTTTTGAAATCCGAGAGCATATTTGGATACCCATTTTGGAGATGCAAGTGTGGCCCCGCATGCACGAAGAAGACAAATCGATTTAGCATTTTATTTCGGATGATCCATCAAAAACGAATAGGCGCGGATATGAGGGGCTGAAATTTTCGATTTTGAAATATGAGAGCATATTTGGATATCCATTTTGGAGATGAAAGCGTGGCCTCGGATGCACAAAGTGACAAATTGAGTTTGAACCTCATTTTGGACGATCCATGAAAAATGAACGGACGCGAATATCGGGGGCTAAACTTTTCGGTTTTTAAATCTGAGAGCATATTTGGATACCCATTTTGGAGATGCAAGCGTGGCCCCAGATGAACAAAGTGACGAATTGACTTCTGGACTCAATTCGGACGATCCGTGAAAAATGAAAAGACGTGGATAGCGGGGGCTGAAATTTTCGGTTGTGAAATCTAAGAGCATATTTGCATACCCATTTTGGAGATGCAAGCGTGGCCTCGCATGCACAAAGTGACAAATTGATTTCGGGACTCATTTCGGATGGTTCGTGAAAAAAGAATAGACGTGGAAGATGGGGCTAAAATTTTCGGTTTTGATATCCGAGAGCATATTTGGATACCCATTTTGGAGATGCAAGTGTGGCCCCAGATGCCCAAAGTGACGAATTGAGTTCGGACACATTCCCGGATTATCCATGAAAAACAGCGGATACGAGAATATCGAGACGAACTTTTCGGTTTAATCAGAAACGTATTTGGATACTTTATTTTGGAGATGCAAGTGTGGCCCCAGACGCCTGAAAGTGGCCAATTGATTTCGGGATTCATTTAGACGATTTGTGAAAAATGAATGAACACGGATAACCAGGTGAAATTTTCGGTTTTGAAATATGAGCATATTTGGATACACTTTTAAAACGTTTTAAAATGCTTTACAAGTTTTTGAAAAGGATTTAAAAACGTTTTGAAACATTTTAAACCTTTTTTAAAATATTGTAAAAGCTTTCTAAAAACATTTTTAAACCATTTTAAAACATTTTAAAATGCTTTACAAGTTTTTTAAAAGGATTTAAAAACGTTTTAAAACATTTTAAAAGTGTTTTGAAACATTTTAAAATAAATTTAAAACATTTTAGAAGTGTTTTGAAACATTTTAAAATAAATCTTAAAAACATTTCAAAATATTTTAAAAGTGTTTCAGAATATCTTAAAAGTGTTTTGAAATATCTTGAAAGTGTTTTACAATATTTTGAAATGTTATAAAAATCCTTTAAAACAATTTACAACTTTTTAAAAATATTTTAAAAGAGTTTCATAATGTCTTAAAAACATTTTTAACATGTTTAAAATCATGTTATAGCATTTTAAAAAGTGTTTTATAATGTTTTTAAAAATATTATTTTTTACGATTTTATTAAAAAGATTTACTAAAAATGATTAAACGCTTTAAATATTTGATTTAAACATATTAATAAGAATTTGGGATATTTTATAAAAGGTTTAAACCATTTTTAAAACATTTTTTAAAATTATTGAATGTCAACTTTATAAGCTTAACTTTATGAAATATTTTGAAATATTTTGAAATGTTATAAAAATACTCTAAAATATTTTACAAATTTGGATAAAAATATTTTAAAAGCGTTTTATGATGTGTTAAAAACATTTTAAACGTGTTTAAAAGCACATTATAACATTTTAAAAGGGTTTTATAATATTTTTAAAAACGTTTCTTTTTTTACGATTTTATTAAAAACATTTAATAAAAAGATTAAACGCTTTAAATATTTGATTTAAACATATTGAGAAGATTTTAGAATATTTTATTAAAAGATTTAAACCATTTATGAAACATTTATAAAAATTATTGCATCTTTATAATGTTAGCTTTATAAGCTTAACTTTTATTAAATCTTATTTAAAAATGTTTTTGAAACCTAAATAAATGCTTTCAATTATTTTAAATGTGTTTTGAAATGTTTTTCTAACATTGTAAAAGCATTCTGAAAACATTTAAAAACCATCTAAAAACACTTTTAAAACGTTTTAAAATGTTTTACAAGTTTTTAAAAAGGATTTAAATACGTTTTAAAACATTTTAAATGTGTTTTGAAACATTTTAAAAGTGTTTTGAAGCATTTTAAAAGTGTTTTGGAACATTTTAAAATAAATTTAAAACATTTTAAAAGATTTTCAAAAATATTTAAAAGTGTTCAAAAATATTTCAAGCTGCCAATAATATTTTGAAATTTATAAAATATTAAAACATTTTACAAATTTTTAAAAATATTTCTGAAAGAGTTTTATGATGTTTTCAAAACATTTTAAAGCACATTATAACATTTTAAAAGTATTTTATAATGTTTCTAAAACGCTTTTACGATTTTATTAAATGTGTTTATTTTAAAACACTTTTAATATAAATTTAAAACTCTTTAGAAGTGCGGTTTAAAAAATTTAAAAATAAATTTAAAACATTTTAAAAGCGCTTTCAAAAATATTTTACAAGTGTTTTAAAATATCTTGAAAGCGCTTTTTACAATATTTTGGAAATTTTTCAATGATTTCAAAATATTGAAATAATATAAAATCCTTTAAAACATTTTACAAATTTTTAAAAATATTTTAAACGAGTTTTATAATGTCTTAAAAACATTTTAAATGTGTTTAAAAGCACGTTATAACATTTTAAAAAGTGTTTTATAATGTTTTTAAAAACGTTTTTTTTTTTGCGGTTTTATTAAAAATGATTAAACACTTTAAATATTTGATTTAAGCATATTAATAAGAATTTAGAATATTTTATAAAAGCTTTAAACCATTTATAAAACGTTTATAAAAATTATTAAATGTTTATAATGTCAACTTTATTAGTTTAACTTTTATTAAATGTTATTTATAAACACTTTAAAAAATGAAATAAATGCTTTTAAATATTTTAAAAGAATTTTAAAAGTGTTTTGAAATGTTTTTAAAAAATTGTAAAAGCTTTCTAAAAACATTTTAAAACCATTTTAAAACACTTTTAAAACATTTTAAAATGCTTTACAAGTTCTTCAAGAGGTTCTGAAAACGTTTTAAAACATTTTAAAAGTGTTTTGAAACATTTTAAAATAAATTTAAAACATTTTAGAAGTGTTTTTAAACATTTTAAAATAAATTTTAAAAGCGTTTCAAAATATTTTAGAAGCATTTCAAAATATTTTAGAAGTGTTTTAAAATATTTTGGAAGTGTTTTAAAATATCTTGGAAGTGTTTTATAATGTTTAAAAAAAAAAAATTACGATTCTATTAAAAACATTTACTAAAAATGATTAAACGCTTTAAATATTTGATTTAAACATATTAATAAAAATTTAGAATATTTTATAAAAGCTTTAAACCATTTATAAAAATTATTGAATGTCAGATTTATAAGCTTAACTTGATAAGCGTTTTACAATATTTTGAAATGTTATAAAAATCCTTTAAAATATTTTACAAAGTTTTTAAAATATTTTAAAGAAGCTTTATAATGTCTAAAAGACATTTTAAATGTAGATAGTTCGTTAAAAAAGAATAGACGCAGGCTAAACTTTTCGGTTTTGATATCCGAGAGCATATTTGGGTACCCATTTTGGAGATGCAAGCGTAGCCCCAGATGCACAAAGTGACGAATTGAGTTTGGACCTCATTTCGGATGATCCGTGAAAAACGAACGGATGTGAATATCGAGGGCTAAAATTTTCGGTTTAAAAATTCGAGAGCAGATTTGGATACCCATTTTGGAGATGCAAGCGTGGCCCCACATGCACAAAGTGATGAATTGATTTAGAGACTCATTTCGAACGATCCATAAAAAATGAACAGACGCAGATATCGGGGTTGAAATTTTCATTTTTGAAATTCGAGAGCATATTTGGATACCCATTTTGGAGCAGATGCAAGTGTGCCCCGCATGAACAAAGTGACGAATTGATTTTGGGACCTGATTAAGTGACGCATCTTTGAAACCGAACTAAAGTGTATATTGGGGGTTGAACTCTACTTTGAAATTCGAGAGCATATTTGGATACCCATTTTGGAGATGCAAGCGTGGCCCCGCATGCACAAAGTGATGAATTTATTTTGTGGACTGATTTCTGGATCACAAACCAGAAAATGAACGGAATGTGATACCTGCGTAACTTTTCGATTTTGAAATATGAGAGCATATTTGGATACCCATTTTGGAGATGAAAGCGTGGCCTCGGATGCACAAAGTGACAAATTGAGTTTGGGCCTCATTTTGGACGATCCATGAAAAACGAACGGACGCGAATATCGGGGGCTAAACTTTTCGGTTTTTAAATCTGAGAGCATATTTGGATACCCATTTTGGAGATGCAAGCGTGGCCCCAGATGAACAAAGTGACGAATTGACTTCGGGCCACAATTCAGACGATCCGTGTAAAATGAAAAGACGTGGTTATCGAGGGCTGAAATTTTCGGTTGTGAAATCTGAGAGCATATTTGGATACCCATTTTGGAGATGCAAGCGTGGCCCCGCATGCACAAAGTGACAAATTGATTTCGGAACTCATTTCGGATGGTTCGTGAAAAAAGAACAGACGTGGAAGATGGGGCTAAACTTTTCGGTTTTGATATCCGAGAGCATATTTGGATACCCATTTTGGAGATGCAAGTGCGGCCCCAGATGCACAAAGTGACGAATTGAGTTCGGACCACATTTCGGATGATCCGTGAAAAACAAACGCACGCGAATATCGAGGTCTAAACTTTTCGGTTTTAAAATCCGAGAGCATATTTGGATACCTATTTTGGAGATGCAAGTGTGGCCCCGGATGCACAAAGTGACGAATTCATTTCGGGATTCATTTCAGACGATTTGTGAAAAATGAATGAACACAGATATCGGGGGCTGAACTTTTCGGTTTTGAAATATGAGAGCATATTTGGATACACTTTTAAAACGCTTTAAAATGCTTTACAAGTTTTTGAAAAGGATTTAAAAGTGTTTTAAAACATTTTAAACCTTTTTTAAAATATTGTAAAAGCTTTCTAAAAACATTTTTAAACCATTTTAAAACACTTTTAAAACGTTTTAAAATGCTTTACAAGTTTTTTTAAAGGATTTAAAAACGTTTTAAAACATTTTAAAAGTGTTTTGAAACATTTTAAAATAAATTTAAAACATTTTAGAAGTGTTTTGAAACATTTTAAAATAAATCTTAAAAGCATTTCAAAATATTTTAAAAGCGTTTCAGAATATCTTAAAAGTGTTTTGAAATATCTTGAAAGTGTCTTACAATATTTTGAAATGTTATAAAAATCCTTTAAAACATTTTACAACTTTTTAAAAATATTTTAAAAGAGTTTCATAATGTCTTAAGAACATTTTTAACGTGTTTAAAATCATGTTATAGCATTTTAAAAAGTGTTTTATAATGTTTTTAAAAATATTATATTTTACGATTTTATTAAAAAGATTTAGTAAAAATGATTAAACGCTTTAAATATTTGATTTAAACATATTAATAAGAATTTGGAATATTTTATAAAAGGTTTAAACCATTTTTAAAACATTTATAAAAATTATTGAATGTCAACTTTATAAGCTAAAATGTTATAAAAATACTCTAAAATATTTTACAGATTTTTTAAAAATATTTTAAAAGAGTTTTATGATGTGTTAAAAACATTTTAAACGTGTTTAAAACAACATTATAACATTTTAAAAAGGGCTTTATAATATTTTTAAAAACGTTTCTTTTTTTACGATTTTATTAAAAACATTTAATAAAAAGATTAAACGCTTTAAATATTCAATTTAAACATATTGAGAAGATTTTAGAATATTTTATAAAAGATTTAAACCATTTATGAAACATTTATAAAAATTATTGCATGTTTATAATGTTAGCTTTATAAGCTTAACTTTTATTAAATCTTATTTAAAAATGTTTTTGAAACCTAAGTAAATGCTTTCAATTATTTTAAATGTGTTTTGAAATGTTTTTCTAACATTGTAAAAGCATTCTGAAAACATTTAAAAACCTTTTAAAAACACTTTTAAAACGTTTTAAAATGTTTTGCAAGTTTTTAAAAAGGATTTAAATACGTTTTAAAACATTTTAAAAGTGTTTTGAAACATTTTAAAAGTGTTTTGAAGCATTTTAAAAGTGTTTTGGAACATTTTAAAATAAATTTAAAACATTTTAAAAGCGTTTCAAAATATTTAAAAGTGTTCAAAAATATTTCAAGCGTTTGACAATATTTTGAAATTTATAAAAATGTTTTAAAACATTTTACAAATTTTTAAAAATATTTTGAAAGAGTTTTATGATGTTTTCAAAACATTTTAAAAGCACATTATAACATTTTAAAAAGTGTTTTATAATGTTTCTAAAAACGTTTCTTTTACGATATTATTAAATGTGTTTATTTTAAAACACTTTTAATATAAATTTAAAATAATTTAGAAGTGTTTTGAAACATTTAAAAATAAATTTAAAACATTTTAAAAGCGTTTCAAAATATTTTACAAGTGTTTTAAAATATCTTGAAAGCATTTTTTACAATATTTTGAAATTTTTTGAATGATTTTGAAATATTTTGAAATGTTATAAAAATCCTTTAAAACATTTTAGAAATTTGTAAAAATATTTTAAACGAGTTTTATAATGTCTTAAAAACATTTTAAATGTGTTTAAAAGCACGTTATAACATTTTAAAAAGTGTTTTATAATGTTTTAAAAAACGTTTTTTTTTTTGCGATTTTATTAAAAATGATTAAACGCTTTAAATATTTGATTTAAGCATATTAATAAGAATTTAGAATATTTTATAAAAGCTTTAAACCATTTATAAAACGTTTATAAAAATTATTAAATGTTTATAATGTCAACTTTATTAGTTTAACTTTTATTAAATGTTATTTATAAACACTTTAAAAAATGAAATAAATGCTTTTAAATATTTTAAAAGAATTTTAAAAGTGTTTTGAAATGTTTTTAAAACATTGTAAATGCTTTCTAAAAACATTTTAAAACCATTTTAAAACACTTTTAAAACATTTTAAAATGCTTTACAAGTTCTTCAAGAGGTTCTGAAAACGTTTTAAAATATTTTAAAAGTGTTTTGAAACATTTTAAAATAAATTTAAAACATTTTAGAAGTGTTTTGAAACATTTTAAAATAAATTTTAAAAGCGTTTCAAAATATTTTAGAAGCATTTCAAAATATTTTAGAAGTGTTTCAAAATATTTTAAAAGTGTTTTAAAATATCTTGGAAGTGTTTTATAATGTTTAAAAAAAAAAAATTACGATTCTATTAAAAACATTTACTAAAAATGATTAAACGCTTTAAATATTTGATTTAAACATATTAATAAAAATTTAGAATATTTTATAAAAGCTTTAAACCATTTATAAAAATTATTGAATGTCAGATTTATAAGCTTAACTTGATAAGAGTTTTACAATATTTTTAAATGTTATAAAAATCCTTAAAAATATTTTACAAAGTTTTTAAAATATTTTAAAAGAGCTTTATAATGTCTAAAAAACATTTTAAACGTAGATAGTTCGTTAAAAAAGAATAGACGCAGGCTAAAATTTTCGGTTTTGATATCCGAGAGCATATTTGGGTACCCATTTTGGAGATGCAAGCGCAGCCCCAGATGCACAAAGTGACAAATTGAGTTTGGACCTCATTTCGGATGATCCGTGAAAAACGAACGGATGTGAATATCGAGGGCTAAAATTTTCGGTTTAAAAATTCGAGAGCATATTTGGATACCCATTTTGGAGATGCAAGCGTGGCCCCACATGCACAAAGTGATGAATTGATTTAGAGACTCATTTCGAACGATCCATAAAAAACGAATAGACGCAGATATCGGGGTTGAAATTTTCATTTTTGAAATTCGAGAGCATATTTGGATACCGCTTTTGGAGATGCAAGTGTGCCCCCGCTTGAACAAAGTGACGAATTGATTTTGGGACTCATTTCGGACGATCTTTGAAAACTGAACGAAAGCGGATATTGGGGGTTGAACTTTTCAGTTTTGAAATTCGAGAGCATATTTGGATACCCATTTTGGAGATGCAAGCGTGGCACCGCATGCACAAAGTGATGAATTTATTTCGGGACTGATTTCGGACTATCCGTGAAAAATGAACGGACGTGGATATCGGGGGAAGAACTTTTCAGTTTTGAAATCCGAGAGCATATTTGGATACACATTTTGGAGATGCAAGCGTTTCCCCACATGCACAAAGTGAAAAATTGATTTCAGGACTCATTTCGGATGATCCGTGAAAAACGAACATACGTCGATATCGGGGGCTAAACTTTTCAGTTTTGAAATCCGAGAGCATATTTGGATAATCATTTTGGAGATGCAAGCGTGGCCTCACATGCACAAAGTGACGAATTGATTTAGGGACTCATTTTGGATGATCCGTAAAAAATGAACGGACGCGGCTGTCGGCGGCTAAAATTTTCATTTTTGAAATCTGAGAGTATATTTGGATACCCATTTTGGAAATGCAAGTGTGCCCCCGCAGGAACAAAATGACGAATTGATTTCGGGATTCATTTTGAATGATCCTTGAAAAATGAACAAATGCGGATATTGGGGGTTGAAATTTTCGGTTTTTAAATTCGAGAGCATATCTGGATACCCATTTTGGAGATGAAAGCGTGGCCCCGCATGCACAAAGTGACAAATTTATTTCGGGACTAATTTCAGACGATCCGTGAAAAACGAACGGATGCGGATATCAGGGGTTGAACTTTCTGGTTTTGAAATCCGAGAGCATATTTGGATACCCATTTTGGAGATGCAAGTGTGGCCCCGCATGCATGAAGTGACAAATCGATTTCGCGACTCATTTCGGATGATCCATCAAAAACGAATAGACGCAGATAACGAGCGCTGAAATTTTCGATTTTGAAATATGAGAGCATATTTGGATATCCATTTTGGAGATGAAACCGTGGCCTCGGATGCACAAAGTGACAAATTGAGTTTGAACCTCATTTTGGACGATCCATGAAAAACGAACGGACGCGAATATCGGGGGCTAAACTTTTCGGTTTTTAAATCTGAGAGCATATTTGGATACCCATTTTGGAGATGCAAGCGTGGCCCCAGATGAACAAAGTGACGAATTGACTTCTGGACTCAATTCGGACGATCCGTGAAAAATGAAACATTTAAAAATAAATTTAAAAATAAATTTAAAACATTTTAAAAGCGTTTCAAAATATTTTACAAATGTTTTAAAATATCTTGAAAGCGTTTTTTACAATATTTTGAAATTTTTTGAATGATTTTGAAATATTTTGAAATGCTATAAAAATCCTTTAAAACATTTTACAAATTTGTAAAAATATTTTAAACGAGTTATATAATGTCTTAAAAAATTTTTAAATGTGTTTAAAAGCACGTTATAACATTTTAAAAAGTGTTTTATAATGTTTTTTAAAACTTTTTTTTTGCGATTTTATTAAAAATGATTAAACGCTTTAAATTTTTGATTTAAGCATATTAATAAGAAATTAGAATATTTTATAAAATCTTTAAACCATTTATAAAACCTTTATAAAAATTATGAAATGATTATAATGTCAACTTTATTAGTTTAACTTTTATTAAATGTTATTTATAAACATTTTTAAAAATGAAATATATGCTTTTAAATATTTTAAAAGAATTTTAAAAGTGTTTTGAAATGTTTTTAAAACATTGTAAAAGCTTTCTAAAAACTTTATTTTAAAACCATTTTAAAACACTTTTAAAACATTTTAAAATGCTTTACACGTTCTTCAAAAGGTTCAACGTTTTAAAACATGTTAAAAGTGTTTTGAAACATTTTAAAATAAATTTAAAACATTTTAGAAGTGTTTTTGAAACATTTTAAAATAAATTTTAAGAGCGTTTCAAAATATTTTAGAAGCGTTTCAAAATATTTTAGAAGTGTTTCAAAATATTTTAAAAGTGTTTTAAAATATCTTGGAAGTGTTTTACAATATTTTGAAATGTTATAAAAATCCTTTAAAACATTTTACAAATTTTTTAAAACATTTAAAACAATTTTTATAATGTCTTAAATGATTAAACATTTACTAAAAATGATTAAACGCTTTAAATATTTGATTTAAACATATTAATAAAAATTTAGAATATTTTATAAAAGCTTTAAACCATTTATAAAAATTATTGAATGTCAGATTTATCAGCTTAACTTGATAAGTGTTTTATCGGGACTGATTTCGGACTATCCGTGAAAAATGAATGGACGTGGATATCGGGGGCAGAACTTTTCGGTTTTGAAATCCGAGAGCATATTTGGATACACATTTTGGAGATGCAAGCGTTTCCCCACATGCACAAAGTGAAAAATTGATTTCAGGACCCATTTCGGATGATCCGTGAAAAACGAACATACGTGGATATCGGGGGCTAAAATTTTCAGTTTTGAAATCCGAGAGCATATTTGGATATCCATTTTGGAGATGCAAGCCTGGCCTCACATGCACAAAGTGACGAATTGATTGAGGGACTCATTTTGGATGATCCGTAAAAAACGAACGGACGCGGATGTCAGGGGCTAAAATTTTCGTTTTTGA
Source organism: Pinus albicaulis (assembly GCA_034641835.2). NCBI lineage: Eukaryota > Viridiplantae > Streptophyta > Pinopsida > Pinales > Pinaceae > Pinus > Pinus albicaulis. The sequence goes on from JAXQQM020069800.1 coordinate 26,946, forward strand.
AATCTGAGAGTATATTTGGATACCCATTTTGGAGATGCAAGTGTGCCCCCGCAGGAACAAAACGACGAATTGATTTCACGATTCATTTTGGATGATCTTTGAAAAATGAACAAATGCGGATATTGGGGGTTGAAATTTTCGGTTTTTAGATTCGAGAGCATATCTGGATACCTATTTTGGAGATGAAAGCGTGGCCCCGCATGCACAAAGTGACAAATTTATTTCGGGACTGATATCAGACGATCCGTGAAAAACAAACGGATGCGGATATCAGGGTTTGAACTTTTTGGTTTTGAAATCCGAGAGCATATTTGGATACCCATTTTGGAGATGCAAGTGTGGCCCCGCATGCATGAAGTGACAAATCCATTTCGCGACTCATTTCGGATGATCTGTGAAAAACGAATAGACGCAGATAACGGGGGCTGAAATTTTCGATTTTGAAATATGAGAGCATATCTGGATACCCATTTTGGAGATGAAAGCGTGGCCTCGGATGCACAAAGTGACAAATTGAGTTTGGGCCTCATTTTGGACGATCCGTGAAAAACGAACGGACGCAAATATCGGGGGCTAAACTTCTCGGTTTTGAAATCTTAGAGCATATTTGGATACCCATTTTGGAGATGCAAGCGTGGCCCCAGATGAACAAAGTGACGAATTGACTTTGAGACTCAATTCAGACGATCCGTGAAAAATGAAAAGACGTGGATATCGGGGGCTGAAATTTTCGGTTGTGAAATCTGAGAGCATATTTGGATACCCATTTTTGAGATGCAAGCGTGGCCCCGCATGCACAAAGTGACAAATTGATTTCGGGACTCATTTCGGATGGTTCGTGAAAAAAGAACAGACGTGGAAGATGGGGCTAAACTTTTCGGTTTTGATATCCGAGAGCATATTTGGATACCCATTTGGAGATGCAAGTGCGGCCCCAGATGCACAAAGTGACGAATTGAGTTCGGACCTCATTTCGGATGATCCGTGAAAAACAAACGCACGCGAATATCGAGGTCTAAAATTTTCGGTTTTAAAATCCGAGAGCATATTTGGATACCTATTTTGGAGATGCAAGTGTGGCCCCGGATGCACAAAGTGACGAATTGATTTCGGGATTCATTTCAGACGATTTGTGAAAAATGAATGAACACAGATATCGGAGGCTGAACTTTTCGATTTTGAAATATGAGAGCATATTTGGATACACATTTAAAACGTTTTAAAATGCTTTACAAGTTTTTGAAAAGGATTTAAAAACGTTTTAAAACATTTTAAACCTTTTTTAAAATATTGTAAAAGCTTTCTAAAAACATTTTTAAACCATTTTAAAACACTTTTAAAACATTTTAAAATGCTTTACAAGTTTTATAAAAGGATTTAAAAACGTTTTAAAAGTGTTTTGAAACATTTTAAAATAAATTTAAAACATTTTAGAAGTGTTTTGAAATATTTTAAAATAAACCTTAAAAGCATTTCATAATATTTTAAAAGCGTTTCAGAATATCTTAAAAGTGCTTTGAAATATCTTGAAAGTGTTTTACAATATTTTGAAATGTTATAAAAATCCTTTAAAACATTTTACAACTTTTTAAAAATATTTTAAAAGAGTTTCATAATGTCTTAAAAACATTTCTAACGTGTTTAAAATCATGTTATAGCATTTTAAAAAGTGTTTTATAATGTTTTTAAAAATATTGTTTTTTACGATTTTATTAAAAAGATTTACTAAAAATGATTAAACGCTTTAAATATTTGATTTAAACATATTAATAAGAATTTGGAATATTTTATAAAAGGTTTAAACCATTTATAAAAATTATTGAATGTCAACTTTATAAGCTTAACTTTATGAAATATTTTGAAATGTTATAAAAATACTCTAAAATATTTTACAAATTTTTTAAAAATATTTTAAAAGAGTTTTATGATGTGTTAAAAAAAATTTAAACGTGTTTAAAAGCACATTATAACATTTTAAAAAGGGTTTTATAATGTTTTTAAAAACGTTTCTTTTTTTACGATTTTATTAAAAACATTTAATAAAAAGATTAAACGCTTTAAATATTTGATTTAAACATATTGGGAAGATTTTAGAATATTTTATAAAAGATTTAAACCATTTATGAAACATTTATAAAAATTATTGCATGTTTATAATGTTAGCTCTATAAGCTTAACTTTTATTAAATTTTATTTAAAAATGTTTTTGAAACCTAAATAAATGCTTTCAATTATTTTAAATGTGTTTTGAAATGTTTTTCTAACATTGTAAAAGCATTTTGAAAACATTTAAAAACCATTTAAAAACAATTTTAAAATGTTTTAAAATGTTTTACAAGTTTTTAAAAAGGATTTGAATATGTTTTAAAACATTTTAAAAGTGTTTTGAAACATTTTAAAAGTGTTTTGAAGCATTTTAAAAGTGTTTTGGAACATTTTAAAATAAATTTAAAACATTTTAAAAGCATTTCAAAATATTTAAAAGTCTTCAAAAATATCTCAAGCGTTTGACAATATTTTGAAATTTATAAAAATGTTTTAAAACATTTTACAAATTTTTAAAAATATTTTAAAAGAGTTTTATGATGTCTTCAAATCATTTTAAAAGCACATTATAACATTTTAAAAAGTGTTTTATAATGTTTCTAAAAACGTTTCTTTTACGATTTTATTAAATGTGTTTATTTTAAAACACTCTTAATATAAATTTAAAATATTTTAGAAGTGTTTTGAAACATTTAAAAATAAATTTAAAACATTTTAAAAGCGTTTCAAAATATTTTACAAGTGTTTTAAAATATCTTGGAAGCGTTTTTTACAACATTTTGAAATTTTTTGAATGATTTTGAAATATTTTGAATTGTTATAAAAATCATTTAAAACATTTTACAAATTTATAAAAATATTTTAAACGAGTTTTATAATGTCTTAAAAACATTTTAAATGTGTTTAAAAGCACGTTATAACATTTTAAAAAGTGTTTTATAATGTTTTTAAAAACGTTTTTTTTGTGATTTTATTAAAAATGATTAAACGCTTTAAATATTTGATTTAAGCACATTAATAAGAATTTAGAATATTTTATAAAAGCTTTAAACCATTTATAAAACGTTTATAAAAATTATTAAATGTTTATAATGTCAACTTTATTAGTTTAACTTTTATTAAATGTTATTTATAAACATTTTTTAAAAAGAAATAAATGATTTTAAATATTTTAAAAGAATTTTAAAAGTGTTTTGAAATATTTTTAAAACATTGTAAAAGCTTTCTAAAAACATTTTAAAACCATTTTAAAACACTTTTAAAACATTCAAATGCTTTACATTTTCTTCAAAGGTTACAGAAAATGTTTTAAAACATGTTAAAAGTGTTTTGAAACATTTTAAAATAAATTTAAAACATTTTAGAAGTGTTTTGAAACATTTTAAAATAAATTTTAAAAGCGTTTCAAAATATTTTAGAAGCGTTTCAAATATTTTAGAAGTGTTTCAAAATATTTTAAAAATTGTTTCAAATATCTTGGAAGTGTTTTACAATATTTTGAAATGTTATAAAAATCCTTTAAAACATTTTACAAATTTTTTAAAACATTTTAAACAATTTTTATAATGTCTTAAATGATTAAACATTTACTAAAAATGATTAAACGCTTTAAATATTTGATTTAAACATATTAATAAAAATTTAGAATATTTTATAAAAGCTTTAAACCATTTATAAAAATTATTGAATGTCAGATTTATCAGCATAACTTGATAAGTGTTTTACAATATTTTGATATCCGAGAGCATATTTGGGTACCCATTTTGGAGATGCAAGCGCAGCCCCAGATGCACAAAGTGACGAATTGAGTTTGGACCTCATTTCGGATGATCCGTGAAAAACGAACGGATGTGAATATCGAGGGCTAAACTTTTCGGTTTAAAAATTTAAGAGCATAATTGGATACCCATTTTGGAGATACAAGCTTGGCCCCACATAAACAAAGTGATGAATTTATTTAGGGACTCATTACGAATGATCCATAAAAAATGAACAGACGCAGATATCGGGGTTGAAATTTTCATTTTTGAAATTCGAGAGCATATTTGGTTACCCATTTTGGAGATGCAAGTGTGCCCCTGCATGAACAAAGTGACGAATTGATTTTGGGACTCATCATGACCCATCTTCGAAACCGAATCTAAAGTGGATACATTGGGTTTAACTCTTTCGCTTGAAATTCTTGTTGCATATTTGGATACCCATTTTGAAGATGCAAGCGTGGCCCCGCATGCACAAAGTGATGAATTTATTTCGGGACTGATTTCGGACTACCCGTGAAAAATGAACAGACGTGGATATCAGGGGCAGAACTTTTCGGTTTTGAAATCCGAGAGCATATTTGGATACACATTTTGGAGATGCAAGCATTTCCCCACATGCACAAAGTGAAAAATTGATTTCAGGACTCATTTCGGATGATCCGTGAAAAACGAACATACATGGATATCGGGGGCTAAACTTTTCAGTTTTGAAATCCGAGAGCATATTTGGATAACAATTTTGGAGATGCAAGCGTGGCCTCACATGCACAAAGTGATGAATTTATTTCGAGACTGATTTCGGACTATCCGTGAAAAATGAACGGACGTGGATATCGGGGGCAGAACTTTTCGGTTTTGAAATCCGAGAGCATATTTGGATACACATTTTGGAGATGCAAGCGTTTCCCCACATGCACAAAGTGAAAATTTGATTTCAGGACTCATTTCAGATGATTCGTGACAAACGAACATACATGGATATCGGGGGCTAAACTTTTCAGTTTTGAAATCCGAGAGCATATTTGGATAACCATTTTGGAGATGCAAGCGTGGCCTCACATGCACAAATTGACGAATTGATTTAGGGACTCATTTTGGATGATCCGTAAAAAACGAATGGACGTGGATGTCGAGGGCTAAAATTTTCGTTTTTGAAATCTGAGAGTATATTTGGATACCCATTTTGGAGATGCAAGTGTGCCCCCGCAGGAACAAAATGACGAATTGATTTCGGGATTCATTTTGGATGATCCTTGAAAAATGAACAAATGCGGATATTGGGGGTTGAAATTTTCGGTTTTTAAATTTGAGAGCATATCTGGATACCCATTTTGGAGATGAAAGCGTGGCCTCGCATGCACAAAGTGACAAATTTATTTCGGGACTGATTTCAGACGATCCGTGAAAAACGAACGGACGCGGATATCAGGGGTTGAACTTTTTGGTTTTGAAATCCGAGAGCATATTTGGATACCCATTTTGAGATGCAAGTGTGGCCCCTCATGCACAAAGTGACAAATTGATTTCGCGACCCATTTCTGATGATCCGTGAAAAACGAATAGACGCAGATAACGGGGGCTGAAATTTTCGATTTTGAAATATGAGAGCATATTTGGATACCCATTTTGGAGATGAAAGCGTGGCCTCGGATGCACAAAGTGAAAAATTGAGTTTGGGCCTCATTTTGGACGATCTGTGAAAAACGAACGGACGCGAAAATCGGGGGCTAAACTTTTCGGTTTTGAAATCTCAGAGCATATTTGGATACACATTTTGGAGATGCAAGCGTGGCCCCAGATGAACAAAGTGACGAATTGACTTCAGGACTCAATTCGGACGATCCGTGAAAAATGAAAAGACGTGGATAGCGGGGGCTGAAATTTTCGGTTGTGAAATCTAAGAGCATATTTGCATACCCATTTTGGAGATGCAAGCGTGGCCTCGCATGCACAAAGTGACAAATTGATTTCGGGACTCATTTCGGATGGTTCGTGAAAAAAGAATAGACGTGGAAGATGGGGCTAAAATTTTCGGTTTTGATATCCGAGAGCATATTTGGATACCCATTTTGGAGATGCAAGTGTGGCCCCAGATGCACAAAGTGACGAATTGAGCTCGGACCACATTTCGGATGATCCATGAAAAACAAACGGATGCGAATATCGAGGGCCAAACTTTTCGGTTTTAAAATCCGAGAGCATATTTGGATACCTATTTTGGAGATGCAAGTGTGGCCCCAGACGCACAAAGTGACGAATTGATTTCGGGATTCATTTCAGACGATTTGTGAAAAATGAATGAACACAGATATCGGGGGCTGAACTTTTCGGTTTTGAAATATGAGAGCATATTTGGATACACTTTTAAAACGTTTTAAAATGATTTACAAGTTTTTGAAAAGGATTTAAAAACGTTTTAAAACATTTTAAACCTTTTTTTAAATATTGTAAAAGCTTTCTAAAAACATTTTTAAACCATTTTAAAACACTTTTAAAACGTTTTAAAATGCTTTACAAGTTTTTTAAAAGGATTTAAAAATGTTTTAAAACATTTTAAAGTGTTTTGAAACATTTTAAAATAAATTTAAAACATTTTAGAAGTGTTTTGAAACATTTTAAAATAAATCTTAAAAGCATTTCAAAATATTTTAAAAGCGTTTCAGAATATCTTAAAAGTGTCTTGAAATATCTTGATAGTGTTTTACAATATTTTGAAATGTTATAAAAATCCTTTAAAACATTTTACAACTTTTTTAAAAATATTTTAAAAGAGTTTCATAATGTCTTAAAAACATTTTTAACGTGTTTAAAATCATGTTATAGCATTTTAAAAAGTGTTTTATAATGTTTTAAAAAATATTATTTTTTACGATTTTATTAAAAAGATTTACTAAAAATGATTAAACGCTTTAAATATTTGATTTAAACATATTAATAAGAATTTGGAATATTTTATAAAAGGTTTAAACCATTTTTAAAACATTTATAAAAATTATTGAATGTCAACTTTATAAGCTTAACTTTATGAAATATTTTGAAATATTTTGAAATGTTATAAAAATACTTTAAAATATTTTACAAATTTTTTAAAAATATTTTAAAAGAGTTTTATGACGTGTTAAAAACATTTTAAATGTGTTTAAAAGCACATTATAACATTTTAAAAAGGGTTTCTAACATTATAAAAGCACATTATAACATTATAATGTTTCTAAAAACATTTCTTTTACGATTTTATTAAATGTTTTTATTTTAAAATTTTTTTAATATAAATTTAAAATATTTTAGAAGTGTTTTGAAACATTTAAAAATAAATTTAAAACATTTTAAAAGCGTTTCAAAATATTTTACAATTGTTTTAAAATATCTTGAAAGCGTTTTTTACAATATTTTGAAATTTTTTGAATGATTTTGAAATATTTTGAAATGTTATAAAAATCCTTTAAAACATTTTACAAATTTGCAAAAATATTTTAAACGAGTTTTATAATGTCTTAAAAACATTTTAAATGTGTTTAAAAGCACGTTATAACATTTTAAAAAGTGTTTTATAATGTTTTTAAAAACGTTTTTTTTTTGCGATTTTATTAAAAATGATTAAACGCTTTAAATATTTGATTTAAGCATATTAATTAGAATTTAGAATATTTTATAAAAGCTTTAAACAATTTATAAAACGTTTATAAAAATTATTAAATGTTTATAATGTCAACTTTAGACCTCATTTCAGATGATCCGTGAAAAACGAACGGATGTGAATATCAACGGCTAAACTTTTCGGTTTAAAAATTCGAGAGCATATTTGGATACCCATTTTGGAGATGCAAGCGTGGCCCCACATGCACAAAGTGATGAATTGATTTAGGGACTCATTTCGAACGATCCATAAAAAACAAATAGACGCAGATATCGGGGTTGAAATTTTCATTTTTGAAATTCGAGAGCATATTTGGATACCGCTTTTGGAGATGCAAGTGTGCCCCGCATGAACAAAGTGACGAATTGATTTTGGGACTCATTTCGGACGATCTTTGAAAACTGAACGAAAGCGGATATTGGGGGTTGAACTTTTCAGTTTTGAAATTCGAGAGCATATTTGGATACCCATTTTGGAGATGCAAGCGTGGCCCCGCATGCACAAAGTGATGAATTTATTTTGGGACTGATTTCGGACTATCCGTGAAAAATGAACAGACGTGGATATCGGGGGCATAACTTTTCGGTTTTGAAATCCGAGAGCATATTTGGATACACATTTTGGAGATGCAAGCGTTTCCCCACATGCACAAAGTGACAAATTGATTTTAGGACTCATTTCGGATGATCCGTGAAAAACGAACATACATGGATATCGGGGGCTAAACTTTTCAGTTTTAAAATCCGAGAGCATATTTGGATAACCATTTTGGAGATGCAAGCGTGGCCTCACATGCACAAAGTGACGAATTGATTTAGGGACTCATTTTGGATGATCCGTAAAAAATGAACGCGTAAAAAACGAACGGACGTGGATGTCGGGGGCTAAAATTTTCGTTTTTGAAATCTGAGAGTATATTTGGATACCCATTTTGGGGATGCAAGTGTGCCCCCGCAGGAACAAAACGACGAATTGATTTCGGGATTCATTTTGGATGATCCTTGAAAAATGAACAAATGCGGATATTGGGGGTTGAAATTTTCGGTTTTTAAATTCGAGAGCATATCTGGATACCCATTTTGGAGATGAAAGCGTGGCCCCGCATGCACAAAGTGACAAATTTATTTCAGGACTGATTTCAGACGATCCGTGAAAAACGAACGGACGCGGATATCAGGGGTTGAACTTTTTGGTTTTGAAATCCGAGAGCATATTTGGATACCCATTTTGGAGATGCAAGTGTGGCCCCTCATGCACAAAGTGACAAATTGATTTCGCGACTCATTTCGGATGATCCGTGAAAAACGAATAGACGCAGATAATGGGGGCTGAAATTTTCGATTTTGAAATATGAGAGCATATTTGGATACCCATTTTGGAGATGAAAGCGTGGCCTCGGATGCACAAAGTGACAAATTGAGTTTGGCCCTCATTTTGGACAATCCGTCAAAAACGAACGGACGCGAATATCGGGGGCTAAACTTTTCGGTTTTGAAATCTGAGAGCATATTTGGATACCAATTTTGGAGATGCAAGCGTGGCCCCAGATGAACAAAGTGACGAATTGACTTCGGGACTCAATTCAGATGATTCGTCAAAAATGAAAAGATGTGGATATCGGGGGCTGAACTTTTCGATTGTGAAATCTGAGAGCATATTTGGATACCCATTTTGGAGATGTAAGCGTGGCCCCGCATGCACAAATTGACAAATTGATTTCGGGACTCATTTCGGATGGTTCGTGAAAAAAGAACAGACGTGGAATATGGGGCTAAACTTTTCGGTTTTGATATCCGAGAGCATATTTGGATAACAACGATTTTGAGATGCAAGTGTGGGTCTGCATGCACAAAGTGACGAATTGAGTTCGACCTCATCTCTGATGATCCGCGAAAAAAACTGGGATGCGAATACGAGGGCTAAACTTTTCTGCTTTAAAATCCGAGAGCATATTTGGATACCTATTTTGAGATTTAAGTGTGGCCCCTGATGCACAAAGTGACGAATTGATTTTGGGATTCATTTCAGACGATTTGTGAAAAATGAATGAACACAGATATCGGGGGCTGAACTTTTCGGTTTTGAAATCTGAGAGCATATTTGGATACACTTTTAAAACATTTTAAAATGCTTTACAAGTTTTTGAAAATGATTTAAAAACGTTTTAAAACATTTTAAACCTTTTTTAAAATATTGTAAAAGCTTTCTAAAAACATTTTTAAACCATTTTAAAACACTTTTAAAACGTTTTAAAATGCTTTACAAGTTTTTTAAAAGAATTTAAAAACGTTTAAAAACATTTTAAAAGTGTTTTGAAACATTTTAAAATAAATTTAAAACATTTTAGAAGTGTTTTGAAACATTTTAAAATAAATCTTAAAAGCATTTCAAAATATTTTAAAAGCGTTTCAGAATATCTTAAAAGTGTTTAGAAATATCTTGAAAGTGTTTTACAATATTTTGAAATGTTATAAAAATCCTTTAAAACATTTTACAACTTTTTTAAAATATTTTAAAAGAGTTTCATAATGTCTTAAAAACATTTTTAACGTGTTTGAAATCATGTTATAGCATTTTAAAAAGTGTTTTATAATGTTTTTAAAAATATTATTTTTTACGATTTTATTAAAAAGATTTACTAAAAATGATTAAACGCTTTAAAGATTTGATTTAAACATATAAATAAGAATTTGGAATATTTTATAAAAGGTTTAAACCATTTTTAAAACATTTATAAAAATTATTGAATGTCAACTTTATAAGCTTAACTTTATGAAATATTTTGAAATATTTTGAAATGTTATAAAAATACTCTAAAATATTTTACAAATTTTTTAAAAATATTTTAAAAGAGTTTTATGATGTGTTAAAAACATTTTAAACGTGTTTAAAAGCACATTATAACATTTTAAAAATGGTTTTATAATATTTTTAAAAACGTTTCTTTTTTTACGATTTTATTAAAAACTTTTAATAAAAAGATTAAACGCTTTAAATATTTGATTTAAACATATTGAGAAGATTTTAGAATATTTGATAAAAGATTTAAACCATTTATGAAACATTTATAAAAATTATTGCATGTTTATAATGTTAGCTTTATAAGCTTAACTTTTATTAAATTTTATTTAAAAACGTTTTTTAAACCTAAATAAATGCTTTCAAATATTTTAAATGTGTTTTGAAATGTTTTTCTAACATTGTAAAAGCATTCTGAAAACATTTAAAAACCATTTTAAAACACTTTTAAAACATTTTAAAATGTTTTACAAGTTTTTAAAAAGGATTTAAATATGTTTTAAAACATTTTACAAGTGTTTTGAAACATTTTAAAATAAATTTAAAACATTTTAAAAGTTTTTTGAAGCATTTTAAAAGTGTTTTGAAACATTTTAAAATAAATTTAAAACATTTTAAAAGGGTTTCAAAATATTTAAAAGTGTTCAAAAATATCTTAAGCGTTTGACAATATTTTGAAATATATAAAAATATTTTAAAACATTTTACAAATTTTTAAAATTATTTTAAAAGAGTTTTATGATGTCTTCAAAACATTTTAAAAGCACATTATAACATTTTAAAAAGTGTTTTATAATATCTTGAAAGCGTTTTTTACAATATTTTGAAATTTTTTGAATGATTTTGAAATATTTTGAAATGTTATAAAAATCCTTTAAAACATTTTACAAATTTGTAAAAATATTTTAAAAGAGTTTTATAATGTCTTAAAAACATTTTAAATGTGTTTAAAAGCACGTTATAACATTTTAAAAAGTGTTTTATAATGTTTTTAAAAACGTTTTTTTTTTGTGATTTTATTAAAAATGATTAAACACTTTAAATATTTGATTTAAGCATATTAATAAGAATTTAGAATATTTTATAAAAGCTTTAAACCATTTATAAAACGTTTATAAAAATTATTAAATGTTTATAATGTCAACTTTATTAGTTTAACTTTTATTAAATGTTATTTATAAACATTTTTAAAAAATAAATAAATGCTTTTAAATATTTTAAAAGAATTTTAAAAGTGTTTTGAAATGTTTTTAAAGCATTGTAAAATCTTTCTAGAAACATTTTAAAACCATTTTAAAATACTTTTAAAACATTTAAAAATGCTTTACAAGTTCTTCAAGAGGTTCTAAAAACGTTTTAAAACATTTTAAAAGTGTTTTGAAACATTTTAAAATAAATTTAAAACATTTTAGAAGTGTTTTGAAACATTTTCAAAGCGTTTCAAAATATTTTAGAAGAGTTTCAAAATATTTTAGAAGTGTTTCAAAATCTTTTAAAAGTGTTTTAAAATATCTTGGAAGTGTTTTACAATACTTTGAAATGTTATAAAAATCCTTTAAAACATTTACAAATTTTTTAAAATATTTTAAATGAGTTTTATAATGTCTTAAATACATTTAAATGTGTTTAAAAGCACGCTATAACATTTAAAAAAAAAAAATTATAATGTTTTTAAAACAATTTTTTTTACGATTCCATTAAAAACATTTACTAAAAATGATTTTATGCTTTAAATATTTGATTTAAACATATTAATAAAAATTTAGAATATTTTATAAAAGCTTTAAACCATTTATAAAAATGATTGAATGTCAGATTTATAAGCTTAACTTGATAAGCGTTTTACAATATTTTGAAATATTTTGAAATGTTATAAAAATCCTTTAAAATATTTTACAAAGTTTTAAAAATATTTTAAAAGAGCTTTATAATGTCTGAAAAACATTTTAAACGTAGATAGCTCGTTAAAAAAGAATAGACGCAGGCTAAACTTTTCGGTTTTGATATCCGAGAGCATATTTGGGTACCCATTTTAGAGATGCAAGCGCAGCCCCAGATGCACAAAGTGACGAATTGAGTTTGGACCTTATTTCGGATGATCCGTGAAAAACGAACGGATGTGAATATCGAGGGCTAAACTTTTCGGTTTAAAAATTCGAGAGCATATTTGGATACCCATTTTCGAGATGCAAGCGTGGCCCCACATGCACAAAGTGATGAAATGATTTAGGGACTCATTTCGAACGATCCATAAAAAACGAACAGATGCAGATATCGAGGTTGAAATTTTCATTTTTGAAATTCGAGAGCATATTTGGATACCCATTTTGGAGATGCAAGTGTGCCCCCGCATGAACAAAGTGACGAATTGATTTTGGGACTCATTGCGGACGATCTTTGAAAACTGAACTAGCGTATATCGGGGGTTGAAATTTTCGCTTTGAAATTCGAGAGCATATTTGGATACCCATTTTCGGGATGTTCGGGAGATGAAAGCGTGGCCCCGCATGCACAAAGTGATGAATTTATTTCGGGACTGATTTCGGACTATCCGTGAAAAATGAACGGACATGGATATCGGGGGCAGAACTTTTCGGTTTTGAAATCCGAGAGCATATTTGGATACACATTTTGGAGATGCAAGCATTTCCCCACATGCACAAAGTGAAAATTTGATTTCAGGACTCATTTCGGATGATCCGTGAAAAACGAACATACGTGGATATCGGGGGCTAAACTTTTCAGTTTTGAAATCTGAGAGCATATTTGGATAACCATTTTGGAGATGCAAGTGTGGCCTCACATGCACAAAGTCACAAATTGATTTAGGGACTCATTTTGGATGATCCGTAAAAAACGAACGAACGCGGATGTCGGGGGCTAAAATTTTCATTTTTGAAATCCAAGAGTATATTTGGATACCCATTTTGGAGATGCAAGTGTGCCCCCAAGGAACAAAACGACGAATTGATTTCGGGATTCATTTTGGATGATCCTTGAAAAATGAACAAATGCGGATATTGGGAGTTGAAATTTTCGGTTTTTAAATTCGAGAGCATATCTGGATACCCATTTTGGAGATGAAAGCGTGGCCCCGCATGCACAAAGTGACAAATTTATTTTGGGACTGATTTCAGACGATCCGTGAAAAACAAACGGATGCAGATATCAGGGGTTGAACTTTTTGGTTTTGAAATCCGAGAGCATATTTGGATACCCATTCTGGAGATGCAAGTGTGGCCCCGCATGCACGAAGTGACAAATCGATTTCACAACTCATTTCGGATGATCCGTGAAAAACGAATAGACGTAGATAACGGGGGCTGAAATTTTCGATTTTGAAATATGAGAGCATATTTGGATACCCATTTTGGAGATGAAAGCGTGGCCTCGGATGCACAAAGTGACAAATTGAGTTTGGGCCTCATTTTGGATGATCCGTGAAAAACGAACGGACGCGAATATCGGGGGCTAAAATTTTCGGTTTTGAAATCTGAGAGCATATTTGGATACCCATTTTGGAGATGCAAGCGTGGCCCCAGATGAACAAAGTGACGAATTGACTTCGGGACTCAATACAGACGATCCATGAAAAATGAAAAGACGTGGATATCGGGTCGGGGGTTGAACTTTTCGGTTGTGAAATCTGAGAGCATATTTCGATACCCATTTTGGAGATGCAAGCATGGCCCCGCATGCACAAAGTGACAAATTGATTTCGAGACTCATTTCGGATGGTTCGTGAAAAAAGAACATACGTGGAAGATGGGGCTAAAATTTTCGGTTTTGATATCCGAGAGCATATTTGGATACCCATTTTGGAGATGCAAGTGTGGCCCTAGATGCACAAAGTGACGAATTGAGTTCGGACCTCATTTCGGATGATCCGTGAAAAACAAATGGACGCGAATATCGAGGGCTAAACTTTTTGGTTTTAAAATCCGACAGCATATTTGGATACCTATTTTGGAGATGCAAGTGTGGCCCCGGATGCACAAAGTGACGAATTGATTTCGGGATTCATTTCAGACGATTTGTGAAAAATGAATGAACACAGATATCGGGGGCTGAACTTTTCGGTTTTGAAATCTGAGAGCATATTTGGATACACTTTTAAAACATTTTAAAATGCTTTACAAGTTTTTGAAAAGGATTTAAAAGCGTTTTAAAACATTTTAAACCTTTTTTAAAATATTGTAAAAGCTTTCTAAAAACATTTTTAAACCGTTTTAAAACACTTTTAAAACGTTTTAAAATGCTTTACAAGTTTTTTAAAAGGATTTAAAAACGTTTTAAAACATTTTAAAAGTGTTTTTAAACATTTTAAAATAAATTTAAAACATTTTAGAAGTGTTTTGAAACATTTTAAAATAAATCTTAAAAGCATTTCAAAATATTTTAAAAGCGTTTCAGAATATCTTAAAAGTGTTTTGAAATATCTTGAAAGTGTTTTAAAATATTTTGAAATGTTATAAAAATCTTTTAAAACATTTTACAACTTTTTAAAAATATTTTAAAAGAGTTTCATAATGTCTTAAAAACATTTTTAACGTGTTTAAAATCATGTTATAGCATTTTAAAAAGTGTTTTATAATGTTTTTAAAATATTATTTTTTACGATTTTATTAAAAAGATTTACTAAAAATGATTAAACGCTTTAAATATTTGATTTAAACATATTAATAAGAATTTGGAATATTTTATAAAAGGTTTAAACCATTTTTAAAACATTTATAAAAATTATTGAATGTCAACTTTATAAGCTTAACTTTATGAAATATTTTGAAATATTTTGAAATGTTCTAAAAATACTCTAAAATATTTTACAGATTTTTTAAAAATATTTTAAAAGAGTTTTATGATGTGTTAAAAACATTTTAAACGTGTTTAAAAGCACATTATAACATTTTAAAAAGGGCTTTATAATATTTTTAAAAACGTTTCTTTTTTTACGATTTTATTAAAAACATTTAATAAAAAGATTAAACGCTTTAAATATTTGATTTAAACATATTGAGAAGAATTTAGAATATTTTATAAAAGATTTAAACCATTTATGAATTATTTATAAAAATTATTGCATGTTTATAATGTTAGCTTTATAAGCTTAACTTTTATTTAAAAATGTTTTTAAAACCTAAATAAATGCTTTCAAATATTTTAAATGTGTTTTGAAATGTTTTTCTAACATTGTAAAAGCATTCTGAAAACATTTAAAAACCATTTAAAAACACTTTTAAAACGTTTTAAAATGTTTTACAAGTATTTTAAAATGTTTTACAAGTTTTTAAAAAGGATTTAAATATGTTTTAAAACATTTTAAAAGTGTTTTGAAGCATTTTAAAAGTGTTTTGGAACATTTTAAAATAAATTTAAAACATTTTAAAAGCGTTTGAAAATATTTTAAAAGAGTTTTATGATGTCTTCAAAACATTTAAAAAAGATTTAAAAAGATTTCTTTTACGATGATGTCTTCAAAATATTTTAAAAACGTTTCTTTTACGATTTTATTTAATGTGTTTATTTTAAAACACTTTTAATATAAATTTAAAATATTTTAGAAGTGTTTTGAAACATTTAAAAATAAATTTAAAACATTTTAAAAGCGTTTCAAAATATTTTACAAGTGTTTTAAAATATCTTGAAAGCATTTTTTACAATATTTTGAAATTTTTTGAATGATTTTGAAATATTTTGAAATGTTATAAAAATCTTTTAAAACATTTTACAAATTTGTAAAAATATTTTAAACGAGTTTTATAATGTCTTAAAAACATTTTAAATGTGTTTAAAAGCACGTTATAACATTTTAAAAAGTGTTTTATAATGTTTTTAAAAACGTTTTTTTTTTTTGCGATTTTATTAAAAATAATTAAACACTTTAAATATTTGATTTAAGCATATTAATAAGAATTTAGAATATTTTATAAAAGCTTTAAACCATTTATAAAACGTTTATAAAAATTATTAAATGTTTATAATGTCAACTTTATTAGTTTAACTTTTATTAAATGTTATTTATAAACATTTTAAAAAAAGAAATAAATGCTTTTAAATATTTTAAAAGAATTTTAAAAGTGTTTTGAAATGTTTTTAAAACATTGTAAAATCTTTCTAAAAACATTTTAAAACCATTTTAAAACACTTTTAAAACATTTTAAAATGCTTTACAAGTTCTTCAAGATGTTCTGAAAACGTTTTAAAACATTTTAAAAGTGTTTTGAAACATTTTAAAATAAATTTAAAACATTTTAGAAGTGTTTTGAAACATTTTAAAATAAATTTTAAAAGTGTTTCAAAATATTTTAGAAGCATTTCAAAATATTTTAGAAGTGTTTCAAAATATTTTAAAAGTGTTTTAAAATATCTTGGAAGTGTTTTACAATATTTTGAAATGTTATAAAAATCCTTTAAAACATTTTACAAATTTTTTAAAATATTTTAAACGAGTTTTATAATGTCTGAAATACATTTAAATGTGTTTAAAAGCACGCTATAACATTTTAAAAAAAAATTATAATGTTTTTAAAAAAAAAAATTTACGATTCCATTAAAAACATTTACTAAAAATGATTAAACGCTTTAAATATTTGATTTAAACATATTAATAAAAATTTAGAATATTTTATAATAGCTTTAAACCATTTATAAAAATTATTGAATGTCAGATTTATAAGCTTAACTTGATAAGCGTTTTACAATATTTTGAAATGTTATTAAAATCCTTTAAAATATTTTACAAAGTTTTTAAAATATTTTAAAAGAGATTTATAATGTCTGAAAAACATTTTAAACGTAGATAGTTCGTTAAAAAAGAATAGTCGCAGGCTAAACTTTTCGGTTTTGATATCCGAGAGCATATTTGGGTACACTTTTTGCAGGGTCTGACGCGGCCCGGATGCACAAAGTGACGAATTGAGTTTGGACCTCGTTTCGGATGATCAGTGAAAAACGAACCACATAAGATATCGAGGAGCTAAAATTTGAAAATTTTTAAAAATTCGAGAGCATATTTGGATACCCATTTTTTGGAGATGCAAGCGTGGCCCCACATGCACAAAGTGATGGTTGATTTAGGGACTCATTTCGAACGATCCATAAAAAACGAACAGACGCAGATATCGGGGTTGAAATTTTCATTTTTGAAATTCGAGAGCATATTTGGATACCCATTTTGGAGATGCAAGTGTGCCCCCGCATGAACAAAGTGACGAACTGATTTTGGGACTCATTGTGGACGATCTTTGAAAACTGAACGAAAGTGGATATTGGGGGTTGAACTTTTCAGTTTTGAAATTCGAGAGCATATTTGGATACCCATTTTGGAGATGCAAGCGTGGCCCCGCATGCACAAAGTGATGAATTTATTTCGGGACTGATTTCGGACTATCCGTGAAAAATGAACGGACGTGGATATCGGGGGCAGAACTTTTCGGTTTTGAAATCCGAGAGCATATTTGGATACACATTTTGGAGATGCAAGCGTTTCCCCACATGCGCAAAGTGAAAAATTGATTTCAGGACTCATTTCGAATGATCCGTGAAAAACGAACATACGTGGATATCGGGGGCTAAACTTTTCAGTTTTGAAATCCGAGAGCATATTTGGATAACCATTTTGGAGATGCAAGCGTGGCCTCACATGCACAAAGTGACGAATTGATTTAGGGACTCATTTTGGATGATCCATAAAAAACGAACGGACGCGGATGTCGGGGGCTAAAATTTTCGTTTTTGAAATCTGAGAGTATATTTGGATACCCATTTTGGAGACGCAAGTGTGCCCCCGCAGGAACAAAACGACGAATTGATTTCGGGATTCATTTTGGATGATCCTTGAAAAATGAACAAATGCGGATATTGGGGGTTGAAATTTTCGGTTTTTAAATTCGAGAGCATATCTGGATACCCATTTTGGAGATGAAAACGTGGCCCCGCATGCACAAAGTGACAAATTTATTTCGGGACTGATTTCAGACGATCCGTGAAAAACGAATGGATGCGGATATCGGGGGTTGAACTTTTTGGTTTTGAAATCTGAGAGCATATTTGGATACCCATTTTGGAGATGCAAGTGTGGCCCCGCATGCACGAAGTGACAAATCAATTTCGCGACTCATTTCGGATGATCCGTCAAAAACGAATAGACGCAGATAACGGGGGCTAAAATTTTCGATTTTCAAATATGAGAGCATATTTGGATACCCATTTTGGAGATGAAAGCGTGGCCTCGGATGCACAAAGTGACAAATTGAGTTCCGAGAGCATATTTGGATACCCATTTTGGAGATGCAAGTGTGGCCCCAGATGCACAAAGTGACGAATTGAGTTCGGACCTCATTTCGGATGATCCGTGAAAAACAAACGGATGCGAATATCGAGGGCTAAACTTTTCGGTTTTAAAATCCGAGAGCATATTTGGATACCTATTTTGGAGATGCGAGTGTGGCCCCGGATGCACAAAGTGACGAATTGATTTCGGGATTCATTTCAGACGATTTGTGAAAAATGAATGAACACAGATATCGGGGGCTGAACTTTTCGGTTTTGAAATATGAGAGCACATTTGGATACACTTTTAAAACGTTTTAAAATGCTTTACAAGTTTTTGAAAAGGATTTTAAAAAGTTTTAAAACATTTTAAACCTTTTTTAAAATAATGTAAAAGCTTTCTAAAAACATTTTTAAACCATTTTAAAACACTTTTAAAACGTTTTAAAATGCTTTACAAGTTTTTTAAAAGGATTTAAAAACGTTTTAAAACATTTTAAAAGTGTTTTGAAACATTTTAAAATAAATTTAAAACATTTTTCAAGTGTTTTGAAACATTTTAAAATAAATCTTAAAAGCATTTCAAATTATTTTAAAAGCGTTTCAGAATATCTTAAAAGTGTTTTGAAATATCTTGAAAGTGTTTTACAATATTTTGAAATGTTATAAAAATCCTTTAAAACATTTTACAACTTTTTAAAAATATTTTAAAAGAGTTTCATAATGTCTTAAAAACATTTTTAACGTGTTTAGAATCATGTTATATCATTTTAAAAAGTGTTTTATAATGTTTTTTAAAATATTATTTTTTATGATTTTATTAAAAAGATTTACTAAAAACGATTAAATGCTTTAAATATTTGATTTAAACATATTAATAAGAATTTGGAATATTTTATAAAAGGTTTAAACCATTTTTAAAACATTTATAAAAATGATTGAATGTCAGCTTTATAAGCCTAAATTTATGAAATATTTTGAAATATTTTCAAATGTTATAAAAATCCTCTTAAATATTTTACAATATTTTAAAAATATTTTAAAAGAGTTTTATGATGTGTTAAAAACATTTTAAACGTGTTTAAAAGCACATTATAACATTTTAAAAAGGGTTTTATAATATTTTTAAAAACGTTTCTTTTTTTACGATTTTATTAAAAACATTTAATAAAAAAATTAAACGCTTTAAATATTTGATTTAAACATATTGAGAAGAATTTAGAATATTTTATAAAATATTTAAACCATTTATGAAACATTTATAAAAATTATTGCATGTTTATAATGTTAGCTTTATAACCTCAACTTTTATTAAATTTTATTTAAAAACGTTTTTAAAACCTAAATAAATGCTTTCAAATATTTTAAATGTGTTTTGAAATGTTTTTCTAACATTGTAAAAGCATTCTGAAAACATTTAAAAACCATTTTAAAACACTTTTAAAACATTTTAAAATGGTTTACAAGTTTTTAAAAAGGATTTAAATATGTTTTAAAACATTTTAAAAGTGTTTTGAAACATTTTAAAATAAATTTAAAACATTTTAAAAGTGTTTTGAAGCGTTTTAAAAGTGTTTTGAAACATTTTAAAATAAATTTAAAACATTTTAAAAGGGTTTCAAAATATTTAAAATTGTTCAAAAATATCTTAAGCGTTTGACAATATTTTGAAATATTTTGAAATTTATAAAAATATTTTAAAACATTTTACAAATTTTTAAAAATATTTTAAAAGAGTCTTATGATGTCTTCAAAACATTTTTAAAGCACGTTATAGCATTTTAAAAAGTGTTGTATAATGTTTCTAAAAACTTTCTTTTACGATTTTATTAAATGTGTTTATTTTAAAACACTTTTAATATAAATTTAAAATATTTTAGAAGTGTTTTGAAACATTTAAAAATAAATTTAAAACATTTTAAAAGCGTTTGAAAATATTTTACAAGTGTTTTAAAATATCTTGAAAGCGTTTTTTACAATATTTTGAAATTTTTTGAATGATTTTGAAATATTTTGAAATGTTATAAAATGTTATAAAAATCCTTTAAAACATTTTACAAATTTGTAAAAATATTTTAAACGAGTTCTATAATGTCTTAAAAAAAATTTAAATGTGTTTAAAAGCACGTTATAACATTTCAAAAAGTGTTTTATAATGTTTTTAAAAACGTTTTTTTTTTTTGCGATTTTATTAAAAATGATTAAACGCTTAAAATATTTGATTTAAGCATATTAATAAGAATTTAGAATATTTTATAAAAGCTTTAAACCATTTATAAAACGTTTATAAAAATTATTAAATGTTTATAATGTCAACTTTATTAGTTTAACTTTTATTAAATGTTATTTATAAACATTTTAAAAAAAGAAATAAATGCTTTTAAATATTTTAAAAGAATTTCAAAAGTGTTTTGAAAGGTTTTTAAAACATTGTAAAAGCTTTCTAAAAACATTTTAAAACCATTTTAAAACTCTTTTAAAACATTTTAAAATGCTTTACAAGTTCTTCAAGAGGTTCTGAAAACGTTTTAAAACATTTTAAAAGTGTTTTGAAACATTTTAAAATAAATTTTAAAAGCGTTTCAAAATATTTTAGAAGCATTTCAAAATATTTTAGAAGTGTTTCAAAATATTTTAAAAGTGTTTTAAAATATCTTGGAGGTGTTTTACAATATTTTGAAATGTTATAAAAATCCTTTAAAACATTTTACAAAATTTTTAAAATATTTTAAACGAGTTTTATAATGTCTTAAATACATTTAAATGTGTTTAAAAGCAAGCTATAACATTTTAAAAAAAAAATTATAATGTTTTTAAAAAGAAAAAAATTTACGATTCCATTAAAAACATTTACTAAAAATGATTAAACGCTCTAAATATTTGATTTAAACATATTAATAAAAATTTAGAATATTTTATAAAAGCTTTAAACCATTTATAAAAATTATTGAATGTCAGATTTATAAGCTTAACTTGATAAGCGTTTTAAAATATTTTGAAATGTTATAAAAATCCTTTAAAATATTTTAAAAGAGCTTTATAATGTCTGAAAAACATTTTAAAAGTAGATAGTTCGTTAAAAAAGAATAGACGCAGACTAAACTTTTCGGTTTTGATATCCAAGAGCATATTTGGGTACCCATTTTGGAGATGCAAGCGCAGCCCCAGATGCACAAAGTGACGAATTGAGTTTGGACCTCATTTCAGATGATCCGTGAAAAACGAACGGATGTGAATATCGAGGGCTAAAATTTTCGGTTTAAAAATTCGAGAGCATATTTGGATACCCATTTTGGAGATGCAAGTGTGGCCCCACATGCACAAAGTGATGAATTGATTTAGGGACTCATTTCGAACGATCCATAAAACGAACGCGAGATATCGAAGTCCCAAATTTTCATTTTTGAAATCCGAGAGCATATTTGGATACCCATTTTGGAGATGCAAGTGTGCCCCCGCATGAACAAAGTGACGAATTGATTTTTTTACTCATTTCGGACGATCTTTGAAAACTGAACGAAGATGGATATTGGGGGTTGAAATTTTCGGTTTTGAAATTCGAGAGCATATTTGGATACCCATTTTGGAGATGCAAGCGTGGCCCCACATGCACAAAGTGATGAATTTATTTCGGGACTGATTTTGGACGATCCGTGAAAAACGAACGGACGAGGATATCGGGGGTTGAACTTTTCGGTTTTGAAATCCGAGAGAATATTTGGATACACATTTTGGAGATGTAAGCGTTTCCCCACATGCACAAAGTGAAAAATTGATTTCGGGACTCATTTCGGATGATCTGTGAAAAACAAATAGATGCAAATATCAAGGGCTAAACTTTTCAGTTTTGAAATCCAAGAGCATATTTGGATACCCATTTTGGAGATGCAAGCATGGTCTCGCATGCACAAATTGACGAATTGATTTAGGGACTCATTTCAGATGATCTGTAAAAAACAAATGGACGCGGATGTCGGGGACTAAAATTTTTGTTTTCAAAATCTGAGAGCATATTTGGATACCCATTTTGGAGATGCAAGTGTGCCCCCGCAGGAACAAACTGATGAATTGATTTCGGGACTCATTTTGGATGATCTTTGAAAAATGAACAAACGTGGATATTGGGGGTTGAACTTTTCAGTTTTGAAATTCAAGAGCATATTTGGATACCCATTTTGGAACCCATTTTAGAGATGAAAGCATGGCTCGCATGCCTGAAAGTGACAAATTTATTTCGGGACTGATTTCGGAAGATCGAGTGAAAAACGAACGGATGCGGATATCGGGGGTTGAACTTTTTGGTTTTGAAATCCGAGAGCATATTTGGATACCCATTTTGGAGATGCAAGTGTGGCCCCGCATGCACGAAGTGACAAATCGATTTAGCGTCTCATTTCGGATGATCGTGAAAAACGAATAGACGCGGTGCGGGGAGCTGAAATTTTCGATTTTGAAATGAGAGCATATTTGGATACCCATTTTGGAGATGAAATCGTGGCCTCGGATGCACAAAGTGACAAATTGAGTTTGGGCCTCATTTTGGACGATCCATGAAAAACGAACGGACGCGAATATCGGGGGCTAAACTTTTCGGTTTTGAAATCTAAGAGCATATTTGGATACCCATTTTGCAGATGAAAGCATGGCCCCAGATGAAAAAAGTCACGAATTGACTTCGGGACTCAATTCAGACGATCCGTGAAAGATTAAAAGACGTGGATATCGGGGGCTGAACTTTTCGGTTGTGAACTCTGAGAGCATATTTGGGTACCCATTTTGGAGATGCATGCGTGGCCCCGCATGCAGAAAGTGACAAATTGATTTCGGGACTCATTTCAGATGGTTCGTGAAAAAATAACAGACGTGGAAGATGGGGCTAAAATTTTCGGTTTTGATATCCGAGAGCATATTTGGATACCCATTTTGGAGATACAGCGTGGCCCCGGATGCACAAAGTGACGAATTGAGTTCGGACCTCATTTCAGATGATCCGTGAAAAACAAACGGACGCGAATATCGAGGGCTAAACTTTTTGGTTTTAAAATCCGAGAGAATATTTGGATATCTATTTTAGAGATGCAAGTGTGGCCCCGGATGCACAAAGTGACGAATTGATTTCGGGATTCATTTCAGATGATTTGTGAAAAATGAATGAACATAGATATCGGGGGTTGAACTTTTCGATTTTTAAATCTGAGAGCATATTTGGATACACTTTTAAAACGTTTTAAAATTCTTTACAAGTTTTTGAAAAGGATTTAAAAATGTTTTAAAACATTTTAAACCTTTTTTAAAATATTGTAAAAGCTTTCTAAAAACATTTTAAAACCATTTTAAAAAACACTTTTAAAACGTTTTAAAATGCTTTAAAATGTTTTTAAAAGGATTTAAAAACATTTTAAAACATTTTAAAATTGTTTTGAAACATTTTAAAATAAATTTAAAACATTTTTCAAGTGTTTTGAAACATTTTAAAATAAATCTTAAAAGCATTTCAAAATATTTTAAAAGCGTGGATATTGGGGGTTGAACTTTTCAGTTTTGAAATTCGAGAGCATATTTGGATACCCATTTTGGAGATGCAAGCGTGGCCCTGCATGCACAAAGTGATGAATTTATTTCGGGACTGATTTCGGACTATCCGTGAAAAATGAACGGACGTGGATATCGGGGGCAGAACTTTTCGGTTTTGAAATCTGAGAGCATATTTGGATACACATTTTGGAGATGCAAGCGTTTCCCCACATGCACAAAGTGAAAATTGATTTCAGGACTCATTTCGGATGATCCGTGAAAAACGAACATACGTGGATATCGGGGGCTAAACTTTTCAGTTTTGAAATCCGAGAGCATATTTGGATAACCATTTTGGAGATGCAAGCGTGGCCTCACATGCACAAAGTGACGAATAGATTTAGGGACTCATTTTGGATGATCCATAAAAAACGAACGGACGCGGATGTCGGGGGCTAAAATTTTCGTTTTTGAAATCTGAGAGTATATTTGGATACCCATTTTGGAGATGCAAGTGTGCCCCCGCAGGAACAAAACGACGAATTGATTTCGGGATTCATTTTGGATGATCCTTGAAAAATGAACAAATGCGGATATTGGGGGTTGAAATTTTCGGTTTTTAAATTCGTGAGCATATCTGGATACCCATTTTGGAGATGAAAGCGTGGCCCCGCATGCACAAAGTGACAAATTTATTTCGGGACTGATTTCAGACGATCCGTGAAAAACGAACGGATGCGGATATTAGGGGTTGAACTTTTTGGTTTTGAAATCTGAGAGCATATTTGGATACCCATTTTGGAGATGCAAGTGTGGCCCCGCATGCACGAAGTGACAAATCAATTTCGCGACTCATTTCGGATGATCCGTCAAAAACGAATAGACGCAGATAACGGGGGCTAAAATTTTCGATTTTCAAATATGAGAGCATATTTGGATACCCATTTTGGAGATGAAAGCGTGGCCTCGGATGCACAAAGTGACAAATTGAGTTCCGAGAGCATATTTGGATACCCATTTTGGAGATTCAAGTGTGGCCCCAGATGCACAAAGTGACAAATTGAGTTCGGACCTCATTTCGGATGATCCGTGAAAAACAAACGGATGCGAATATCGAGGGCTAAACTTTTCGGTTTTAAAATCCGAGAGCATATTTGGATACCTATTTTGGAGATGCAAGTGTGGCCCCGGATGCACAAAGTGACGAATTCATTTCGGGATTCATTTCAGACGATTTGTGAAAAATGAATGAACACAGATATCGGGGGCTGAACTTTTCGGTTTTGAAATATGAGAGCATATTTGGATACACTTTTAAAACGTTTTAAAATGCTTTAGAAGTTTTTGAAAAGGATTTAAAAAAGTTTTAAAACATTTTAAACCTGTTTTAAAATATTGTAAAAGCTTTCTAAAAACATTTTTAAACCGTTTTAAAACACTTTTAAAACGTTTTAAAATGCTTTACAAGTTTTTTAAAAGGATTTAAAAACGTTTTAAAACATTTTAAAAGTGTTTTGAAACATTTTAAAATAAATTTCAAACATTTTAGAAGTGTTTTGAAACATTTTAAAATAAATCTTAAAAGCATTTCAAAATATTTTAAAAGCGTTTCAGAATATCTTAAAAGTGTCTTGAAATATCTTGATAGTGTTTTACAATATTTTGAAATGTTATAAAAATCCTTTAAAACATTTTACAACTTTTTAAAATATTTTAAAAGAGTTTCATAATGTCTTAAAAACATTTTTAACGTGTTTAAAATCATGTTATAGCATTTTAAAAAGTGTTTTATAATGTTTTTAAAAATATTATATTTTACGATTTTATTAAAAAGATTTACTAAAAATGATTAAACACTTTAAATATTTGATTTAAACATATTAATAAGAATTTGGAATATTTTATAAAAGGTTTAAACCATTTTTAAAACATTTATAAAAATTATTGAATATCAACTTTATAAGCTTAACTTTATGAAATATTTTGAAATGTTATAAAAATACTCTAAAATATTTTACAAATTTTTTAAAAATATTTTAAAAGAGTTTTATGATGTGTTAAAAACATTTTAAACGTGTTTAAAAGCACATTATAACATTTTAAAAAGGGTTTTATAATATTTTTAAAATCGTTTCTTTTTTTACGATTTTATTAAAAGCATTTAATAAAAAGATTAAACGCTTTAAATATTTGATTTAAACATATTGAGAAGATTTTAGAATATTTTATAAAATATTTAAACCATTTATGAAACATTTATAAAAATTATTGCATGTTTATAATGTTAGCTTTATAAGCTTAACTTTTATTAAATTTTATTTAAAAACGTTTTTAAAACCTAAATAAATGCTTTCAAATATTTTAAATGTGTTTTGAAATGTTTTCTAACATTGTAAAAGCATTCTGAAAACATTTAAAAACCATTTTAAAACACTTTTAAAACATTTTAAAATGTTTTACAAGTTTTTAAAAAGGATTTAAATATGTTTTAAAACATTTTAAAAGTGTTTTGAAACATTTTAAAAGTGTTTTGAAACATTTTAAAAGTGTTTTGAAGCATTTTAAAATAAATTAAAAAAAACTATTCAAAAAACATTTCAAAATATTTAAAAATTTGTTAAAAAATATCTCAAGCGTTTGATAATATTTTGAAATTTATAAAATGTTTTAAAACATTTTACAAATTTTAAAAAATATTTAAAAATAGTTTTATGATGTCTTCAAAACATTTTAAAAGCGATATAACATTTCTAAAAGTATTTTATAATAATATTTCAACGTTTAACTACGATTTTATTAAATGTATTTTATTTTATTACTGTAGTTCTAAATATATTTTAGAAGTGTTTTGAAACATTTGAAAATAAATTTAAAACATTTTAAAAGCGTTTCAAAATATTTTACAAGTGTTTTAAAATATCTTGGAAGCGTTTTTTACAACATTTTGAAATTTTCTGAATGATTTTGAAATATTTTGAAATGTTATAAAAATCATTTAAAACATTTTACAAATTTATAAAAATATTTTAAACGAGTTTTATAATGTCTTAAAAACATTTTAAATGTGTTTAAAAGCACGTTATAACATTTTAAAAAGTGTTTTATAATGTTTTTAAAAACGTTTTTTTTGCGATTTTATCAAAAATGATTAAACACTTTAAATATTTTATTTAAGCATATTAATAAGAATTTAGAATATTTTATTAAAGCTTTAAACCATTTATAAAACCTTTATAAAAATTATTAAATGTTTATAATGTCAACTTTATTAGTTTAACTTTTATTAAATGTTATTTATAAACATTTTTAAAAAAGAAATAAATGCTTTTAAATATTTTAAAAGAATTTTAAAAGTGTTTTGAAATGTTTTTAAAACATTGTAAAAGCTTTCTAGAAACATTTTAAAACCATTTTAAAACACTTTTAAAACATTTTAAAACACTTTTAAAACATTTTAAAATGCTTTACAAGTTCTTCAAGAGGTTCTGAAAACGTTTCAAAACATTTTAAAAGTGTTTTGAAACATTTTAAAATAAATTTTAAAAGCATTTCAAAATATTTTAGAAGCGTTTCAAAATATTTTAGAAGTGTTTCAAAATATTTTAAAAGTGATTTAAAATATCTTGGAAGTGTTTTACAATATTTTGAAATGTTATAAAAATCCTTTAAAACATTTTACAAATTTTTTAAAATATTTTAAACGAGTTTTATAATGTTTTAAATACATTTAAATGTGTTTAAAAGCATGCTATAACATTTTAAAAAGATTTTTATATTGTTTTTAAAACAATTTTTTTACGATTTCATTAAAAACATTTACTAAAAATGATTAAACACTTTAAATATTTGATTTAAACATATTAATAAAAATTTAGAATATTTTATAAAATCTTCGAACCATTTATAAAAATTATTGAATGTCAGATTTATAAGCTTAACTTGATAAGCATTTTACAATATTTTGAAATATTTTAAAATATTTTGAAATGTTATAAAAATCCTTTAAAATATTTTACAAAGTTTTTAAAATATTTTAAAGGAGCTTTATAATGTCTGAAAAACATTTTAAACGTAGATAGTTCGTTAAAAAGGAATAGACGCAGGCTAAACTTTTTGGTTTTGATATCCGAGATCATATTTGGATATCCATTTTGGAGATGCGAGTGCAACACGGAATCTTGTAAGTAATAAATTGAGTTCGGACCTCATTTCGGATGATCTGTGAAAAACGAACGGATGCGAATATCGAGGGCTAAACTTTTCGGTTTAAAAATTCGAGAGCATATTTGGATACCCATTTTGGAGATGCAAGCGTGGCCCCACATGCACAATGTGATGAATTGATTTAGGGACTCATTTCGAACGATCCATAAAAAACGAATAGACGCAGATATCGGGGTTGAAATTTTCATTTTTGAAATTCGAGAGCATATTTGGATACCACTTTTGGAGATGCAAGTGTGCCCCCGCATGAACAAAGTGACGAATTGATTTTGGGACTCATTTCGGACGATCTTTGAAAACTGAACGAAAGCGGATATTGGGGGTTGAACTTTTCAGTTTTGAAATTCGATAGCATATTTGGATACCCATTTTGGAGATGCAAGCGTGGCCCCGCATGCACAAAGTGATGAATTTATTTCGGGACTGATTTCGGACTATCCGTGAAAAATGAACAGACGTGGATATCGGGGGCAGAACTTTTCGGTTTTGAAATCCAAGAGCATATTTGGATACACATTTTGGAGATGCAAGCGTTTCCCCACATGCACAAAGTGACAAATTGATTTCAGGACTCATTTCGGATGATCCGTGAAAAACAAACATACGTGGATATCGGGGGCTAAACTTTTCAGTTTTGAAATCCGAGAGCATATTTGGATAACCATTTTGGAGATGCAAGCGTGGCCTCACATGCACCAAGTGACGAATTGATTTAGGGACTCATTTTGGATGATCCGTAAAAAACGAACGGACGCGGATGTCGGGGGCTAAAATTTTCGTTTTTGAAATCTGAGAGTATATTTGGATACCCATTTTGGAGATACAAGTGTGCCCCCGCAGGAAAAGAATGACGAATTGATTTCGGGATTCATTTTGGATGATCCTTGCGGATATTGGGGGTTAGGTACAGCCTTTAAGCCAGAGCATATCCCCGGATGCCATTTAGAATGCGACATAGCTCAGCATGCCTGAAGTGACAAATTTATTTCGGTGATTTGGAAGATCGTGAAAAAACGAACGGTCTGGATACGGGGGACTGAACTTTTGTGTTTTACAATCAGGAGCATATTTAGGATTCCATTTCAGGTGCAGTGTGACGCATGCCGTGACAGATGATTTTAGCGTCATTCATCGGATGTCTAGTAAGCAGAAAAGCAGATAACGGGGGCTGAAATTTTCGATTTTGAAATATGAGAGCATATTTGGATACCCATTTTGGAGATGAAATCTTGGCCTCGAATGCACAAAGTGACAAATTGAGTTTGGGCTTCATTTTGGATGATCCGTGAAAAATGAACGGACGCGAATATCGGGGGCTAAAATTTTCGGTTTTGAAATCTGAGAGGATATTTGGATACCCATTTTGGAGATGCAAGCATTTGGATAGACAAGTGACGGGTGACCAGGGACTCAGTCGAATGATCGAAAAAATGAAAAGACGTGGATATTGAAATTTGAGTGTTTTAGTTGAAATATGAGAGCATATTTGGATACCCATTTTGGAGCTGCAAGCGTGGCCTCGCATGCACAAAGTGACAAATTGATTTCGGGACTCATTTTGGATGGTTCGTGAAAAAAGAACAGACGTGGAAGATGGGGCTAAACTTTTCGGTTTTGATATCCGAGAGCAGATTTGGATACCCATTTTGGAGATGCGACGTGACGGAGGATACAAGTGACGAGCGAATTGAGTTCAGACCTCATTTCGAATGATCCGTGAAAAACAAACGGATGCGAATATCGAGGGCTAAACTTTTCGATTTTAAAATCTGAGAGCATATTTGGATACCTATTTTGGAGATGCAAGTGTGGCCCCGGATGCACAAAGTGATGAATTGATTTCGGGATTCTTTTCAGACAATTTGTGAAAAATGAATGAACACAGATATCGGGGGCTGAACTTTTCGGTTTTGAAATATGAGAGCATATTTAGATACACTTTTAAAACGTTTTAAAATGCTTTACAAGTTTTTGAAAAGGATTTAAAAACGTTTTAAAACATTTTAAACCTTTTTTAAAATATTGTAACAGCTTTCTAAAAACATTTTAAAACCATTTTAAAACACTTTTAAAACGTTTTAAAATGCTTTAAAAGTTTTTTAAAAGGATTTAAAAACATTTTAAAACATTTTAAAAGTGTTTTGAAACATTTTAAATTAAATTTAAAACATTTTTCAAGTGTTTTGAAACATTTTAAAATAAATCTTAAAAGCATTTCAAAATATTTTAAAAGCGTTTCAGAATATCTTAAAAGTGTTTTGAAATATCTTGAAAGTGTTTTACAATATTTTGAAATGTTATAAAAATCCTTTAAAACATTTTACAACTTTTTAAAAATATTTTAAAAAAGTTTCATAATGTCTTAAAAACATTTTTAACATGTTTAAAATCATGTTATATCATTTTTTTTGCGATATTATTAAAAATGATTAAACGCTTTAAATATTTGATTTAAGCATATTAATAAGAATTTAGAATATTTTATAAAAGCTTTAAACCATTTATTAAACGTTTATAAAAATTAATAAATGTTTATAATGTCAACTTTATTAGTTTAACTTTTATTAAATGTTATTCATAAACATTTTTAAAAATGAAATAAATGCTTTTAAATATTTTAAAAGAATTTTAAAAGTGTTTTTAAATGTTTTTAAAACATTGTAAAAGCTTTCTAGAAACATTTTAAAACCATTTTAAAACACTTTTAAAACATTTTAAAATTCTTTACAAGTTCTTGAAGAGGTTCTGAAAACGTTTTAAAACATTTTAAAAGTGTTTTGAAACATTTTAAAATAAATTTAAAACATTTTAGAAGTGTTTTGAAACATTTTAAAATAAATTTTAAAAGCATTTCAAAATATTTTATAAGCGTTTCAAAATATTTTAGAAGTGTTTTAAAATATCTTGGAAGTGTTTTACAATATTTTGAAATGTTATAAAAATCCTTTATAACATTTTACAAATTTTTTAAAATATTTTACACGAGTTTTATAATGTCTTAAATACATTTAAATGTGTTTAAAAGCACTCTATAACATTTTTAGAAAAAAATTATAATGTTTTTAAAACAATTTTTTTACGATTCCATTAAAAACATTTACTAAAAATGATTAGAAGCTTTAAATATTTGATTTAAACATATTAATAAAAATTTGGAATTTTTTATAAAAGCTTTAAACCATTTATAAAAATTATTGAATGTCGGTTATAACCATGTACCACATTTTACAATATTTTGAAATGTTATAAAAATCCTTTAGAATATTTTACAAAGTTTTTAAAATATTTTAGAAGAGCTTTGTAATGTCTGAAAAACATTTTAAACGTAGATGGTTCGTTAAAAAAGAATAGACGCAGGCTAAACTTTTCGGTTTTGATATCCGAGAGCATATTTGGATACCCATTTTGGAGATGCAAGCGTGGCCCCAGATGCACAAAGTGATGAATTGAGTTTTACAGACCTCATTTCGGATGATAAATGGCATGTGGATAACGACTTTTGAGGCCTAAACTTTTCGGTTTTGATATCCGAGAGCATATTTGGATACCCATTTTGGAGATGCAAGCGTGGCCCCAGATGCACAAAGTGATGAATTGAGTTCGCGACTCTATTTCGAACAATCCTGTAAAAACGAATAGACGCAGATATCGGGGTTGAAATTTTCATTTTTGAAATTCGAGAGCATATTTGGATACCCATTTTGGAGATGCAAGTGTGCCCCCGCATGAACAAAGTGACGAATTTATTTTGGGACTCATTGCGGACGATCTTTGAAAACTGAACGAAAGCAGATATTGGGGGTTGAACTTTTCAGTTTTGAAATTCGAGAGCATATTTGGATACCCATTTTGGAGATGCAAACATGGCCCCGCATGCACAAAGTGATGAATTTATTTTGGGACTGATTTCGGACTATCCGTGAAAAATGAACGGACGTGGATATCGGGGGCAGAACTTTTCGGTTTTGAAATCCGAGAGCATATTTGGATACACATTTTGGAGATGCAAGCGTTTCCCCACACGCAAAAAGTGAAAAATTGATTTCAGGACTCATTACGGATGATCCGTGAAAAACGAACATACGTGGATATCGGGGGCAGAACTTTTCGGTTTTGAAATCCGAGAGCATATTTGGATACACATTTTGGAGATGCAAGCGTTTCCCCACACGCAAAAAGTGAAAAATTGATTTCAGGACTCATTACGGATGATCCGTGAAAAACGAACATACGTGGATATCGGGGGCTAAACTTTTCAGTTTTGAAATCCGAGAGCATATTTGGATAACCATTTTGGAGATCCAAGCATGGCCTCACATGCACAAAGTGACGAATTGATTTAGGGACTCATTTTGGATGATCCGTAAAAAACGAACGGACACGGATGTCGAAGGCTAAAATTTTCGTTTTTGAAATCTGAGAGTATATTTGGTTACCCATTTTGGAGATGCAAGTGTGCCCCCGCAGGAACAAAATGACGAATTGATTTCGGGATTCATTTTATATGATCCTTGAAAAATGAACAAATGCGGATATTGGGGGTTGAAATTTTCGGTTTTTAAATTCGAGAGCATATCTGGATATCCATTTTGGAGATGAAAGCGTGGCCCCGCATGCACAAAGTGACAAATTTATTTCGGGACTGATTTCAGACGATCCGTGAAAAACGAACGGATGCGGATATCAGGGGTTGAACTTTTCGGTTGTGAAATCTGAGAGCATATTTGGATGCCCATTTTGGAGATGCAAGTGTGGCCCCGCATGCACATAGTGACAAATCGATTTCGTGACTCATTTCGGATGATCCGTGAAAAACGAATAGACGCAGATAACGGGGGCTGAAATTTTCGATTTTGAAATATGAGAGCATATTTGGATACCCATTTTGGAGATGAAAACGTGGCCTCGGATGCACAAAGTGACAAATTGAGTTTGGGCCTCATTTTGGACGATCCGTGAAAAACGAATGGACGCGAATATCCCTGAGGCCTAAACTTTCAGGTTTGATGTCAGGAAGCATATTTGGATGCCCATTTTGGAAGTCTGAAGTGTGGCCCCGGACAGACAAAGTGGCAATTGAGTTCGGACCTCATTTCGGATGATCAGAAGTGCTGAAAAAAAACAAACGGATCTGGGCATCTGCGAATAAACTTTTCGGTTTAAAATGCGAGAGCATATTTGGATACCTATTTGGAGATGCAAGTGTGACCCTGGATACCTGAAAGTAGCGAATTGATTTAAGGATTCATTTCAGATGATTTGTGAAAAATGAATGAACATAGATATCGGGGGTTGAACTTTTCGATTTTTAAATCTGAGAGCATATTTGGATACACTTTTAAAACGTTTTAAAATTCTTTACAAGTTTTTGAAAAGGATTTAAAAATGTTTTAAAACATTTTAAACCTTTTTTAAAATATTGTAAAAGCTTTCTAAAAACATTTCTAAACCATTTTAAAACAATTTTAAAACGTTTTAAAATGCTTTAGAATTTTTTTAAAAGCATTTAAAAACGTTTTAAAACATTTTAAAAGTGTTTTGAAACATTTTAAAATAAATCTTAAAAGCATTTCAAAATATTTTAAAAGCATTTCAGAATATCTTAAAAGTGTTTTGAAATATCTTGAAAGTGATTTACAATATTTTGAAATGTTATAAAAATCCATTAAAACATTTTACAACTTTTTAAAAATATTTTAAAAGAGTTTCATAATGTCTTAAAAACATTTTTAACGTGTTTAAAATCATGTTATAGCATTTTAAAAAGTGTTTTATAATGTTTTTAAAATATTATTTTTTACGATTTTATTAAAAAGATTTACTAAAAATGATTAAACGCTTTAAATATTTGATTTAAACATATTAATAAGAATTTGGAATATTTTATAAAAGGTTTAAACCATTTTAAAAACATTTATAAAAATTATTGAATGTCAGCTTTATAAGCTTAACTTTATGAAATATTTTGAAATATTTTGAAATGTTATAAAAATCCTCTAAAATATTTTACAAATTTTTTAAAAATATTTTAAAAGAGTTTTATGATGTGTTAAAAAAATTTTAAACGTGTTTAAAAGCACATTATAACATTTTAAAAAGGGTTTTATAATATTTTTAAAAACGTTTCTTTTTTTATGATTTTATTAAAAACATTTAATAAAAAGATTAAACGCTTTAAATATTTGATTTAAACATATTGAGAAGATTTTAGGATATTTTATAAAAGATTTACACCATTTATGAAACATTTATAAAAATTATTGCATGTTTATAATGTTAGCTTTATAAGCTTAACTTTTATTAAATCTTATTTAAAAATGTTTTTGAAACCTAAATAAATGCTTTCAATTATTTTAAATGTGTTTTGAAATGTTTTTCTAACAATGTAAAAGCATTCTGAAAACATTTAAAAACCATTTAAAAACACTTTTAAAACGTTTTAAAATGTTTTACAAGTTTTTAAAAAGGATTTAAATATGTTTTAAAACATTTTAAAAGTGTTTTGAAACATTTCAAAAGTGTTTTGAAGCATTTTAAAAGTGTTTTGGAACATTTTAAAATAAATTTAAAACATTTTAAAAGTGTTTCAAAATATTTAAAAGTGTTCAAAAATATCTCAAGCGTTTGACAATATTTTGAAATATTTTGAAATTTATAAAAATGTTTTAAAACATTTTACAAATTTTTAAAAATATTTTAAAAGAGTTTTATGATGTCTTCAAAACATTTTAAAAGCACATTATAACATTTTAAAAAGTGTTTTATAATGTTTCTAAAAACCTTTCTTTTACGATTCTATTAAATGTGTTTATTCTAAAACACTTTTAATATAAATTTAAAATATTTTAGAATTGTTTTGAAACATTTAAAAATAAATTTAAAACATTTTAAAAGCGTTTCAAAATATTTTACAAGTGTTTTAAAATATCTTGAAAGCGTTTTTTACAATATTTTGAAATTTTTTGAATGATTTTGAAATGTTATAAAAATCCTTTAAAACATTTTACAAATTTGTAAAAATATTTTAAACGAGTTTTATAGTGTCTTAAAATTTTTTTAAATGTGTTTAAAAGAACGTTATAACATTTTAAAAAGTGTTTTATAATGTTTTTAAAAACGTTTTTTTTTTTTTTGCGATTTTATTAAAAATTATTAAACGCTTTAAATATTTGATTTAAGCATATTAATAAGAATTTAGAATATTTTATAAAAGATTTAAACCATTTATAAAACGTTTATAAAAATTATTAAATGTTTATAATGTGAACTTTATTAGTTTAACTTTTATTAAATGTTATTTATAAACACTTTAAAAAATGAAATAAATGCTTTGAAATATTTTAAAAGAATTTTAAAAGTGTTTTGAAATGTTTTTAAAACATTGTAAAAGCTTTCTAAAAACATTTTAAAACCATTTTAAAACACTTTTAAAACATTTTAAAATGCTTTACAAGTTCTTCAAGAGGTTCTGAAAACGTTTTAAAACGTTTTAAAAGTGTTTTGAAACATTTTAAAATAAATTTAAAACATTTTAGAAGTGTTTTGAAACATTTTAAAATAAATTTTAAAAGCGTTTCAAAATATTTTAGAAGCATTTCAAAATATTTTAGAAGTGTTTCAAAATATTTTAAAAGTGTTTTAAAATATCTTGGAAGTGTTATAAAAATCCTTCAAAACATTTTACAAAATTTTTAAAATATTTTAAACGAGTTTTATAATGTCTTAAATACATTTAAATGTGTTTAAAAGCACGCTATAACATTTTAAAAAAATTTATAATGTTTAAAAAAAAAAAATTTACGATTCCATTAAAAACATTTACTAAAAATGATTAAACGCTTTAAATATTTGATTTAAACATATTAATAAAAATTTAGAATATTTTATAAAAACTTTAAAACATTTATAAAAATTATTGAATGTCAGATTTATAAGCTTAACTTGGTAAGCGTTTTACAATATTTTGAAATGTTATAAAAATCCTTTTAAAAGAGCTTTATAATGTCTGAAAAACATTTTAAACGTATATAGTTTGTTAAAAAAGAATAGACACAGGCTAAACTTTTCGGTTTTGATATCCGAGAGCATATTTGGGTACCCATTTTGGAGATGCAAGCGCAGCCCCAGATGCACAAAGTGACGAATTGAGTTTGGACCTCATTTCGGATGATCCGTGAAAAACGAACGGATTTGAATATCGAGGGCTAAAATTTTCGGTTTAAAAATTTGAGAGCATATTTGGATACCCATTTTGGAGATGCAAGCGTGGCCCCACATGCACAAAGTGATGAATTGATTTAGGGACTCATTTCGAACGATCCATAAAAAACGAACAGACGCAGATATCGGGGTTGAAATTTTCATTTTTGAAATTTGAGAGCATATTTGGATACCCATTTTGGAGATGCAAGTGTGCCCCCGCATGAACAAAGTGACAAATTGCTTTTGGGACTCATTGCAGACGATCTTTGAAAACTGAACGAAAGCGGATATTGGGGGTTGAACTTTTCAATTTTGAAATTCGAGAGCATATTTGGATACCCATTTTGGAGATGCAAGCGTGGCCCCGCATGCACAAAGTGATGACTTTATTTCGGGACTGATTTCAGACTATCCGTGAAAAATGAACTGACGTGGATATCAAGGGCAGAACTTTTCGGTTTTGAAATCCGAGAGCATATTTGGATACACATTTTGGAGATGCAAGAGTTTCCCCACATGCACAAAGTGAAAAATTGATTTCAGGACTCATTTCGGATGATCCGTGAAAAACGAACATACGTGGATATCGGGGGTTAAAATTTTCAGTTTTGAAATCCGAGAGCATATTTGGATAACCATTTTGGAGATGCAAGCGTGGCCTCACATGCACAAAGTGACGAATTGATTTAGGGACTCATTTTGGATGATCCGTAAAAAACGAACGGACGCGGATGTGGGGGGCTAAAATTTTCGTTTTTGAAATCTGAGAGTATATTTGGATACCCATTTTGGAGATGCGACGTGGCCCCGGATACTGAAGTGACGAATTGAGTTGGACCTCATTTTGGATGAAATCGTAGAAAAATGAACGGATGCGAATATAGGGGGTAAAATTTTCGGTTTAATCAGAAGCATATTTGGATACTATTTTAGAATGCATGTAACATGGATGCAGTGGCCAATTGATTTCTGGATTCATTTCAGATGATTTGTGAAAAATGAATGAACACAGATATCGGGGGCTGAACTTTTCGGTTTTGAAATATGAGAGAATATTTGGATACACTTTTAAAACGTTTTAAAATGCTTTACAAGTTTTTGAAAAGGATTTAAAAACATTTTAAAACATTTTAAACCTTTTTAAAAATATTGTAAAAGCTTTCTAAAAACATTTTTAAACCATTTTAAAACACTTTTAAAACGTTTTAAAATGCTTTACAAGTTTTTTAAAAGGATTTAAAAACGTTTTAAAACATTTTAAAAGTGTTTTGAAACATTTTAAAATAAATTTAAAACATTTTAGAATTGTTTTGAAACATTTTAAAATAAATCTTAAAAGCATTTCAAAATATTTTAAAAGCGTTTCAGAATATCTTAAAAGTGTCTTGAAATATCTTGATAGTGTTTTACAATATTTTGAAATGTTATAAAAATCCTTTAAAACATTTTACAACTTTTTAAAAATATTTTAAATGAGTTTCATAATGTCTTAAAAACATTTTTAACGTGTTTAAAATCATGTTATAGCATTTTAAAAAGTGTTTTATAATGTTTTTAAAAATATTATTTTTTACGATTTTATAAAAAAGATTTACTAAAAATCATTAAACGCTTTAAATATTTGATTTAAACATATTAATAAGAATTTGGAATATTTTATAAAAGGTTTAAACCATTTTTAAAACATTTATAAAAATTATTGAACGTCAGCTTTATAAGCTTACCTTTATGAAATATTTTGAAATATTTTGAAATGTTATAAAAATTTTCTAAAATATTTTACAAATTTTTAAAAAATATTTTAAAAGAGTTTTATGATGTGTTAGAAACATTTTAAACGTGTTTAAAAACACATTATAACATTTTGAAAAGGGTTTTATAATATTTTTAAAAACGTTTCTTCTTTTACGATTTTATTAAAAACCTTTAATAAAAGGATTAAACGCTTTAAATATTTGATTTAAACATATTGAGAAGAATTTAGAATATTTTATAACAGATTTAAATCATTTATGAAACATTTATAAAAATTATTGCATGTTTATAATGTTAGCTTTATAAGCTTAACTTTTATTAAATTTTATTTAAAAACGTTTTTAAAACCTAAATAAATGCTTTCAAATATTTTAAATGTGTTTTGAAATGTTTTTCTAACATTGTAAAAGCATTCTGAAAACATTTAAAAACACTTTTAAAACGTTTTAAAATGTTTTACAAGTTTTTAAAAAGGATTTAAATATGTTTTAAAACATTTTAAAAGTGTTTTGAAACATTTTAAAAGTGTTTTGAAGCATTTTGAAAGTGTTTTGGAACATTTTAAAATAAATTTAAAACATTTTAAAAGCGTTTCAAAATATTTAAAAGTGTTCAAAAATATCTCAAGCGTTTGACAATATTTTGATATTTATAAAAATGTTTTAAAACATTTTACAAATTTTTAAAAATATTTTAAAAGAGTTTTATGATGTCTTCAAAACATTTTAAAAGCACATTATAACATTTTAAAAGGTGTTTTATAATGTTTCTAAAAACGTTTCTTTTACGATTTTATTAAACGTGTTTATTTTAAAACACTTTTAATATAAATTTAAAATATTTTTGAAGTGTTTTGAAACATTTAAAAATAAATTTAAAACATTTTAAAAGCGTTTCAAAATATTTTACAAGTGTTTTAAAATATCTTGAAAGTGTTTTTTACAATATTTTGAAATTTTTTGAATGATTATGAAATATTTTGAAATGTTATAAAAATCCTTTAAAACATTTTACAAATTTGTAAAAATATTTTAAACGAGTTTTATAATGTCTTAAAAACATTTTAAATGTGTTTACAAGCACGTTATAACATTTGAAAAAGTGTTTTATAATACTAAAAGCGTTTTTTGCGATTTTTATTAAAAATGATTAAACGCTTTAAATATTTGATTTAAGCATATTAATAAATTTACTTACTAATATTTTATAAAAGCTTCTTAAACCATTGATAAAACGTTTATAAAAATTATTAAATGTTTATAATGTCAACTTTATTAGTTTAAATTTTATTAAATGTTATTTATAAACATTTTTAAAAAAGAAATAAATGCTTTTAAATATTTTAAAAGAATTTTAAAAGTGTTTTGAAATGTTTTTAAAACATTGTAAAACCTTTCTAGAAACATTTTAAAAGCATTTTAAAACACTTTTAAAACATTTTAAAATGCTTTTAAAACATTTTAAAATGCTTTACAAGTTCTTCAAGAGATTCTGAAAACGTTTTAAAACATTTTAAAAGTGTTTTGAAACATTTTAAAATAAATTTAAAACATTTTAAAATAAATTTTAAAAGCGTTTCAAAATATTTTAGAAAGTGTTTCAAAATATTTTAAAAGTGTTTTAAAATATCTTGGAAGTGTTTTACAATATTTTGAAATGTTATAAAAATCCTTTATAACATTTTACAAATTTTTTAAAATATTTTAAACGAGTTTTATAATGTCTTAAATACATTTAAATGTGTTTAAAAGCACTCTATAACATTTTTTTTAAAAAATTATAATGTTTTTAAAACAATTTTTTTTACGATTCCATTAAAAACATTTACTAAAAATGATTAAACGCTTTAAATATTTGATTTAAACATATTAATAAAAATTTAGAATATTTTATAAAATCTTTAAACCATTTATAAAATTATTGAATGTCAGATTTATAAGCTTAACTTGATAAGCGTTTTACAATATTTTGAAATGTTATAAAAATCCTTTAAAATATTTTACAAAGTTTTTAAAATATTTTAAAAGAGCTTTATAATGTCTAAAAAACATTTTAAACGTAGATAGTTCATTAAAAAAGAATAGACGCAGGCTAAACTTTTCGGTTTTGATATCCGAGAGCATATTTGGGTACCCATTTTGGAGATGCAAGTGCAGCCCCAGATGCACAAAGTGACGAATTGAGTTTGGACCTCATTTCGGATGATCCGTGAAAAACGAACGGATGTGAATATCGAGGGCTAAACTTTTCGGTTTAAAAATTCGAGAGCATATTTGGATACCCATTTTGGAGATGCAAGCGTGGCCCCACATGCACAAAGTGATGAATTGATTTAGGGACTCATTTCGAACGATCCATAAAAAAACGAATAGACGCAGATATCGGGGTTGAAATTTTCATTTTTGAAATTCGAGAGCATATTTGGATACCGCTTTTGGAGATGCAAGTGTGCCCCCGCATGAACAAAGTGACGAATTGATTTTGGGACTCATTTCGGACGATCTTTGAAAACTGAACGAAAGCGGATATTGGGGTTTGAACTTTTCAGTTTTGAAATTCGAGAGCATATTTGGATACCCATTTTGGAGATGCAAGCGTGGCCCCGCATGCACAAAGTGATGAATTTATTTCGGGACTGATTTCGGACTATCCGTGAAAAATGAACAGACGTGGATATCGGGGGCAGAACTTTTCGGTTTTGAAATCCAAGAGCATATTT
Source organism: Pinus albicaulis (assembly GCA_034641835.2). Taxonomy (NCBI): domain Eukaryota; kingdom Viridiplantae; phylum Streptophyta; class Pinopsida; order Pinales; family Pinaceae; genus Pinus; species Pinus albicaulis. Next base: position 67,876 of record JAXQQM020069800.1, read on the forward strand.
GGATACACATTTTGGAGATGCAAGCGTTTCCCCACATGCACAAAGTGACAAATTGATTTCAGGACTCATTTCGGATGATCCGTGAAAAACAAACATACGTGGATATCGGGGGCTAAACTTTTCAGTTTTGAAATCCGAGAGCATATTTGGATAACCATTTTGGAGATGCAAGCGTGGCCTCACATGCACAAAGTGACGAATTGATTTAGGTACTCATTTTGGATGATCCGTAAAAAATGAACGGACGCGGATGTCGGGGAGTAAAATTTTCGTTTTTGAAATCTGAGAGTATATTTGGATACCCATTTTGGAGATGCAAGTGTGCCCCCGCAGGAAAAGAATGACGAATTGATTTCGGGATTCATTTTGGATGATCCTTGAAAAATTTACAAATGCGGATATTGGGGGTTGAAATTTTCGGTTTTTAAATTCGAGAGCATATATGGATACCCATTTTGGAGATGAAAGCGTGGCCCCGCATGCACAAAGTGACAAATTTATTTCGGGACTGATTTCAGACGATCCGTGAAAAACGAACGGACGCGGATATCAGGGGTTGAACTTTTTGGTTTTGAAATGCGAGAGCATATTTGGATACCCATTTTGGAGATGCAAGTGTGGCCCCTCATGCACAAAGTGAAAAATTGATTTCGCGACTCATTTCGGATTATCCGTGAAAAACGAATAGACGCAGATAACGGGGGCAGAAATTTTCGATTTTGAAATATGAGAGCATATTTGGATACCCATTTTGGAGATGAAAGCGTGGCCTCGGATGCACAAAGTGACAAATTGATTTTGGGCATCATTTTGGATGATCCGTGAAAAATGAACAAACGCGAATATCGGGGGCTAAACTTTTCGGTTTTGAAATCTGAGAGCATATTTGGATACCCATTTTGGAGATGCAAGCGTGGCCCCAGATGAACAAAGTGACGAATTGACTTCGGGACTCAATTCAGACGATCCGTGAAAAATGAAAAGAAGTGGATATCGGGGGCTGAACTTTTGGGTTGTGAAATATGAGAGCATATTTGGATACCCATTTTGGAGATGCAAGCGTGGCCTCGCATGCACAAAGTGACAAATTGATTTCGGGACTCATTTTGGATGGTTCGTGAAAAAAGAACAGACGTGGAAGATGGGGCTAAACTTTTCGGTTTTGATATCCGAGAGCAGATTTGGATACCCATTTTGGAGATGCAAGTGTGGCCCCAGATGCACAAAGTGACGAATTGAGTTTGGACCTCATTTCGGATGATCCGTGAAAAACAAACGGATGCGAATATCGAGGGCTAAAATTTTCGGTTTTAAATCCGAGAGCATATTTGGATACCTATTTTGGAGATGCAAGTGTGGCCCCGGATGCACAAAGTGACGAATTGATTTCGGGATTCATTTCAGACGATTTGTGAAAAATGAATGAACACGGATATCGAAGTGCAAAAGACTTTTCGGTTTTGAAATATGAGAGCATATTTGGATACACTTTTAAAACGTTTTAAAATGCTTTACAAGTTTTTGAAAAGGATTTAAAAACGTTTTAAAACATTTTAAACCTTTTTTAAAATATTGTAAAAGCTTTACTAAAAACATTTTTAAACCATTTTAAATCACTTTTAAAACGTTTTAAAATGCTTTACAAGTTTTTTAAAAGGATTTAAAAACGTTTTAAAACATTTTAAAAGTGTTTTGAAACATTTTAAAATAAATTTAGAACATTTTAGAAGTGTTTTAAAACATTTTAAAATAAATCTTAAAAGCATTTCAAAATATTTTAAAAGCGTTTCAGAATATCTTAAAAGTGTTTTGAAATATCTTGAAAGTGTTTTACAATATTTTGAAATGTTATAAAAATCCTTTAAAACATTTTACAACTTTTTTAAAATATTTTAAAAGAGTTTCATAATGTCTTAAAAACATTTTTAACGTGTTTAAAATCATGTTATAGCATTTTAAAAAGTGTTTTATAATGTTTTTAGAAATATTATTTTTTACGATTTTATTAAAAAGATTTACTGAAAATGTTTAAACGCTTTAAATATTTGATTTAAACATATTAATAAGAATTTGGAATATTTTATAAAAGGTTTAAACCATTTTTAAAACATTTATAAAAATTATTGAATGTCAACTTTATGAAATATTTTGAAATATTTTGAAATGTTATAAAAATGCTCTAAAATATCTAACAAATTTTTTAAAAATATTTTAAAAGAGTTTTATGATGTGTTAAAAACATTTTAAACGTGTTTAAAAGCACATTATAACATTTTAAAAAGGGTTTTATAATATTTTTAAAAACGTTTCTTTTTTTACGATTTTATTAAAAACATTTAATAAAAAGATTAAACGCTTTAAATATTTGATTTAAACATATTGAGAAGATTTTAGAATATTTTATAAAAGATTTAAACCATTTATGAAACATTTATAAAAATTATTGCATGTTTATAATGTTAGCTTTATAAGCTTAACATTTATTAAATTTTATTTAAAAATGTTTTTGAAACCTAAATAAATGCTTTCAATTATTTTAAATGTCTTTTGAAATGTTTTTCTAAAATTGTAAAAGCATTTTGAAAACATTTAAAAACCATTTAAAAACACTTTTAAAACGTTCTGAAATGTTTTACAAGTTTTTAAAAAGGATTTAAATATGTTTTAAAACATTTTAAAAGTGTTTTGAAACATTTTAAAAGCGTTTTGAAGCATTTTAAAAGTGTTTTGGAACATTTTAAAATAAATTTAAAACATTTTAAAAGCGTTTCAAAATATTTAAAAGTGTTCAAAAATATCTCAAGCGTTTGACAATATTTTCAAATTGATAAAAATGTTTTAAAACATTTTACAAATTTTTTAAAATATTTTAAAAGAGTTTTATGATGTCTTCAAAACGTTTTAAAACCACATTATAACATTTTAAAAAGTGTTTTATAATGTTTCTAAAAACATTTCTTTTACGATTTTATTAAATGTGTTTATTTTAAAACACTTTTAATATAAATTTAAAATATTTTAGAAGTGTTTTGAAACATTTAAAAATAAATTTAAAACATTTTAAAAGCGTTTCTAAATATTTTACAAGTGTTTTAAAATATCTTGAAAGCGTTTTTTACAATATTTTGAAATATTTTGAATGATTTTGAAATATTTTGAAATGTTATAAAAATCCTTTAAAACATTTCACAAATTTGTAAAAATATTTTAAACGAGTTTTATAATGTCTTAAAAACATTTTAAATGTGTTTAAAAGCACGTTATAACATTTTAAAAAGTGTTTTATAATGTTTTTAAAAACGTTTTTTTTGCGATTTTATTAAAAATGATTAAACGCTTTGAATTTAGAATAATTTATAAAAGCTTTAAACCATTTATAAAATGTTTATAAAAATTATTGAATGTTTATAATGTCAACTTTATTAGTTTAACTTTTATTAAATGTTATTTATAAACATTTTTTAAAATGAAATAAAACTGTTTTGAAATGTTCTTAAAACATTGTAAAAGCTTTCTAAAAAAAATTTTAAACGATTTTAAAACACTTTTAAAACATTTTAAAATGCTTCACAAGTTCTTCAAGAGGTTCTGAAAACATTTTAAAACATTTCAAAAGTGTTTTGAAACATTTTAAAATAAATTTAAAACATTTTAGAAGTGTTTTGAAACATTTTAAAATAAATTTTAAAAGCATTTCAAAATATTTTAGAAGCGTTTCAAAATACTATAGAAGTGTTTCAAGATATTTTAAACGTGTTTTAAAATATCTTGGAAGTGTTTTACAATATTTTGAAATGTTATAAAAATCCTTTAAAACATTTTACAAATTTTTTAAAATATTTTAAACGAGTTTTATAATGTCTTAAATACATTTAAATGTATTTAAAAGAAAGCTATAACATTTTTAAAAGTTTTTTATAATGTTTTTAAAACAATTTTTTTACGACTTTATTAAAAACATTTACTAAAAATGATTAAACGCTTTAAATATTTGATTTAAACATATTAATAAAAATTTAGAATATTTTATAAAAGCCTTAAAACATTTATAAAAATTATCGAATGTCAGATTTATAAGCTTAACTTGATAAGCGTTTTACAATATTTTGAAATATTTTAAAATATTTTGAAATGTTATAAAAATCCTTTAAAATATTTTACAAAGTTTTTAAAATATTTTAAAAGAGCTTTATAATGTCTGAAAAACATTTTAAACGTAGATAGTTCGTTAAAAAAGAATTGACGCAGGCTAAAATTTTCGGTTTTGATATCCGAGAGGATATTTGGATACCCATTTTGGAGATGCAAGCGTGGCCCCAGATGCACAAAGTGACGAATTGAGTTCGGACCTCATTTCGGATGATCCGTGAAAAACGAACGGATGCGAATATCGAGGGCTAAACTTTTAGGTTTAAAAATTCGAGAGCATATTTGGATACCCATTTTGGAGATGCAAGCGTGGCCCCACATGCACAAAGTGATGAATTGATTTAGGGACTCATTTCGAACGATCCATAAAAAACAAATAGACGCAGATATCGGGGTTGAAATTTTCATTTTTGAAATTCGAGAGCATATTTGGATACCGCTTTTGGAGATGCAAGTGTGCCCCCGCATGAACAAAGTGACGAATTGATTTTGGGACTCATTTCGGACGATCTTTGAAAACTGAACGAAAGCGGATATTTGGGGTTGAACTTTTCAGTTTTGAAATTCGAGAGCATATTTGGATACCCATTTTGGAGATGCAAGCGTGGCCCCGCATGCACAAAGTGATGAATTTATTTCGGGACTGACTTCGGACTATTCGTGAAAAATGAACAGACGTGGATATCGAGGGGCGAGAACTTTTCGTTTTAAAAATCCGAGCATATTTGGATACACATTTTGGAGATGCAAGCGTTTCCCCACATGCACAAAGTGACAAATTGATTTCAGGACTCATTTCGGATGATCCGTGAAAAACGAACATTCGTGGATATCGGGGGCTAAACTTTTCAGTTTTGAAATCCGAGAGCATATTTGGATAACCATTTTGGAGATGCAAGCGTGGCCTCACATGCACAAAGTGACAAATTGATTTAGGGACTCATTTTGGATGATCCGTAAAAAACAAACGGACGCAGATGTCGGGCGCTAAAATTTTCGTTTTTGAAATCTGAGAGTATATTTGGATACCCATTTTGGAGATGCAAGTGTGTCCCCGCAGGAACTAAATGACGAATTGATTTCGGGATTCATTTTGGATGATCCTTGAAAAATGAACAAATGCGGATATTGGGGGTTGAAATTTCGATTTTAAATTCGAAGGCATATACGGATACCCATTTTGGAGATGAAAACTGGCCACGCATGCACAAAGTGACAAATTTATTTCGGGAGTGATTTCAGACGATCCGTGAAAAACGAACGGATGCGGATATCAGGGGTTGAACTTTTTGGTTTTGAAATCCGAGAGCATATTTGGATACTCATTTTGGAGATGCAAGTGTGGCCCCGCATGCACGAAGTGACAAATCGATTTCGCCACTCATTTCGGATGATCCGTCAAAAACGAATAGACGCAGATAACGGGGGCTGAAATTTTCGATTTTGAAATATGAGAGCATATTTGGATACCCATTTTGGAGATGAAAGCGTGGCCTCAGATGCACAAAGTGACAAATTGAGTTTGGGCCTCATTTTGGACGATCCGTGAAAAATGTGAATTGACTTCGGGACTCAATTCAGACGATCTGTGAAAAATGAAAAGACATGGATATCGGGGGCTAAAATTTTCGGTTGTGAAATCTGAGAGCATATTTGGATACCCATTTTGGAGATGCAAGCGTGGTCCCGCATGCACAAAGTGACAAATTGATTTCGGGACTCATTTCGAATGGTTCCTGAAAAAAGAACAGACGTGGAAGATGGGGCTAAAATTTCGGTTTTGATATCCTAGAGCATATTGGGATACCCATTTTGGAGATGCAAGTGTGGCCCCAGATGCACAAAGTGACGAATTGAGTTCGGACCTCATTTCGGATGATGCGTGAAAAACGGATAGACATATCGGGGAGCTAAAATTTTCGGTTTAAAATCCGAGCATATTTGGATACCTATTTTGGAGATGCAAGTGTGGCCTAGGATGCACAAAGTGACGAATTGATTTCGAGTTCATTTCGGATGATTTGTGAAAAATGAATGAACACGAATGTCGAAGTGGCAGACTTTTTGGTTTGAAATATATGAGAGCATATTTGGATACACTTTAAACGTTTTAAAATGCTTTACAAGTTTTTGAAAAGGATTTAAAAACGTTTTAAAACATTTTAAACCTTTTTTAAAATATTGTAAAAGCTTTCTAAAAACATTTTTAAACCATTTTAAAACACTTTTAAAATGTTTTAAAATGCTTTACAAGTTTTTTAAAAGGATTTAAAAACGTTTTAAAACATTTTATAAATGTTTTGAAACATTTTAAAATAAATCTTAAAAGCATTTCAAAATATTTTAAAAGCGTTTCAGAATATCTTAAAAGTGTGTTGAAATATCTTGAAAGTGTTTTACAATATTTTGAAATGTTATAAAAATCCTTTAAAACATTTTACAACATTTTAAAAATATTTTAAAAGAGTTTCATAGTGTCTTAAAAACATTTTTAACGTGTTTTAAATCATGTTATAGCATTTTAAAAAGTGTTTTATAATGTTTTTAAAAATATTATTTTTTACGATTTTATTAAAAAGATTTACTAAAAATGATTAAACGCTTTAAATATTTGATTTAAACATATTAATAAGAATTTTGAATATTTTATAAAAGGTTTAAACCATTTTTAAAACATTTTTTAAAATTATTGAATGTCAACTTTATAAGCTTAACTTTATGAAATATTTTGAAATATTTTGAAATGTTATAAAAATACTCTAAAACATTTTACAAATTTGGATAAAAATATTTTAAAAGCGTTTTATGATGTGTTAAAAACATTTTAAACGTGTTTAAAAGCACATTATAACATTTTAAAAAGGGTTTTATAATATTTTTAAAAACGTTTCTTTTTTTACGATTTTATTAAAAACATTTAATAAAAAGATTAAACGCTTTAAATATTTGATTTAAACATATTGAGAAGATTTTAGAATATTTTATAAAAGATTTAAACCATTTATGAAACTTTTATAAAAATTATTGCATGTTTATAATGTTAGCTTTATAAGCTTAACTTTTATTAAATTTTATTTAAAAATGTTTTTGAAACCTAAATATATGCTTTCAATTATTTTAAATGTGTTTTGAAATGTTTTTCTAACATTGTAAAAGCATTCTGAAAACATTTAAAAACCATTTAAAAACACTTTTAAAACGTTTTAAAATGTTTTACAAGTTTTAAAATGTTTTACAAGTTTTACAAATTTGTAAAAATATTTTAAACAAGTTTTATAATGTCTTAAAAACATTTTAAATGTGTTTAAAAGCACGTTATAACATTTTAAAAAGTGTTTTATAATGTTTTTAAAAACGTTTTTTTTTGTTTTTGCGATTTTATTAAAAATGATTAAACGCTTTAAATATTTGATTTAAGCATATTAATAAGAATTTAGAATATTTTATAAAAGCTTTAAACCATTTATAAAACGTTTATAAAAATTATTAAATGTTTATAATGTCAACTTTATTAGTTTTACTTTTATTAAATGTTATTTATAAACATTTTTAAAAAAGAAATAAATGCTTTTAAATATTTTAAAAGAATTTTAAAAGTGTTTTGAAATGTTTTTAAAACATTGTAAAAGATTTCTAAAAAAAATTTAAAACCATTTAAAAACACTTTTAAAACATTTTAAAATGCTTTACAAGTTCTTCAAGAGGTTCTGAAAACGTTTTAAAACATTTTAAAAGTGTTTTGAAACATTTTAAAATAAATTTAAAACATTTTAGAAGTGTTTTGAAACATTTTAAAATAAATTTTATAAGCGTTTCAAAATATTTTAGAAGCATTTCAAAATATTTTAGAAGTGTTTCAAAATATTTTAAAAGTGTTTTAAAATATTTTGGAAGTGTTTTACAATATTTTGAAATGTTATAAAAATCCTTTAAAACATTTTACAAATTTTTTAAAATATTTTAAACGAGTTTTATAATGTCTTAAATACATTTAAATGTGTTTAAAATCACGCTATAACATTTTAAAAAAAATTAATAATGTTTTAAAAAAAAAAAAATTTATGATTCCATTAAAAACATTTACTAAAAATGATTAAACGCTTTAAATATTTGATTTAAACATATTAATAAAAATTTAGAATATTTTATAAAAGCTTTAAACCATTTATAAAAATTATTGAATGTCAAATTTATAAGCTTAACTTGATAAACGTTTTACAATATTTTGAAATGTTATAAAAATCCTTTAAAATATTTTACAAAGTTTTTAAAATATTTTAAAAGAGCTTTATAATGTCTGAAAAACATTTTAAACGTAGATAGTTCGTTAAAAAAGAATAGACGCAGGCTAAAATTTTCGGTTTTGATATCCGAGAGCATATTTGGGTACCCATTTTGGAGATGCAAGCGCAGCCCCAGATGCACAAAGTGACGAATTGAGTTTGGACGTCATTTCGGATGATCCGTGAAAAACGAACGGATGTGAATATCGAGGGCTAAAATTTTCGGTTTAAAAATTCGAGAGCATATTTGGATACCCATTTTGGAGATGCAAGCGTGGCCCCACATGCACAAAGTGATGAATTGATTTAGGGACTCATTTCGAACGATCCATAAAAAACGAACAGACGCAGATATCGGGGTTGAAATTTTCATTTTTGAAATTCGAGAGCATATTTGGATACCCATTTTAGAGATGCAAGTGTGCCCCCGCATGAACAAAGTGACGAATTGATTTTGGGACTCATTTCGTACGATCTTTGAAAACTGAACGAAAGCGGATATTGGGGGTTGAAATTTTCAGTTTTGAAATTCGAGAGCATATTTGGATACCCATTTTGGAGATGCAAGCGTGGCCCCGCATGCACAAAGTGATGAATTTATTTCGGGACTGATTTCGGACTATCCGTGAAAAATGAACGGACGTGGATATCGGGGGCAGAAATTTTCGGTTTTGAAATCCGAGAGCATATTTGGATACACATTTTGGAGATGCAAGCGTTTCCCCACATGCACAAAGTGACAAATTGATTTCAGGACTCATTTCGGATGATCCGTGAAAAACGAACATACGTGGATATCGGGGGGCTAAACTTTTCAGTTTTGAAATCCGAGAGCATATTTGGATAACCATTTTGGAGATGCAAGCGTGGCCTCACATGCACAAAGTGACGAATTGATTTAGGGACTCATTTTGGATGATCCGTAAAAAACGAACGGACGCGGATGTCGGGGGCTAAAATTTTCGTTTTTGAAATGTGAGAGTATATTTGGATACCCATTTTGGAGATGCAAGTGTGCCCCCGCAGGAACAAAACGACGAATTGATTTCGGGATTCATTTTGGATGATCCTTGAAAAATTAACAAATGCGGATATTGGGGGTTGAAATTTTCGGTTTTTAAATTCGAGAGCATATCTGGATACCCATTTTGGAGATGAAAGCGTGGCCCCGCATGCACAAAGTGACAAATTTATTTTGGGGACTGATTTCAGACGATCCGTGAAAAAAGAACGGATGCGGATATGAGGGGTTGAACTTTTTGGTTTTGAAATCCGAGAGCATATTTGGATACCCATTTTGGAGATGCAAGTGTGGCCCCGCATGCACGTAGTGACAAATCGATTTCGCGACTCATTTCGGATGATCCGTGAAAAACGAATAGACGCAGATAACGGGGGCTAAACTTTTCGGTTTTGAAATATGAGAGCATATTTGGATACCCATTTTGGAGATGCAAGCATGGCCCCAGATGAACAAAGTGACGAATTGACTTCGGGACTCAATTCAAAGGATCCGTGAAAAATGAAAAGACGTGGATATCGGGGGCTGAAATTTTCGGTTGTGAAATCTGAGAGCATATTTGGATACCCATTTTGGAGATGCAAGCGTGGCCCCGCATGCACAAAGTGACAAATTGATTTTGGAACTCATTTCGGATGGTTCGTGAAAAAAGAACAGACGTGGAAGATGGGGCTAAACTTTTCGGTTTTGATATCCGAGAGCATATTTGGATACCCATTTTGGAGATGCAAGTGTGGCCCCAGATGCACAAAGTGACGAATTGAGTTCGGACCTCATTTCGGATGATCCGTGAAAAACAAACGCACACGAATATCGAGGTCTAAACTTTTCGATTTTAAAATCCGAGAGCATATTTGGATACCTATTTTGGAGATGCAAGTGTGGCCCCGGATGCACAAAGTGACGAATTGATTTCGGGATTCATTTCAGACAATTTGTGAAAAATGAATGAACACAGATATCGGGGGCTGAACTTTTCGGTTTTGAAATATGAGAGCATATTTGGATACACTTTTAAAACGCTTTAAAATGCTTTACAAGTTTTTGAAAAGGATTTAAAAGCGTTTTAAAACATTTTAAACCTTTTTTAAAATATTGTAAAAGCTTTCTAAAAACATTTTTAAACCATTTTAAAACACTTTTAAAATGTTTTAAAATTATTTACAAGTTTTTTAAAAGGATTTAAAAACGTTTTAAAACATTTTAAAAGTGTTTTGAAACATTTTAAAATAAATTTAAAACATTTTAGAAGTGTTTTGAAACATTTTAAAATAAATCTTAAAAGCATTTCAAAATATTTTAAAAGCGTTTCAGAATATCCTAAAAGTGTTTTGAAATATCTTGAAAGTGTTTTACAATATTTTGAAATGTTATAAAAATCCTTTAAAACATTTTACAACTTTTAAAAAATATTTTAAAAGAGTTTCATAATGTCTTAAAAACATTTTTAACGTGATTAAAGTCATGTTATAGCATTTTAAAAAGTGTTTTATAATGTTTTTAAAAATATTATTTTTTACGATTTTATTAAAAAGATTTACTAATAATGATTAAACGCTTTAAATATTTGATTTAAACATATTAATAAGAATTTGGAATATTTTAAAAAAGGTTTAAACCATTTTTAAAACATTTATAAAAATTATTGAATGTCAACTTTATAAGCTTAACTTTATGAAATATTTTGAAATATTTTGAAATGTTATAAAAATACTCTAAAATATTTTACAAAATTTTTAAAAGTATTTTAAAAGAGTTTTATGATGTGTTAAAAACATTTTAAACGTGTTTAAAAGCACATTATAACATTTTAAAAAGGGTTTTATAATATTTCTAAAAGCGTTTCTTTTTTTACGATTTTTATTAAAAACATTTTGGGATAGAAAGATTAAGCACGCTTTGTAGGTTGATCGTAAACATATTGAGAAGATTTTAGAATATTTTATAAAAGATTTAAACCATTTATGAAACATTTATAAAAATTATTGCATGTTTATAATGTTAGCTTTATAAAGCTTAACTTTTTTTATTAAATTTTATTTAAAAATGTTTTAAAACCTAAATAAATGCTTTCAAATATTTTAAATGTGTTTTGAAATGTTTTTTCTAACATTGTAAAAGCATTCTGAAAACATTTAAAAACCATTTTAAAACACTTTTAAAACGTTTTAAAATGTTTTACAAGTTTTTAAAAAGGATTTAAATATGTTTTAAAACATTTTAAAAGTGTTTTGAAACATTTTAAAAGTGTTTTGAAGCATTTTAAAAGTGTTTTGGAAAAATTTAAAATAAATTTAAAACATTTTAAAAGCATTTCAAAATATTTAAAAGTGTTCAAAAATATCTCAAGCGTTTGACAATATTTTGAAATATTTTGAAATTTATAAAAATGTTTTAAAACATTTTACAAATTTTTAAAAATATTTTAAAAGAGTTTTATGATGTCTTCAAAACATTTTAAAAGCACATTATAACATTTTAAAAAGTGTTTTATAATGTTTCTAAAAACGTTTCTTTTACAATTTTATTAAATGTGTTTATTTTAAAACACTTTTAATATAAATTTAAAATATTTTAAAAGTGTTTTGAAACATTTAAAAATAAATTTAAAACATTTTAAAAGCGTTTCAAAATATTTTACAAGTGTTTTAAATATCTTGAAAAGCGTTTTTTACAATATTTTGAAATTTTTGAATGATTTTGAAATATTTTGAAATGTTATAAAAAATCCTTTAAAACATTTTACAAATTTGTAAAAATATTTTAAACGAGTTTTATAATGTCTTAAAAACATTTTAAATGTGTCTAAAAGCACGTTATAACATTTTAAAAAGTGTTTTATAATGTTTTTAAAAACGTTTTTTTTTTTTTGCGATTTTATTAAAAATGATTAAACGCTTTAAATATTTGATTTAAGCATATTAATAAGAATTTAGAATATTTTATAAAAGCTTTAAACCATTTATAAAACGTTTATAAAAATTATTAAATGTTTATAATGTCAACTTTATTAGTTTAACTTTTATTAAATGTTATTTATAAACATTTTAAAAAAAGAAATAAATGCTTTTAAATATTTTTAAAGAATTTTAAAAGTGTTCTGAAATGTTTTTAAAACATTGTAAAAGCTTTCTAAACACATTTTAAAACACTTTTAACACATTTTAAAATGCTTTACGAGTTCTTCAGGAGGTTCAGAAAACGTTTTAAAACATTTTAAAAGTGTTTTGAAACATTTTAAAATAAATTTAAAACATTTTAGAAGTGTTTTGAAACATTTTAAAATAAATTTTAAAAGCGTTTCAAAATACTTTAGAAGCGTTTCAAAATATTTTAGACGTTTTTCAAAATATTTTAAAAGTGTCTTAAAATATCTTGGAAGTGTTTTACAATATTTTGAAATGTTATAAAAATCCCTTAAAACATTTTACAAATTTTTTAAAATATTTTAAACGAGTTTTATAATGTCTTAAATACATTTAAATGTGTTTAAAAGCACGCTATAACATTTTTAAAATAAAAATATAATGTTTAAAAAAAAAAAAATTACGATTCCATTAAAAACATTCACTAAAAATGATTAAACGCTTTAAATATTTGATTTAAACATATTAATAAAAATTTAGAATATTTTATAAAAGCTTTAAACCATTTATAAAAATTATTGAATGTCAGATTTATAAGCTTAACTTGATAAGCGTTTTACAATATTTTGAAATGTTATAAAAATCCTTTAAAATATTTTACAAAGTTTTTAAAATATTTTAAAAGAGCTTTATAATGTCTGAAAAACATTTTAAACGTAGATAGTTCGTTAAAAAAGAATAGACGTAGGCTAAACTTTTCGGTTTTGATATCCGAGAGCATATTTGGGTACCCATTTTGGAGATGCAAGCGCAGCCCCAGATGCACAAAGTGACGAATTGAGTTTGGACTTCATTTCGGATGATCCGTGAAAAACAAACGGATGTGAATATCGAGGGCTAAAATTTTCGGTTTAAAAATTAGAGAGCATATTTGGATACCCATTTTGGAGATGCAAGCGTGGCCCCACATGCACAAAGTGATGAATTGATTTAGGGACTCATTTTGAACGATCCATAAAAAACGAACAGACGCAGATATCGGGGTTGAAATTTTCATTTTTGAAATTCGAGAGGATATTTGGATACCCATTTTGGAGATGCAAGTGTGCCCCTGCATGAACAAAGTGACGAATTGATTTTGGGACTCATTGCGGACAATCTTTGAAAACTGAACGAAAGCGGATATTGGGGGTTGAACTTTTCAGTTTTGAAATTCGAGAGCATATTTGGATACCCATTTTGGAGATGCAAGCGTGGCCCCGCATGCACAAAGTGATGAATTTATTTCGGGACTGATTTCGGACTATTCGTGAAAAATGAACGGACGTGGATATCGGGGGCAGAACTTTTCGGTTTTGAAATCCGAGAGCATATTTGGATACACATTTTGGAGATGCAAGCGTTTCCCCACATGCACAAAGTGAAAAATTGATTTCAAGACTCATTTCGGATGATCCGTGAAAAACGAACATACGTGGATATCGGGGGCTAAAATTTTGAGTTTTGAAATCCGAGAGCATATTTGGATAACCATTTTGGAGATGCAAGCGTGGCCTCACATGCACAAAGTGACGAATTGATTTAGGGACTCATTTTGGATGATCCGTAAAAAACGAACGGACGCGGATGTCGGGGGCTAAAATTTTCGTTTTTGAAATCTGAGAATATATTTGGATACCCATTTTGGAGATGCAAGTGTGCCCCCGCAGGAACAAAATGACGAATTGATTTCGGGATTCATTTTGGAAGATCCTTGAAAAATGAACAAATGCGGATATTGGGGGTTGAAATTTTCGGTTTTTAAATTCGAGAGCATATCTGGATACCCATTTTGGAGATGAAAGCGTGGCCCCGCATGCACAAAGTGACAAATTTACTTCGGGACTGATTTCAGACGATCCGTGAAAAACGAACGGATGCGGATATTAGGGGTTGAACTTTTTGGTTTTGAAATCCGAGAGCATATTTGGATACCCATTTTGGAGATGCAAGTGTGGCCCCTCATGCACGAAGTGACAAATTGATTTCGCGACTCATTTCGGATGATCCGTAAAAAAAGAATAGACGCAGATAACGGGGGCTGAAATTTTCGATTTTGAAATATGAGAGCATATTTGGATATCCATTTTGGAGATGAAAGCGTGGCCTCGGATGCACAAAGTGACAAATCGAGTTTGGGCCTCATTTTGGACGATCTGTGAAAAACGAACGGACGCGAATATCGGGGGTAAAATTTTCGGTTTTGAAATCTGAGAGCATATTTGGATACCCATTTTGGCGATGCAAGCGTGGCCCCAGATGAACAAAGTGACGAATTGACGTCGGGACTCAATTCAGAGGATCCGTGAAAAATGAAAAGACGTGGATATCGGGGGCTGAAATTTTCGGTTGTGAAATATGAGAGCATATTTGGATACCCATTTTGGAGATGCAAGCGTGGCCCCGCATGCACAAAGTGACAAATTGATTTCGGAACTCATTTCGGATGGTTCGTCAAAAAAGAACAGACGTGGAAGATGGGGCTAAACTTTTCAGTTTTGATATCCGAGAGCATATTTGGATACCCATTTTGGAGATGCAAGTGTGGCCGCAGATGCACAAAGTGACGAATTGAGTTCGGACCTCATTTCGGATGATCCGTGAAAAACAAACGGTTGCGAATATCGAGGGCTAAAATTTTCGGTTTCCAAATCCGAGAGCATATTTGGATACCTATTTTGGAGATGCAAATGTGGCCCCAGATGCACAAAGTGATGAATTGATTTCGGGATTCATTTCAGACGATTTGTGAAAAATGAATGAACACAGATATCGGGGGATGAACTTTTCGGTTTTGAAATATGAGAGCATATTTGGATACACTTTTAAAACGTTTTAAAATGCTTTACAAGTTTTTGAAAAGGATTTAAAAACGTTTTAAAACATTTTAAACCTTTTTTAAAATATTGCAAAAGCTTTCTGAAAACATTTTAAACCATTTTAAAACACTTTTAAAACGTTTTAAAATGCTTTACAAGTTTTTGAAAAGGATTTAAAAACGTTTTAAAACATTTTAAACCTTTTTTAAAATATTGTAAAAGCTTTCTGAAAACATTTTTAAACCATTTTAAAACACTTTTAAAACGTTTTAAAATGCTTTACAAGTTTTTTAAAAAGATTTAAAAACGTTTTAAAACATTTTAAAAGTGTTTTGAAACATTTTAAAATAAATTTAAAACATTTTAGAAGTGTTTTGAAACATTTTAAAATAAATCTTAAAAGCATTTCAAAATATTTTAAAAGCGTTTCAGAATATCTTAAAAGTGTCTTGAAATATCTTGAGAGTGTTTTACAATATTTTGAAATGTTATAAAAATCCTTTAAAACATTTTACAACTTTTTAAAAATATTTTAAAAGAGTTTCATAATGTCTTAAAAACATTTTTAACGTGTTTAAAATCATGTTATAGCATTTTAAAAAGTGTTTTATAATGTTTTTAAAAATATTATTTTTTTACGATTTTATTAAAAAGATTTACTAAAAATGATTAAACGCTTTTTAAAACAATTATAAAAATTATTGAATGTCAGCTTTATAAGCTTAACTTTATGAAATTTTTTGAAATATTTTGAAATATTATAAAAATCCTCTAAAATATTTTACAAATTTTTTAAAAATATTTTAAAAGAGTTTTATGATGTGTTAAAAACATTTTAAACGTGTTTAAAAGCACATTATAACATTTTAAAAAGGGTTTTATAATATTTTTAAAAACGTTTCTTTTTTTACGATTTTATTAAAAACATTTAATAAAAAGATTAAACGCTTTAAATATTTGATTTAAACATATTGAGAAGATTTTAGAATATTTTATAAAAGATTTACACCATTTATGAAACATTTATAAAAATTATTGCATGTTTATAATGTTAGCTTTATAAGCTTAACTTTTATTAAATTTTATTTAAAAATGTTTTTGAAACCTAAATAAACGCATTCAATTATTTTAAATGTGTTTTGAAATGTTTTTCTAACATTGTAAAAGCATTCTGAAAACATTTAAAAACCATTTAAAAACACTTTTAAAACGTTTTAAAATGTTTTACAAGTTTTAAAAAAGGATTTAAATATGTTTTAAAACATTTTAAAAGTTTTTTGAAACATTTTAAAAGTGTTTTGAAGCATTTTAAAAGTGTTTTGGAACATTTTAAAATAAATTTAAAACATTTTAAAAGCGTTTCAAAAGATTTAAAAGTGTTCAAAAATATCTCAAGCATTTGACAATATTTTGAAATATTTTGAAATTTATAAAAATGTTTTAAAACATTTTACAAATTTGTAAAAATATTTTAAACGACTTTTATAATGTCTTAAAAACATTTTAAATGTGTTTAAAAGCACGTTATAACATTTTAAAAAGTGTTTTATAATGTTTTTAAAAACCTTTTTTTTTTTTGCGATTTTATTAAAAATAATTAAACGCTTTAAATATTTGATTTAAGCATATTAATAAGAATTTAGAATATTTTATAAAAGCTTTAAACCATTTATAAAACGTTTATAAAAATTATTAAATGTTTATAATGTCAACTTTATTAGTTTAAATTTTATTAAATGTTATTTATAAACATTTTTAAAAAAGAAATAAATGCTTTTAAATATTTTAAAAGAATTTTAAAAGTGTTTTGAAATGTTTTTAAAACATTGTAAAAGCTTTTTAAAAACATTTTAAAACCATTTTAAAACACTTTTAAAACATTTTAAAATGCTTTACAAGTTCTTCAAGAGGTTCTGAAAACGTTTTAAAACATTTTAAAAGTGTTTTGAAACATTTTAAAAGCATTTTGAAACATTTTAGAAGTGTTTTGAAACATTTTAAAATAAATTTTAAAAGCGTTTCAAAGTATTTTAGAAGCGTTTCAAAATATTTTAGAAGTGTTTTAAAATATTTTAAAAGTGTTTTAAAATATCTTGGAAGTGTTTTACAATATTTTGAAATGTTATAAAAATCCTTTAAAACATTTTACAAATTTTTTAAAATATTTTAAACGAGTTTTATAATGTCTTTAAACAAGTTTTGGACGATCCGTGAAAAACAAACGGACGTGAATATCGGGGGCTAAACTTTTCGGTTTTGAAATCTGAGAGCATATTTGGATACCCATTTTGGAGATGCAAGCATGGCCCCAGATGAACAAAGTGACGAATTGACTTCGGGACTCAATTCAGAGGATCCGTGAAAAATGAAAAGACGTGGATATCGGGGGCTGAAATTTTCGGTTGTGAAATCTGAGAGCATATTTGGATACCCATTTTGGAGATGCAAGCGTGGCCCGACATTCACAAAGTGACAAATTGATTTCGGAACTCATTTCGGATGGTTCGTCAAAAAAGAACATACGTGGAAGATGGGGCTAAACTTTTCGGTTTTGATATCCGAGAGCATATTTGGATACCCATTTTGGAGATGCAAGTGTGGCCCCAGATGCACAAAGTGACGAATTGAGTTCGGACCTCATTTCGGACGATCCGTGAAAAACAAACGGATGCGAATATCGAGGGCTAAACTTTTCGGTTTTAAAATCTGAGAGCATATTTGGATACCTATTTTGGAGATGCAAGTGTGGCCCCGGATGCACAAAGTGACGAATTGATTTCGGGATTCATTTCAGACGATTTGTAAAAAATGAATGAACACAGATATCGGGGGTTGAACTTTTCGGTTTTGAAATATGAGAGCATATTTGGAAACACTTTTAAAACGTTTTAAAATGCTTTACAAGTTCTTGAAAAGGATTTAAAAACGTTTTAAAACAATTTAAACCTTTTTTAAAATATTGTAAAAGCTTTCTAAAAACATTTTTAAACCATTTTAAAACACTTTTAAAACGTTTTAAAATGCTTTACAAGTTTTTAAAAGGATTTAAAAACGTTTTAAAACATTTTAGAAGTGTTTTGAAACATTTTAAAATAAATCTTAAAAGCATTTCAAAATATTTTAAAAGCGTTTCAGAATATCTTAAAAGTGTTTTGAAATATCTTGAAAGTGTTTTACAATATTTTGAAATGTTATAAAAATCCTTTAAAACATTTTACAACTTTTTAAAAATATTTTAAAAGAGTTTCATAATGTCTTAAAAACATTTTTAACGTGTTTAAAATCATGTTATAGCATTTTAAAAAGTGTTTTATAATGTTTTTAAAAATATTATTTTTTACGATTTTATTAAAAATATTTACTAAAAATGATTAAACGCTTTAAATATTTGATTTAAACATATTAATAAGAATTTGGAATATTTTATAAAAGGTTTAAACTATTTTTAAAACATTTATAAAAATTATTGAATGTCAACTTTATAAGCTTAACTTTATGAAATATTTTGAAATATTTTGAAATGTTATAAAAATACTCTAAAACATTTTACAAATTTGGATAAAAATATTTTAAAAGCGTTTTATGATGTGTTAAAAACATTTTAAACGTGTTTAAAAGCACATTATAACATTTTAAAAGGGTTTTATAATATTTTTAAAAACGTTTCTTTTTTTACGATTTTATAAAAAACATTTAATAAAAAGATTAAACGCTTTAAATATTTGATTTAAACATATTGAGAAGATTTTAGAATATTTTATAAAGATTTAAACCATTTTATGAAACTTTTATAAAAATTATTGCATGTTTATAATGTTAGCTTTATAGCTTAACTTTTATTAAATTTAAATAAAGAAAATGTTTTGAAACCTAAATATATGCTTTCAATTATTTTAAATGTGTTTTGAAATGTTTTCTAACATTGTAAAAGCATTCTGAAAACATTTAAAAACCATTTAAAAACACTTTTAAAATGTTTTAAAATGTTTTACAAGTTTTTAAAAAGGATTTAAATATGTTTTAAAACATTTTAAAAGTGTTTTGAAACATTTTAAAAGTGTTTTGAAGCATTTTAAAAGTTTTTTGGAACATTTTAAAATAAATTTAAAACATTTTAAAAGCGTTTCAAAATATTTAAAAGTGTTCAAAAATATCTCAAGCGTTTGACAATATTTTGAAATTTATAAAAATGTTTTAAAACATTTTACAAATTTTTAAAAATATTTTAAAAGAGTTTTATGATGTGTTCAAAACATTTTAAAAGCACATTCTAACATTTTAAAAAATGTTTTATAATGTTTCTAAAAACGTTTCTTTTACGATTTTATTAAATGTGTTTATTTTAAAACACTTTTAATATAAATTTAAAATATTTTAGAAGTGTTTTGAAACATTTAAAAATAAATTTAAAACATTTTAAAAGCATTTCAAAATATTTTACAAGTGTTTTAAAATATCTTGAAAGCATTTTTTACAATATTTTGAAAATTTTTGAATGATTTTGAAATATTTTGAAATGTTATAAAAATCATTTAAAACATTTTACAAATTTGTAAAAATATTTTAAACAAGTTTTATAATGTCTTAAAAACATTTTAAATGTGTTTAAAAGAACGTTATAACATTTTAAAAAGTGTTTTATAATGTTTTTAAAAACCTTTTTTTTGCGATTTTATTAAAAATGATTAAACGCTTTAAATATTTGATTTAAGCATATTAATAAGAATTTAGAATATTTTATAAAAGCTTTAAACCATTTATAAAACGTTTATAAAAATTATTAAATGTTTATAATGTCAACTTTATTAGTTTAACTTTTATTAAATGTTATTTATAAACATTTTTTAAAAAGAAATAAATGATTTTAAATATTTTAAAAGAATTTTAAAAGTGTTTTGAAATGTTTTTAAAAAATTGTAAAAGCTTTCTAAAAACATTTTAAAACCATTTAAAAACACTTTTAAAACATTTTAAAATGCTTTACAAGTTCTTCAAGAGGTTCTGAAAACGTTTTAAAACATTTTAAAAAAGTGTTTTAAAACATTTTAAAATAAATTTAAAACATTTTAGAAGTGTTTTGAAACATTTTAAAATAAATTTTAAAAGCGTTTCAAAATATTTTAGAAGCATTTCAAAATATTTTAGAAGTGTTTCAAAATATTTTAAAAGTGTTTTAATTATTAAATGTTTATAATGTCAACTTTATTAGTTTAACTTTTATTAAATGTTATTTATAAACATTTTTAAAAATGAAATAAAAGCTTTTAAATATTTTAAAGAATTTTAAAAGTGTTTTGAAATGTTTTTAAAACATCGTAAAAGCTTTCTAAAAACATTTTAAAACCATTTTAAAACACTGTTAAAACATTTTAAAATGCTTTACAAGTTCTTCAAGAGGTTCTGAAAACGTTTTAAAACATTTTAAAAGTGTTTTGAAACATTTTAAAATAAATTTAAAACATTTTAGAAGTGTTTTGAAACATTTTAAAATAAATTTTAAAAAGCGTTTTACAATATATTTTTTAGAAACTTGTTCAAAAAAATTTAGAAGTGTTTCAAAATATTTTAAAACTGTTTTAAAATATCTTGGAAGTGTTTTACAATATTTTGAAATGTTATAAAAATCCTTTAAAACATTTTACAAATTTTTTAAAATATTTTAAACGAGTTTATAATGTCTTAAATACATTTAAATGTGTTTAAAAGCACGCTATAACATTTTGAAAAGTTTTTTATAATGTTTTTAAAATAATTTTTTTTACGATTTCATTAAAAACATTTACTAAAAATGATTAAACGTTTTAAATATTTGATTTAAACATATTAATAAAAATTTAGAATATTTTATAAAAGATTTAAACCATTTATAAAAATTATTGAATGTCAGATTTATAAGCTTAACTTCATAAGCGTTTTACAATATTTTAAAATATTTTGAAATGTTATAAAAATCCTTTAAAATATTTTAGAAGAGCTTTATAATGTCTGAAAAACATTTTAAACGTAGATAGTTCGTTAAAAAAGAATAGACGCAGGCTAAAATTTTCTCTTTTGATATCCGAGAGCATATTTGGATACCCATTTTGGAGATGCAAGCGTGGCCCCAGATGCACAAAGTGACGAATTGAGTTCGGACCTCATTTCAGATGATCCGTGAAAAACGAACGGATGTGAATATCGAGGGCTAAACTTTTCAGTTTAAAAATTCGAGAGCATATTTGGATACCCATTTTGGAGATGCAATCGTGGCCCCACATGCACAAAGTGATGAATTGATTTAGGGACTCATTTCAAACGACCCATAAAAAAGGAACAAACGCAGATATCAGGGTTGAAATTTTTATTTTTGAAATTCGAGAGCATATTTGGATACCCATTTTGGAGATGCAAGTGTGCCCCCGCATGAAGAAAGTGACGAATTGATTTTGGGACTCATTTTGGACGATCTTTGAAAACTGAACGAAAGCGGATATTGGGGGTTGAACTTTTCAGTTTTGAAATTCGAGAGCATATTGGGATACCCATTTTGGAGATGCAAGCGTGGCCCCGCATGCACAAAGTGATGAATTTATTTCGGGACTAATTTCGGACTATCCGTGAAAAATGAACAGACGTGGATATCGGGGGCAGAACTTTTCGGTTTTGAAATCCGAGCGCATATTTGGATACACATTTTGAAGATGCAAGTGTTTCCCAACATCCACAAAGTGACAAATTGATTTCAGGACTCGTTTCGGATGATCCATGAAAAACGAACATACGTGGATATCGGGGGCTAAATTTTTCAGTTTTTAAATCCGAGAGCATATTTGGATAACCATTTTGGAGATGCAAGCGTGGCCTCACATGCACAAAGTGACGAATTGATTTAGGGACTCATTTTGGATGATCCGTAAAAAACGAATGGACGCGGATGTCAGGGTATAAAATTTTCTTTTTTGAAATCTTAGAGTATATTTGGATAACCATTTTGGAGTGCAAGTGTGCCCCTACAGGAACAAAATGACGAATTGATTTCGGGATTCATTTTGGATGATCCTTGAAAAATGAACAAATGTTGATATTGGGGGTTGAAATTTTCGGTTTTTAAATTCGAGAGCATATCTGGATACCCATTTTGGAGATGAAAGCGTGGCCCCGCATGCACAAAGTGACAAATTTATTTCTGGACTGATTTCAGATGATCTGTGAAAAACTAACGGACGCGAATATCAGTGGTTGAAATTTTTGGTCTTGAAATCTGAGAGCATATTTGGATACCCATTTTGGAGATGCAAGTGTGGCCCCGCATGCACAATGTGACAAATCGATTTCGCGACTCATTTCGGATGATCCGTGAAAAACGAATAGACACAGAAATTTTCGATTTTGAAATATGAGAGCATATTTGGATACCCATTTTGGAGATGAAAGCGTGGCCTCGGATGCACAAAGTGAAAAATTGAGTTTGGGCCTCATTTTGGACGATCCATGAAAAACGAACGGACGCGAATATCGGGGGCTAAACTTTTCGGTTTTGAAATCTGAGAACATATTTGGATACCCATTTTGGAGATGCAAGCGTGGCCCCAGATGAAAAAAGTGACGAATTGACTTCGGGACTCAATTCAGACGATCCGTGAAAAATTAAAAGACGTGGATATCGGGGGCTGAACTTTTCGGTTGTGAAATCTGAGAGCATATTTGGATACCCATTTTGGAGATGCAAGCGTGGCCCCGCATGCACAAATTGACAAATTGATTTCGGGACTCATTTCGGATGGTTCGTGAAAAAAGAATAGACATGGAAGATGGGGCTAAACTTTTCGGTTTTGATATCCGAGAGTATATTTGGATACCCATTTTGGAGATGCAAGTGTGGCCCCAGATGCACAAAGTGACGAATTGAGTTCGAACCTCATTTCGGATGATCCGTGAAAAACAAACGAACGTGTATATCGAGGGCTAAACTTTTCGGTTTTAAAATCCGAGAGCATATTTGGATACCTATTTTGGAGATGCAAGTGTGTCCCCGGATGCACAAAGTGACGAATTGATTTCGGGATTCATTTAAGAAGATTTGTGAAAAATGAATGAACACAGATATCGGGGGTTGAACTTTTCGGTTTTGAAATCTGAGAGCATATTTTGATACCCATTTTGGAGATGCAAGCGTGGCCCCAGATGAACAAAGTGACGAATTGACTATGGGACTCAACTCAGACGGTCCATGAAAAATGAAAAGACGTGGAAATCGGGGGCTGAACTTTTCGGTTGTGAAATCTGAGAGCATATTTGGATACCCATTTTGGAGATGCAAGTGTGGCCCTGCATGCACAAAGTGACAAATCGATTTCGCGACTCATTTCGGATGATCTGTGAAAAACGAATAGATGCTGAAATTTTCGATTTTGAAATATGAGAGCATATTTGGATACCCATTTTGGAGATGATAGCGTGGCCTCGAATGCACAAAGTGACAAATTGAGTTTGGGCCTCATTTTGGACGATCCGTGAAAAACGGACGGACGCGAATATCGGGGGATAAACTTTTCGGTTTTGATATCCGAGAGCATATTTGGATACCCATTCTGGAGATGCAAGTGTGGCCCCAAATTCACAAAGTGACGAATTGAGTTCGGATCTCATTTCGGATGATCCGTGAAAAACAAACGGACGCGAATATCGAGGGCTAAACTTTTCGGTTTTAAAATCCGAGAGCATGTTTGGATACCTATTTTGGAGATGCAAGTGTGGCCTCGGATGCAAAAAGTGACGAATTGATTTAGGGATTCATTTCAGACGATTTGTGAAAAATGAATGAACACAGATATCGGGGGCTGAACTTTTCGGTTTTGAAATCTGAGAGCATATTTGCATACACTTTTAAAACGTTTTAAAATGCTTTACAAGTTTTCGAAAAGGATTTAAAAACGTTTTAAAACATTTTAAACCTTTTTAAAAATATTGTAAAAGCTTTCTAAAAACATTTTAAAACCATTTTAAAACACTTTTAAAATGTTTTAAAATGCTTTACAAGTTTTTTAAAAGCATTTAAAAATGTTTTAAAACATTTTAAAAGTGTTTTCAAACATTTTAGAAGTGTTTTGAAACATTTTAAAATAAATCTTAAAAGCATTTCAAAATATTCAAAAGCGTTTCAGAATATCTTAAAAGTGTTTTGAAATATCTTGAAAGTGTTTTACAATATTTTTAAATGTTATAAAAATCCTTTAAAACATTTTACAAGGATTTGGAATATTTTATAAAAGGTTTAAACCATTTTTAAAACATTTATATGAAATATTTTGAAATATTTTGCAATGCTATAAAAATCATCTAAAATATTTTACAATTTTTTTTAAAATATTTTAAAAGAGTTTTATGATGTGTTAAAAACATTTTAAATGTGTTTAAAAGCACATTATAACATTTTAAAAATGGTTTTATAATATTTTTAAAAACGTTTCTTTTTTTACGATTTTATTAACAACATTTAATAAAAAGATTAAACGATTTAAATATTTGATTTAAACATATTAAGAAGAATTTAGAATATTTTATAAAAGATTTAAACCATTTATGAAACATTTTCTAAAAATTATTGCATGTTTATAATGTTAGTTTTATAAGCTTAACTTTTATTAAATTTTATTTAAAAACGTTTTTAAAACCTAAATAAATGCTTTCAAATATTTTAAATGTGTTTTGAAATGTTTTTCTAAGATTGTAAAAGCATTCTGAAAACATTTAAAAGCCATTTTAAAACACTTTTAAAATGTTTTAAAATGTTTTACAAGTTTTTAAAAACATTTTAAAAGCACATTATAACATTTTAAAAAGTGTTTTATAATGTTTCTAAAAACATTGTTTTTTACGATTTTATTAAATGCGGTTATATTAAAACACTTTTAATATAAATTTGAAATATTTTAGAAGTGTTTTGAAACATTTAAAAATAAATTGAAAACATTTTAAAAGCATTTCAAAATATTTTACAAGTGTTTTAAAATATCTTGAAAGCGTTTTTTACAATATTTTGAAATTTTTTGAATGATTTTGAAATATTTTGAAATGTTATAAAAATCCTCTAAAACATTTTACAAATTTGAAAAATATTTTAAACGAGTTTTATAATGTCTTAAAAACATTTTAAATGTGTTTAAAAGCACGTTATAACATTTTAAAAAGTGTTTTATAATGTTTTTAAAAACGTTTTTTTTTGCGATTTTATTAAAAATGATTAAACGCTTTAAATATTTGATTTAAGAATATTACCAAGAATTTAGAATATTTTATAAAAGCTTTAAACCATTTATAAAACCTTTATAAAAATCATTAAATGTTTATAATGTCAACTTTATTAGTTTAACTTTTATTAAATGTTATTTATAAACATTTTTAAAAATGAAATAAATGCTTTTAAATATTTTAAAAGAATCTTAAAAGTCTTTTGAAATGTTTTTAAAACATTGTAAAAGCTTTCTAAAAACATTTTAAAACCATTTTAAAACACTTTTAAAACATTTTAAAATGATTTACAAGTTCTTCAAGAGGTTAAACGTTTTTAAAACATTTTAAAAGTGTTTTGAAACATTTAAATAAATTTAAAACATTTTAGAAGTGTTTTGAAACATTTTAAAATAAATTTTAAACGTTTCAAAATATTTTAGAAGCGTTTCAAAATATTTTAGAAGTGTTTCAAAATATTTTAAAAATGTTTTAAAATATCTTGAAGTGTTTTGCAATATTTTGAAATATTTCATGAAAATCCTTTAAAACATTTTACAAATTTTTAAAAATATTTTAAACGAGTTTTATAATGTCTTAAATACATTTAAATGTGTTTAAAAGCACGCTATAACATTTTAAAAAGTTTTTTATAATGTTTTAAAACAATTTTTTTTACGATTTCAATAAAAACATTTACTAAAAATGATTAAACGCTTTAAATATTTGATTTAAACATATTAATAAAAACTTAGAATATTTTATAAATGCTTTAAACCATTTATAAAAATTATTGAATGTCAGATTTATAAGCTTAACTTGATAAGCGTTTTACAATATTTTGAAATATTTTAAAATATTTTGAAATATTTTAAAATATTTTGAAATGTTATAAAAATCCTTTAAAATATTTTACAAAGTTTTTAAAATATTTTAAAAGAGCTTTATAATGTCTGAAAAACATTTTAAACGTAGATAGTTCGTTAAAAAACAATAGATGCAGGCTAAACTTTTCGGTTTTGATATCCGAGAGCATATTTGGATACCCATTTTGGAGATGCAAGCGTGGACCCAGATGCACAAAGTGACAAATTGAGTTCGGACCTCATTTCCGATGATCCGTGAAAAACGAACGGATGCGAATATCGAGGGCTAAAATTTTCGGTTTAAAAATTCGAGAGTGTAATTGGATACCCATTTTGGAGATGCAAGCGTGGCCACACATGCACAAAGTGATGAATTGATTTAGGGACTCATTTCGAACGATCCATAAAAAATGAACAGACGCAGATATTGGGGTTGAAATTTTCATTTTTGAAATTCGAGAGCATATTTGGATACCCATTTTGGAGATGCAAGCGTGGCCCCGCATGCACAAAGTGATGAATTTATTTCGGGACTGACTTCGGACTATTCGTGAAAAATGAACAGACGTGGATATCGGGGGCAGAACTTTTCGGTTTTGAAATCCGAGAGCATATTTGGATACACATTTTGGAGATGCTAGCGTTTCCCCAAATGCACAAAGTGACAAATTGATTTCAGGATTCATTTCGGATGATCCGTAAAAAACGAACGGATGAGGATGTCGGGGGCTAAAATTTTTGTTTTTGAAATCAAAGAGTATATTTGGATACCCATTTTGGAGATGCAAGTGTGCCCTCGCAGGAACAAAATGACGAATTGATTTCGGGATTCATTTTGGATGATCCTTGAAAAAAGAACAAATGCGGATATTGGGGGTTGAAATTTTCGATTTTTAAATTCGAGAGCATATCTAGATACCCATTTTGGAGATGAAAGCATGGCCCGCATGCACAGAGTGACAAATTTATTTCGGGACTGATTTCAGACGATCCATGAAAAACGAACGGACGCGGATATCAGGGGTTGAACTTTTTGGTTTTGAAATCTGAGAGCATATTTGGATACCCATTTTGGAGATGCAAGTGTGGCCCCTCGTGCACAATGTGACAAATTGATTTCGCGACTCATTTCGGATGATCCGCGAAAAACGAATAGACGCAGATAACGGGGGCTGAAATTTCCGATTTTGAAATATGAGAGCATATCTGGATACCCATTTTGGAGATGAAAGCGTGGCCTCGGATGCACAAAGTGACAAATTGAGTTTGGGCCTCATTTTGGACGATCCGTGAAAAACGAACGGACGCGAATATCGGGGGCTAAAATTTTCGGTTTTGAAATATGAGAGCATATTTGGATACCCATTTTGGAGATGCAAGCGTGGCCCCAGATGAACAAAGTGACGAATTGACTTCGGGACTCAATTTAGACGATCCGTGAAAAATGAAAAGACGTGGATATCGAGGGCTGAACTTTTCGGTTATGAAATCTGAGAGCATATTTGGATACCAATTTTGGAGATGCAAGCGTGGCCCCGTATGCACAAAGTGACAAATTGATTTCGAGACTCATTTTGGATGGTTCGTGAAAAAAGAACAGACGTGGAAGATGGGGCTAAAATTTTCGGTTTTGATATCTTAGAGCACATTTGGATACCCATTTTGGAGATGCAAGTGTGGCCCCAGATGCACAAAGTGACGAATTGAGTTTGGACCTCATTTCGGATGATCCGTGAAAAAAAAATGGATGCGAATATCGAGGGCTAAAATTTTCGGTTTTAAAATCCGAGAGCATATTTGGATACCTATTTTGAAGATGCAAGTGTGGCCCCGGATGCACAAAGTGACGAATTGATTTCGAGATTCATTTCAGACGATTTGTGAAAAATGAATGAACACAGATATCGGGGGCTGAACTTTTCGGTTTTGAAATTTGAGAGCATATTTGGATACACTTTTAAAACGTTTTGAAATGCTTTACAAGTTTTTGAAAAGGAGTTAAAAATGTTTTAAAACATTTTAAACCTTTTTTAAAATATTGTAAAAGCTTTCTAAAAACATTTTTAAACCATTTTAAAACACTTTTAAAGCGTTTTAAAATGCTTTACAAGTTTTTTAAAAGGATTTTAAAACGTTTTAAAACATTTTAAAAGTGTTTTGAAACATTTTAAAATAAATTTAAAACATTTTAGAAGTGTTTTGAAACATTTTAAAATAAATCTTAAAAGCATTTCAAAATATTTTAAAAGCGTTTCAGAATATATTAAAAGTGTTTTGAAATATCTTGAAAGTGTTTTACAATATTTTGAAATGTTATAAAAATCCTTTAAAACATTTTACAACTTTTTAAAAATATTTTAAAAGAGTTTTGCAATGTCTTAAAAACATTTTTAACGTGTTTAAAATCATGTTATAGCATTTTAAAAAGTGTTTTATAATGTTCTTAAAAATATTATTTTTTACGATTTTATTAAAAAGATTTACTAAAAATGATTAAACGCTTTAAATATTTGATTTAAACATATTAATTAGAATTTGGAATATTTTATAAAAGGTTTAAACCTTTTTTAAAACATTTATAAAAATGATTGAATGTCAGATTTATAAGCTTAACTTTATGAAATATTTTGAAATATTTTCAAATGTTATAAAAATCCTCTAAAATATTTTACAAATTTTTTAAAAATATTTTAAAAGAGTTTTATGATGTGTTAAAAACATTTTAAACGTGTTTAAAAGCACATTATAACATTTTAGAAAGGGTTTTATAATATTTTTAAAAATGTTTCTTTTTTTACGATTTTATTAAAAACATTTAATAAAAAGATTAAACGCTTTAAATATTTGAGTTAAACATATTGAGAAGAATTTATAATATTTTATAAGAGATTTAAACCATTTATGAAACATTTATAAAAATTATTGCATGTTTATAATGTTAGCTTTATAAGCTTAACTTTTATTAAATTTTATTTTAAAACGTTTTTAAAACCTAAATAAATGCTTTCAAATATTTTAAATGTGTTTTGAAATGTTTTTCTAACATTGTAAAAGCATTCTGAAAACATTTAAAAACCATTTTAAAACACTTTTAAAACGTTTTAAAATGTTTTACAAGTTTTTAAAAAGGATTTAAATATGTATTAAAACATTTTAAAAGTGTTTTGAAACATTTTAAAATAAATTTAAAACATTTTAAAAGTGTTTTGAAGCATTTTAAAAGTGTTTTGAAACATTTTAAAACAAATTTAAAACATTTTAAAAGCGTTTCAAAATATTTGATAGTGTTCAAAAATATCTTAAGCGTTTGACAATATTTTGAAATATTTTTGTTTTTGAAATCTGAGAGTATATTTGGATACCCATTTTGGAGATGCAAGCGTGCCCCAGCAGGAACAAAATGACGAATTGATTTCGGGATTCATTTTGGATGATCCTTGAAAAATGAACAAATGCAGATATTGGGGGTTGAAATTTTCGGTTTTTAAATTCGAAAGCATATCTGGATACCCATTTTGGAGATGAAAGCGTGGCCCCGCATGCACAAAGTGACAAATTTATTTCGGGACTAATTTCAGACGATACGTGAAAAACGAACGGACGCGGATATCAGGGGTTGAACTTTTTGGTTTTGAAATCCGAGAGCATATTTGGATACCCAGTTTGGAGATGCAAGTGTGGCCCCGCATGCACAAAGTGATAAATCGATTTCGCGACTCATTTCGGATGATCCGTGAAAAACGAATAGACGCAGATAACGGGGGCTGAAATTTTCGATTTTGAAATATGAGAGCATATTTGGATACCCATTTTGGAGATGAAAGCGTGGCCTCAGATGCACAAAGTGAGAAATTGAGTTTGGGCCTCATTTTGGACGATCTGTGAAAAACAAACGGACGCGAATATCGGAGGCTAAAATTTTCGGTTTTAAAATCTGAGAGCATATTTGGATACCCATTTTGGAGATGCAAGCGTGGTCCCAGATGAACAAAGTGACGAATTGACTTCGGGACTCAATTTAGACGATCCGTGAAAAATGAAAAGACGTGGATATCGGGGGCTGAACTTTTCGGTTATGAAATCTGAGAACATATTTGGATACCCATTTTGGAGATGCAAGTGTGGCCCCGCATGCACAAAGTGACAAATTGATTTCGGGACTCATTTCGGATGG
The DNA here is from genome assembly GCA_034641835.2 of Pinus albicaulis. NCBI lineage: Eukaryota > Viridiplantae > Streptophyta > Pinopsida > Pinales > Pinaceae > Pinus > Pinus albicaulis. Next base: position 98,522 of record JAXQQM020069800.1, read on the forward strand.
TTCGTGAAAAAAGAACAGACGTGGAAGATGGGGCTAAACTTTTCGGTTTTGATATCTGAGAGCACATTTGGATACCCATTTTGGAGATGCAAGTGTGGCCTCGAATGCTCAAAGTGACAAATTGATTTCGGGATTCATTTCAGACGATTTGTGAAAAATGAATAGTTACTCGAGGGGTAGACTTTTCAGTTTTGAAATGCGAGCATATTTGGATACACTTTTAAAACGTTTTAAAATGCTTTACAAGTTTTTGAAAAGGATTTAAAAATGTTTTAAAACATTTTAAACCTTTTTTAAAATATTGTAAAAGCTTTCTAAAAACATTTTTAAACCATTTTAAAACACTTTCAAAACATTTTAAAATGCTTTACAAGTTTTTTTAAAAGGATTTAAAAACGTTTTAAAACATTTTAGAAGTGTTTTGAAACATTTTAAAATAAATCTTAAAAGCATTTCAAAATATTTTAAAAGTGTTTCAGAATATCTTAAAGGTGTTTTGAAATATCTTGAAAGTGTTTTACAATATTTTGAAATGTTATAAAAATCCTTTAAAACATTTTACAACTTTTTAAAAATATTTTAAAAGTGTTTCATAATGTCTTAAAAACATTTTTAACGTGTTTAAAATCATGTTATAGCATTTTAAAAAGTGTTTTATAATGTTTTTTAAAAATATTATTTTTTACGATTTTATTAAAAGATTTACTAAAAATGATTAAACGCTTTAAATATTTGATTTAAACATATTAATAGGTGGAATATTTTATAAAAGGTTTAAACCATTTTTAAAACATTTATAAAAATTATTGAATGTCAACTTTATAAGCTTAACTTTATGAAATATTTTGAAATATTTTGAAATGTTATAAAAATCCTCTAAAATATTTTACAAATTTTTTAACAATATTTTAAAAGAGTTTTATGATGTGTTAAAAACATTTTAAACGTATTTAAAAGCACATTATAACATTTTAAAAAGGGTTTTATAATATTTTTAAAAACGTTTCTATTTTTACAATTTTATTAAAAACATTTAATAAAAAGATTAAACGCTTGAAATATTTCATTTAAACATACTAATAAGAATTTAGAATATTTTATAAGAGATTTAAACCATTTATGAAACATTTATAAAAATTATTGCATGTTTATAATGTCAACTTTATAAAGCTTAACTTTTATTAAATTTTATTTAAAAACGTTTTTAAAACCTAAATAAATGCTTTCAAATATTTTAAATGTGTTTTGAAATGTTTCTAACATTGTGAAAGCATTAAGAAAACATTTAAAAACCATTTTAAAACACTTTTAAAACGTTTTAAAATGTTTTGCAAGTTTTTAAAAAGGATTTAAATATGTTTTAAAACATTTTAAAAGTGTTTTGAAACATTTTAAAATAAATTTAAAACATTTTAAAAGTGTTTTGAAGCATTTTAAAAGTGTTTTGAAACATTTTAAAAGCGTTTCAAAATATTTATAAGTGTTCTAAAACATCTTAAGCGTTTGACAATATTTTGAAATATTTTCGTTTTTGAAATCTGAGAGTATATTTGAATACCCATTTTGGAGATGCATGTGTGCCCGCACAGGAACAAAATGACGAATTGATTTCGGGATTCATTTTGGATGATCCTTGAAAAATGAACAAATGCGGATATTGTGGGTTGAAATTTTCGGTTTTTAAATTCGAGAGCATAGCTGGATACCCATTTTGGAGATGACGTAGCGCATGCACAAAGTGACAAATTTATTTCACGATTTTGGACGATCGTGAAAAATGAAAAGACGTGGATATCGGGGGCTGAACTTTTCGGTTGTGAAATCTGAGAGCATATTTGGATACCCATTTTGGAGATGCAAGTGTGGCCCCGCATGCACATAGTGACAAATCGATTTCACGACTCATTTCGGATGATCCGCGAAAAACGAATAGACGCAGATAACGGGGGTTGAAATTTTCGATTTTGAAATATGAGAGCATATTTGGATACCCATTTTGGAGATCAAAGCGTGGCCTCGGATGCACAAAGTGACAAATTGAGTTTGGGCCTCATTTTGGACGATCCGTGAAAAACGAACGGACGCGAATATCGGGGGCTAAACTTTTCGGTTTTGAAATCTGAGAGCATATTTGGATACCCATTTTGGAGACGCAAGCGTGGCCCTAGATGAACAAAGTGACGAATTGACTTCGGGACTCAATTCAGACGATCCGTGAAAAATGAAAAGACGTGGATATCAGGCGCTGAACTTTTCGGCTGTGAAATCTGAGAGCATATTTGGATACCCATTTTGGAGATGCAAGTGTGGCCCCGCATGCATAAAGTGAAAAATATAGTTCGGGACTCATTTCGGATGGTTCGTGAAAAAAGAACAAACGTGGAAGATGGGGCTAAAATTTTCGGTTTTGATATCCGAGAGCATATTTGGATACCCATTTTGGAGATGCAAGTGTGGCCCCAGATGCACAAAGTGACGAATTGAGTTCGGACTTCATTTCGGATGATCCGTGAAAAACAAACGGACGCGAATATCGAGGGCTAAACTTTTCGGTTTTAAAATCCGAGAGCATATTTGGATACCTATTTTGGAGATGCAAGTGTGGCCCCAGATGCACAAAGTGACGAATTGATTTCAGGATTCATTTCAGACGATTTTTGAAAAATGAATGAACACAGATATCGGGGGCTGAACTTTTTGGTTTTGAAACCTGAGAGCATATTTGGATACACTTTTAAAACATTTTAAAACGCTTTACAAGTTTTCCAAAAGGATTTAAAAACGTTTTAAAACATTTTAAACCTTTTTTAAAATATTGTAAAAGCTTTCTAAAAACATTTTAAAACCATTTTAAAACACTTGTAAAACGTTTTAAAATGCTTTATTAGTTTTTTAAAAGGATTTAAAAAATGTTTTAAAACATTTTAAAAGTGTTTTGAAACATTTTAAAATAAATTTAAAACATTTTACAAGTGTTTTGAAACATTTTAAAATAAATCTTAAAAGCATTTCAAAATATTTTAAAAGCGTTTCAGAATATCTTAAAAGTGTTTTGAAATATCTTGAAAGTGTTTTACAATATTTTGAAATGTTATAAAAATCCTTTAAAACATTTTATAACTTTTTAAAATATTTTAAAAGAGTTTCATAATGTCTTAAAAACATTTTGAACGTGTTTAAAATCATGTTATAGCATTTTAAAAATTGTTTTATAATGTTTTTAAAAATATTATTTTTTACGATTTTATTAAAAGGATTTACTAAAAATTATTAAATGCTTTAAATATTTGATTTAAACATATTAATAAGAATTTGGAATATTTTATAAAAGGTTTAAACCATTTTTAAAACATTTATAAAAATTGTTGAATGTCAACTTTATAAGCTTAACTTTATGAAATATTTTGAAATATTTTGAAATGTTATAAAAATCCTCTAAAATATTTTACAAATTTTTTAAAAAACGTTTCTTTTTTTACGATTTTATTAAAAACATTTAACAAAAAGATTAAACGCTTTAAATATTTGATTTAAACATATTAATAAGAATTTAGAATATTTTATAAGAGATTTAAACCATTTATGAAACATTTATAAAAATTATTGCATGTTTATAATGTTAGCTTTATAAGCTTAACTTTTATTAAATTTTATTTAAAAACGTTTTTAAAACCTAAATAAGTGCTTTCAAATATTTTAAATGTGTTTTGAAATGTTTTTCTAACATTGTAAAAGCATTCTGAAAACATTTTAAAACCATTTTAAAACACTTTTAAAACGTTTTAAAATGTTTTACAAGTTTTTAAAAAGGATTTAAATATGTTTTAAAACATTTTAAAAGTGTTTTGAAACATTTTAAAATAAATTTAAAATATTTTAAAGGTGTTTTGAAGCATTTTAAAAGTGTTTTGAAACATTTTAAAATAAATTTAAAACATTTTAAAAGCGTTTCAAAATATTTAGAAGTGTTCAAAAATATCTTAAGCGTTTGACAATATTTTGAAATATTTTGAAATTTATAAAAATCTTTTAAAACATTTTACAAATTTTTAAAAATATTTTAAAAGAGTTTTCTGATGTCTTCAAAACATTTTTAAAGCACATTATAACATTTAAAAAAGTGTTTTATAATGTTTCTAAAAACGTTTTTTTACGATTTTATTAAATGTGTTTATTTTAAAACACTTTTAATATAAATTTAAAATATTTTAGAAGTGTTTTGAAACATTTAAAAATAAATTTAAAACATTTGAAAAGCGTTTCAAAATATTTTACAAGTGTTTTAAAATATCTTGAAAGCGTTTTTTACAATATTTTGAAATTTTTTGAATGATTTTGAAATATTTTGAAATGTTAAAAAAATCCTTTAAAACATTTTACAAATTTGTAAAAATATTTTAAACGAGTTTTATAACGTCTTAAAAACATTTTAAATGTGTTTAAAAGCACGTTATAACATTTTAAAAAGTGTTTTATAATGTTTTTAAAAACGTTTTTTTTTGTGATTTTATTAAAAATGATTAAACACTTTAAATATTTGACTTAAGCATATTAATAAGAATTTAGAATATGTTATAAAAGCTTTAAACCATTTATAAAACCTTTATAAAAATCATTAAATGTTTATAATGTCAACTTTATTAGTTTAACTTTTATTAAATGTTATTTATAAACATTTTTAAAAATGAAATAAATGCTTTTAAATATTTTAAAAGAATTTTAAAAGTGTTTTGAAATCTTTTTAAAACATTGTAAAATCTTTCTAAAAACATTTTTAAACCATTCTAAAACACTTTTAAAACATTTTAAAATGCTTTACAAGTTCTTCAAGAGGTTCTGAAAACGTTTTAAAACATTTTAAAAGTGTTTTGAAACATTTTAAAATAAATTTAAAACATTTTAGAAGTGTTTTGGCAAGGAAAGAATTTTAAAGTAAATTTTAAAAGCGTTTTTAAAATATTTTAGAAGCGTTCAAAATATTTTAGAAGTGTTTCAAAATATTTTAAAAGTGTTTTAAAATATCTTGAAGTGTTTTTTTTAAATGTTTTTGAAATGTTACTTAAAAATCATTTAAAACATTTTACAAATTTTAAAATATTTTAATAAAGGTTTATAATGTCTTAAATACATTTAAATGTGTTTAAAAGCACGCTATAACATTTTAAAAAGTTTTTTATAATGTTTTTAAAACAATTTTTTTACAATTTCATTAAAAACATTTACTAGAAATGATTAAACGCTTTAAATATTTGATTTAAACATATTAATAAAAATTTAGAATATTTCATAAAAGCTTTAAACCATTTATAAAATTTATTGAATGTCAGATTTATAAGCTTAACTTGATAAGCGTTTTACAATATATTGAAATATTTTAAAATATTTTGAGATGTTATAAAAATCCTTTAAAATCTTTTACAAAGTTTTTAAAATATTTTAAAAGAGCTTTATAATGTCTGAAAAAAATTTTAAACGTAGATAGTTCGTTAAAAAAGAATAGACGCAGGCTAAAATTTTCGGTTTTGATATCCGAGAGCATATTTGGATACCCATTTTGGAGATGCAAGTGTGGCCCCAGATGCACAAAGTGACGAATTGAGTTCGGAACTCATTTTGGATGATCCGTGAAAAACAAACAGACGCGAATATCGAGGGCTAAACTTTTCGGTTTTAAAATCCGAAAGCATATTTGGATACCTATTTTGGAGATGCAAGTGTGGCCCCGGATGCACAAAGTGACGAATTGATTTCGGGATTCATTTAAGACGATTTGTGAAAAATGAATGAACACAGATATCGGGGGCTGAAATTTTTGGTTTTGAAATCTGAGAGCATATTTGGATACACTTTTAAAACGTTTTAAAATGCTTTACAAGTTTTTGAAAAGGATTTTAAAAAGTTTGAAAACATTTTAAACCTTTTTTAAAATATTGTGGAAGCTTTCTAAAAACATTTTTAAACCATTTTAAAACACTTTTAAAACGTTTTAAAATGCTTTACAAGTTTTTTAAAAGCATTTAAAAATGTTTTAAAACATTTTAAAAGTGTTTTCAAACATTTTAGAAGTGTTTTGAAACATTTTAAAATAAATCTTAAAAGCATTTCAAAATATTTCAAAAGCGTTTCAGAATATCTTAAAAGTGTTTTGAAATATCTTGAAAGTGTTTTACAATATTTTAAATGTTATAAAAATCCTTTAAAACATTTTACAACTTTTTAAAAATATTTTAAAACATTTTTATAATTTCTTAAAAACATTTTTAACTCATTTAAAATCATGTTATAGCATTTTAAAAAGTGTTTTATAATGTTTTTAAAAATATTATTTTTTATGATTTTATTAAAAAGATTTACTAAAAATGATTAAACGCTTTGAATATTTGATTTAAACATATTAATAAGAATTTGGAATATTTTATAAAAGGTTTAAACCATTTTTAAAACATTTATATGAAATATTTTGAAATGTTATAAAAATCCTCTAAAATATTTTACAAATTTTTTAAAAATATTTTAAAAGAGTTTTATGATGTGTTAAAAACATTTTAAACGTGTTTAAAAGCACATTATAACATATTAAAAAGGGTTTTATAATATTTTTAAAAACGTTTCTTTTTTTACGATTTTATTAAAAACATTTAATAAAAAGATTAAACGATTTAAATATTTGATTTAAACATATTAAGAAGAATTTATAATATTTTATAAAATATTTAAACCATTTATGAAACATTTATAAAAATTATTGCATGTTTATAATGTTAGTTTTATAAGCTTAACTTTTATTAAATTTTATTTAAAAACGTTTTTAAAACCTAAATAAATGCTTTCAAATATTTTAAATGTGTTTTGAAATGTTTTTCTAACATTGTAAAAGCATTCTGAAAACATTTTAAAGCCATTTTAAAACACTTTTAAAACGTTTTAAAATGTTTTACAAGTTTTTAAAAAGGATTTAAATATGTTTTAAAACATTTTAAAAGTGTTTTGAAACATTTTAAAATAAATTTTAAACATTTTAAAAGTGTTTTGAAGCATTTTAAAAGTGTTTTGAAACATTTTAAAATAAATTTAAAACATTTTAAAAGCGTTTCAAAATATTTAAAAGTGTTAAAAAATATCTTAAGTGTTTGAAAATATTTTGAAATATTTTGAAATTTATAAAAATCTTTTAAAACATTTTACAAATTTTTAAAAATATTTTGAAAGAGTTTTATGATGTCTTCAAAACATTTTAAAAGCACATTAGAACATTTTAAAAAGTGTTTTATAATGTTTCTAAAAACGTTTTTTTTTACGATTTTATTAAAGGTGTTTATTTTAAAACACTTTTAATATAAATTTGAAATATTTTAGAAGTGTTTTGAAACATTTAAAAATAAATTTAAAACATTTTAAAAGAATTTCAAAATATTTTACAAGTGTTTTAAAATATCTTGAAAGCGTTTTTTACAATATTTTGAAATTTTTTGAATGATTTTGAAATATTTTGAAATGTTATAAAAATCCTTTAAAACATTTTACAAATTTGTAAAAATATTTTGAACGAGTTTTATAATGTGTTAAAAACATTCTAAATGTGTTTAAAAGCACGTTATAACATTTTAAAAAGTGTTTTATAATGTTTTTAAAAACATTTTTTTTTGTGATTTTATTAAAAATGATTAAACACTTTAAATATTTGATTTAAGCATATTAATAAGAATTTAGAATATTTTATAAAAGCTTTAAACCATTTATAAAATGTTTATAAAAATTATTAAATGTTTATAATGTCAACTTTATTAGTTTAACTTTTATTAAATGTTATTTATAAACATTTTTAAAAATGAAATAAATGCTTTTAAATATTTTAAAAGAATCTTAAAAGTGTTTTGAAATGTTTTTAAAACATTGTAAAAGCTTTCTAAAAACATTTTTAAACCATTTTAAAACACTTTTAAAACATTTTAAAATTCTTTACAAGTTCTTCAAGAGGTTCTGAAAACGTTTTAAAACATTTTAAAAGTGTTTTGAAACATTTTAAAATAAATTGAAAACATTTTATAAGTGTTTTGAAACATTTTAAAATAAATTTTAAAAGCGTTTCAAAATATTTTAGAAGCGTTTCAAAATATTTTAGAAGTGTTTCAAAATATTTTAAAAGTGTTTTAAAATATCTTGGAAGTGTTTTACAATATTTTGAAATGTTATTAAAATCCTTTAAAACATTTTACAAATTTTTTAAAATATTTGAAACGAGTTTTATAATGTCTTAAATACATTTAAATGTGTTTAAAAGCACGCTATAACATTTTAAAAAGTTTTTTATAATGTTTTTAAAACAATTTTTTTTACGATTTCATTAAAAACATTTACTAAAAATGATTAAACGCTTTAAATATTTGATTTAAACATATTAATAAAAACTTAGAATATTTTATAAAAGCTTTAAACCATTGATAAAAATTATTGAATGTCAGATTTATAAGCTTAAATTGATAAGCGTTTTACAATATTTTGAAATATTTTAAAATATTTTGAAATGTTATAAAAATCCTTTAAAATATTTCACAAAGTTTTTAAAATATTTTAAAAGAGCTTTATAATGTCTGAAAAAACATTTTAAACGTAGATAGTTCGTTAAAAAACAATAGACGCAGGCTAAACTTTTCGGTTTTGATATCCGAGAGCATATTTGGATACCCATTTTGGAGATGCAAGCGTGGCCCCAAATGCACAAAGTGACGAATTCAGTTCGGACCTCATTTCCGATGATCCCTGAAAAATGAATATTGAGGGCTAAATTTTTCGGTTTAAAAATTCGAGAGCGTATTTGGATACCCATTTTGGAGATGCAAGCGTGGCCACACATGCACAAAGTGATGAATTGATTTAGGGACTCATTTCGAACGATCCATAAAAAATGAAAAGACACAGATATTGGGGTTGAAATTTTCATTTTTGAAATTCGAGAGCATATTTGGATACCCATTTTGGAGATGCAAGCGTGGCCCCGCATGCACAAAGTGATGAATTTATTTCAGGACTGATTTCGGACTATCCGTGAAAAATGAATAGACGTGGAGATCGGGGGCAGAACTTTTCGGTTTTGAAATCCGAGAGCATATTTGGATACACATTTTGGAGATGCTAGCATTTCCTCACATGCACAAAGTGACAAATTGATTTCAGGACTCTTTTCGGATGATCCGTAAAAAATGAACGAACGCGAATGTCGGGGGCTAAAATTTTTGTTTTTGAAATCAGAGAGTATATTTGGATACCCATTTTGGAGATGCAAGTGTGCCCTCGCAGGAACAAAATGACGAATTGATTTCGGGATTCATTTTGGATGATCCTGGAAAAATGAACAAATGTGGATATTGGGGGTTGAAATTTTCGGTTTTTAAATTCAAGAGCATATCTAGATACCCATTTTGGAGATGAAAGCGTGGCCCCGGATGCACAAAGTGACAAATTTATTTCGGGACTGATTTCAGATGATCCGTGAAAAACGAATGGATGTGGATATCAGGGGTTGAAATTTTTGGTTTTGAAATCCGAGAGCATATTTGGATACCCATTTTGGAGATGCAAGTGTGGCCCCGCATGCACAAAGTGACAAATCGATTTCGCGACTCATTTCGGATGATCCATGAAAAACGAATAGACGCAGATAACAGGGGCTGAAATTTTTGATTTTGAAATATGAGAGCATATTTGGATGCCCATTTGGAGATGAAAGCATGGCCTCGGATGCACAAAGTGACAAATTGAGTTTGGGCCTCATTTTGGACGATCCATGAAAAACGAACGGACGCGAATATCGGGGGCTAAACTTTTCGGTTTTGAAATCTGAGAGCATATTTGGTTACCCGTTTTGGAGATGCAAGCGTGGCCCCAGATGAACAAAGTGATGAATTGACGCTTGAGGACTCGATTCGGACGATCGCGAAAAATGAAAAGACGTGGATATCGGGGAAATTTGAACTTTTCGGTTGTGAAATCTGAGAGCATATTTGGATACCCATTTTGGAGATGCAAGCGTGGCCCCGCATGCATAAAGTGACAAATTGATTTCGGGACTCATTTCGGATGGTTCGGGAAAAAAGAACAGATGTGGAAGATGGGGCTAAAATTTTCGGTTTTGATATCCGAGAGCATATTTGGATACCCATTTTGGAGATGCAAGTGTGGCCCCAGATGCACAAAGTGACGAATTGAGTTCGTACCTCATTTCGGATGATCCGTGAAAAACGAACGAACGCGAATATCGAGGGATAAACTTTTCGGTTTTAAAATCCGAGAGCATATTTGGATACCTATTTTGGAGATGCAAGTGTGGCCCCGGATGCACAAAGTGACGAATTGATTTCGGGATTCATTTAAGATGATTTGTGAAAAATGAATGAACACAGATATCGGGGGATGAACTTTTCGGTTTTGAAATCTGAGAGCATATTTGGATACACTTTTAAAACGTTTTAAAATGCTTTACAAGTTTATGAAAAGGATTTAAAAATGTTTTAAAAAATTTTAAACCTTTTTTAAAATATTGTAAAAGCTTTCTAAAAACATTTTTAAACCATTTTAAAACACTTTTAAAACGTTTTAAAATGCTTTACAAGTTTTTTTAAAGGATTTAAAAACGTTTTAAAACATTTTAAAAGTGTTTTGAAACATTTTAAAATAAATTTAAAACATTTTAGAAGTGTTTTGAAACATTTTAAAATAAATCTTAAAAGCTTTTCAAAATATTTTAAAAGCGTTTTAGAATATCTTAAAAGTGTTTTAAAATATCTTCAAAGTGTTTTACAATATTTTGAAATGTTATAAAAATCCTTTAAAACATTTTACGACTTTTTTCAAATATTTTAAAAGAGTTTCATAATGTCTTAAAAACATTTTTAACGTGTTTAAAATCATGTTATAGCATTTTAAAAAGTGTTTTATAATGTTTTTAAAAATATTGTTTTTTACGATTTTATTAAAAAGATTTACTAAAAATGATTAAACGCTTTAAATATTTGATTTAAACATATTAATAAGAATTTGGAATAATTTATAAAAGGTTTAAACTATTTTTAAAACATTTATAAAAATTATTGAATGTCAGCTTTATAAGCTTAACTTTATGAAATATTTTGAAATGTTATAAAAATCCTCTAAAATATTTTACGATTTTTTTTAAATTTTTTTAAAAGAGTTTTATGATGTGTTAAAAACATTTTAAACGTGTTTAAAAGCACATTATAACATTTTAAAAAGGGTTTTATAATATTTTTAAAAACGTTTCTTTTTTTACGATTTTATTAAAAACATTTAATAAAAAGATTAAACGCTTTAAATATTTGATTTAAACATATTGAGAATAATTTAGAATATTTTATAACAGATTTAAACCATTTATGAAACATTTATAAAAATTATTGCATGTTTATAATGTTAGCTTTATAAGCTTAACTTTTATTAAATTTTATTTCAAAACGTTTTTAAAACCTAAATAAATGCTTTCAAATATTTTAAATGTGTTTTGAAATGTTTTTCTAACATTGTAAAAGCATTCTGAAAACATTTAAAAACCATTTGAAAACACGTTTAAAACGTTTTAAAATGTTTTACAAGTTTTTAAAAAGGATTTAAATATGTTTTAAAACATTTTAAAAGTGTTTTGAAACATTTTAAAAGTGTTTCAAAAATATTTCGTTTATACGTCATATCTTAGGCATTTGACAATATTTTGAAATATTTTGAAATTTATAAAAATCTTTTAAAACATTTTAAAAATTTTTAAAAATATTTTAAAAGAGTTTTATGATGTCTTGAAAACATTTTAAAAGCACATTATAACATTTTAAAAAGTGTTTTATAATGTTTCTAAAAACGTTTTTTTTACGATTTTATTAAATGTGTTTATTTTAAAACACTTTTAATATAAATTTAAAATATTTTAGAAGTGTTTTGAAACATTAAAAATAAATTTAAAACATTTTAAAAGCGTTTCAAAATATTTTACAAGTGTTTAAAAATATCTTGAAACCGTTTTTTACAATATTTTGAAATATTTTGAATGATTTTGAAATATTTTGAAATGTTATAAAAATCCTTTAAAACATTTTACAAATTCGTAAAAATATTTTAAAAGAGTTTTATAATGTCTTAAAAACATTTTAAATGTGTTTAAAAGCACGTTATAACATTTTAAAAAGTGTTTTATAATGTTTTTAAAAACGATTTTTTTGCGATTTTATTAAAAATGATTAAATGCTTTAAATATTTGATTAAAGCGTATTAATAAGAATTTAGAACATTTTAAAAAAGCTTTAAACCATTTATAAAACCTTTATAAAAATTATTAAATGTTTATAATGTCAACTTTATTAGTTTAACTTTTATTAAATGTTATTTATAAACATTTTTAAAAATGAAATAAATGCTTTTAAATATTTTAAAAGAATTTTAAAAGTGTTTTGAAATGTTTTTAAAACATTGTAAAAGCTTTCTAAAAACATTTTTAAACCATTTTTAAACACTTTTAAAACATTTTAAAATTCTTTACAAGTTCTTCAAGAGGTTCTAAAAACATTTTAAAACATTTTAGAAGTGTTTTGAAACATTTTAAAATAAATTTAAAACATTTTAGAAGTATTTTGAAACATTTTAAAATAAAGTTTAAAAGCGTTTCAAAATATTTTAGAAGCGTTTCAAAATATTTTAGAAGTGTTTCAGAATATTTTAAAAGTGTTTTAAAATATCTTGGAAGTGTTTTACAATATTTTGAAATGTTATAAAAATCCTTTAAAACATTTTACATTTTTTTTAAAATATTTTAAACGAGTTTTATAATGTCTTAAATACATTTAAATGTGTTTAAAAGCACGCTATTTTTTATAATGTTTTTAAAACAATTTTTTTTTACGATTTCATTAAAAAAATTTACTAAAAATGATTAAATGCTTTAAATATTTGATTTAAACATATTAATAAAAATTTAGAATATTTTATAAAAGCTTTAAACCATTTATAAAAATTATTGAATTTCAGATTTATAAGCTTAACTTGATAAGCGTTTTACAATATTTTGAAATATTTTAAAATATTTTGAAATGTTATAAAAATCCTTTCAAATATTTTAAAAGAGCTTTATAATGTCTGAAAAAAATTTTAAACGTAGATAGTTCGTTAAAAAAGAATAGACGCAGGCTAAACTTTTCAGTTTTGATATCCGAGAGCATATTTGGATACCCATTTTGGAGATGCAAGCGTGGCCCCAGATGCACAAAGTGACGAATTGAGTTCGGACCTCATTTCGGATGATCCGTGAAAAACGAACAAATGCGAATATCGAGGGCTAAACTTTTCGGTTTAAAAATTCGAGAGCATATTTGGATACCCATTTTGGAGATGCAAGCATGGCCCCACATGCACAAAGTGATGAATTTATTTAGGGACTCATTTCAAACGATCCATAAAAAACGAACAGACGCAGATATCAGGGTTGAAATTTTCATTTTTGAAATTTGAGAGCATATTTGGATACCCATTTTGAAATGTTATAAAAATCCTATAAAATATTTTACAAATTTTTTAAAAATATTTTAAAAGAGTTTTATGATGTGTTAAAAACATTTTAAACGTGTTTAAAAGCACATTATAACATTTTAAAAAGGGTTTTATAATATTTTTAAAAACGTTTCTTTCTTTACGATTTTATTAATAACATTTAATAAAAATATGAAACGCTTTAAATATTTGATTTAAACATATTGAGAAGAATTTAGAATATTTTATAAAAGATTTAAACCATTTATGAAACATTTATAAAAATTATTGCATGTTTATAATGTTAGCTTTATAAGATTAACTTTTATTAAATTTTATTGAAAAACGTTTTTAAAACCTAAATAAATGCTTTCAAATATTTTAAATGTGTTTTTAAATGTTTTTCTAACATCGTAAAAGCATTCTGAAAACATTTAAAAACCATTTCAAAACACTTTTAAAACGTTTTAAAATGTTTTACAAGTTTTTAAAAAGGATTTAAATATGTTTTAAAACATTTTAAAAGTGTTTTCAAACATTTTAAAAGTGTTCTGAAGCATTTTAAAAGTGTTTTGAAACATTTTAAAATAAATTTAAAACATTTTAAAAGTGTTTCAAAATATTTAAAAGTGTTCAAAAATATCTTAAGCGTTTGACAATATTTTGAAATATTTTGAAATTTATAAAAATCTTTTAAAACATTTTACAAATTTTTAAAAATATTTTAAAAAAGTTTTATGATGTCTTCAAAACATTTTAAAAGAACATTATAACATTTTAAAAAGTGTTTTATAATGTTTCTAAAAACGTTTTTTTTATGATTTTATTAAATGTGTTTATTTTAAAACACCTTTAATATAAATTTAAAATATTTTAGAAGTGTTTTGAAACATTTAAAAATAAATTTAAAACATTTTAAAAGCGTTTCAAAATATTTTACAAGTGTTTTAAAATATCTTGAAAGCGTTTTTTACAATATTTTGAAATATTTTGAAATGTTATAAAAATCCTTTAAAACATTTTACAAATTAGTAAAAATATTTTAAATGAGTTTTATAATGTCTTAAAAACATTTTAAATGTGTTTAAAAGCACGTTATAACATTTTTAAAAGTGTTTTATAATGTTTTTAGAAACGTTTTTTTTTTGCGATTTTATTAAAAATGATTAAATGCTTTAAATATTTGATTTAAAGATATTAATAAGAATTTAGAACATTTTATAAAAGCTTTAAACCATTTATAAAACCTTTATAAAAGTTATTAAATGTTTATAATGTCAACTTTATTAGTTTAACTTTTATTAAATGTTATTTATAAACATTTTTAAAAATGAAATAAATGCTTTTAAATAATTTAAAAGAATTTTAAAAGTGTTTTGAAATGTTTTTAAAACATTGTAAAAGTTTTCTAAAAACATTTTAAAACCATTTTAAAACACTTTTAAAACATTTTAAAATTCTTTACAAGTTTTTCAAGGGGTTCTGAAAACGTTTTAAAACATTTCAAAAGTGTTTTGAAACATTTTAAGATAAATTTTAAAAGCGTTTCAAAATATTCTAGAAGCATTTCAAAATATTTTAGAAGTGTTTCAAAATATTTAAAAGTGTTATAAAATATCTTGGAAGTGTTTTACAATATTTTGAAATGTTATAAAAATCCTTTAAAACATTATACAAATTTTTTAAAATATTTTAAATGAGTTTTATAATGTCTTAAATACATTTAAATGTGTTTAAAAGCACGCTATAACATGTTTAAAAAAAAATTATGATGTTTTTAAAACAATTTTTTTTACGATTTCATTAAAAACATTTACTAAAAATGATTAAACGCTTTAAATATTTGATTTAAACATATTAATAAAAATTTGGAATATTTTATAAAAGCTTTAAACCATTTATAAAAATTATTGAATGTCAGATTTATAAGCTTAACTTGATAAGCGTTTTACAATATATTGAAATATTTTAAAATATTTTGAAATGTTATAAAAATCCTTTAAAATATTTTACAAAGTTTTTAAAATATTTTAAAAGAGCTTTATAATGTGTGAAAAACATTTCAAACGTAGATAGTTCGTTAAAAAAGAATAGATGCAGGCTAAACTTTCCGGTTTTGATATCCGAGAGCATATTTGGATACCCCTTTTGGAGATGCAAGCGTGGCCCCAGATGCACAAAGTGACGAATTGAGTTCGGACCTCATTTCGGATGATCCGTGAAAAACGAATGGATGCAAATATCGAGGGCTAAACTTTTCGGTTTAAAAATTCGAGAGCATATTTGGATACCCATTTTGGAGATGCAAGCGTGGCCCCACATGCACAAAGTGATGAATTGATTTAGGGACTCATTTCGAACGATCCATAAAAAACGAATAGACGCAGATATCGGGGTTGAAAATTTTCATTTTTCAAATTCGAGAGCATATTTGGATACCCATTTTGGAGATGCAAGTTTGCCCCCGCATGAACAAAGTGACGAATTGATTTTGGGACTCATTTCGGACGATCTTTGAAAACTGAACGAAAGCAGATATTGGGGGTTAAACTTTTCAGTTTTGAAATTCAAGAGCATATTTGGATACCCATTTTGGAGATGCAAGCGTGGCTCCACATGCACAAAGTGATGAATTTATTTCGGGACTGATTTCGGACTATCCGTGAAAAATGAACAGACGTGGATAACGGGGGCAGAACTTTTCGGTTTTGAAATCCGAGAGCATATTTGGATACACATTTTGGAGATGCAAGCGTTTCCCCACATGCACAAAGTGACAAATTGATTTCAGGACTCATTTCGGATGATCCGTGAAAAACGAACATACGTGGATATCGGGGGCGAAACTTTTCAGTTTTGAAATCAGAGAGCATATTTGGATAACCATTTTGGCGATGCAAGCGTGGCCTCACATGCACAAAGTGACGAATTTATTTCGGGACTGATTTCAGACGATTTGTGAAAAACGAACGGATGCGGATATCAGGGGTTGAACTTTTTGGTTTTGAAATCCGAGAGCATATTTGGATACCCATTTTGGAGATGCAAGTGTGGCCCCGCATGCAGAAAGTGACAAATCGATTTCGCGACTCATTTCGGATGATCCGTGAAAAATTAATAGACGCAGATAACGGGGGCTGAAATATTCAATTTTGAAATATGAGAGCATATTTGGATACCCATTTTGGAGATGCAAGCGTGGCCCCAGATCAACAAAGTGACGAATTGACTTCGGGACTCAATTCAGATGATCCGTGAAAAATGAAAAGACGTGGATATCGGGGGCTGAACTTTTCGGTTGTGAAATCTGAGAGAATATTTGGATACCCATTTATGAGATGCAAGCGTGGCCCCCATGCACAAAGTGATGAATTGATTTAGGGACTCATTTTGAACGATCCATAAAAAACGAACAGACGCAGATATTGGGGTTGAAATTTTCATTTTTGAAATTCGAGAGCATATTTGGATACCCATTTTGGAGATGCAAGCGTGGCCCCGCATGCACAAAGTGATGAATTTATTTCGGGACTGATTTTGGACTATCCGTGAAAAATGAATAGACGTGGATATCGGGGCCAGAACTTTTCGGTTTTGAAATCCGAGAGCATATTTGGATACACATTTTGGAGATTTTCAAGACTCATTTCGGATGATCCGTAAAAAATGAACGGACGCGGATGTCGGGGGCTAAAATTTTTGTTTTTGAAATCAGAGAGTATATTTGGATACCCATTTTGGAGATGCAAGTGTGCCCTCGTAGGAACAAAATGACGAATTGATTTCGCGATTCATTTTGGATGATCCTGGAAAAATGAACAAATGCGAATATTGGGGGTTGAAATTTTCGATTTTTAAATTCAAGAGCATATCTGGATACCATTTTGGAGATGAAAGCGTGGCCCCGCATGCACAAAGTGACAAATTTATTTCGGGACTGATTTCAGATGATCCGTAAAAAACGAACGGATGTGGATATCAGGGGTTGAAATTTTTGGTTTTGAAATCCGAGAGCATATTTGGATACCCATTTTGGAGATGCAAGTGTGGCCCCGCATGCACAAAGTGACAAATCGATTTCGCGACTCATTTCGGATGATCCGTGAAAAACGAATAGACGCAGATAATGGGGGCTGAAATTTTCGATTTTGAAATATGAAAGCATATTTGGATACCCATTTCGAGATGAAAGCGTGGCCTCGGATGCACAAAGTGACAAATTGAGTTTGGGCCTCATTTTGGACGATCCATGAAAAACGAACGAACGTGAATATCGGGGGCTAAATTTTTCGGTTTTGAAATATGAGAGCATATTTGGATACCCGTTTTGGAGATGCAAGCGTGGCCCCAGATGAACAAAGTGACGAATTGACTTCGGGACTCAATTCAGACGATCCGTGAAAAATGAAAAGACGTGGATATCGGGGGCTGAACTTTTCGGTTGTGAAATCTAAGAGCATATTTGGATACCCATTTTGGAGATGCAAGTGTGGCCCCGCATGCACAAAGTGACAAATTGATTTCGGGACTCATTTCGAATGGTTCATGAAAAAAGAACAGATGTGGAAGATGGGGCTAAAATTTTCGGTTTTGATATCCGAGAGCATATTTGGATACCCATTTTGGAGATGCAAGTGTGGCCCCAGATGCACAAAGTGAAGAATTGAGTTCGGACCTCATTTCGGATGATCCGTGAAAAACGAACGAACGCGAATATCGAGGGATAAAATTTTCGGTTTTAAAATCCGAGAGCATATTTGGATACCTATTTTGGAGATGCAAGTGTGGCCTCGGATGCACAAAGTGACGAATTGATTTCGGGATTCATTTAAGACGATTTGTGAAAAATGAATGAACACAGATATCGGGGGCTGAACTTTTCGGTTTTGAAATCTGAGAGCATATTTGGATACACTTTTAAAACGTTTTAAAATGCTTTACAAGTTTTTGAAAAGGATTTACAAACGTTTTAAAAAATTTTAAACCTTTTTTAAAATATTGTAAAAGCTTTCTAAAAACATTTTTAAACCGTTTTAAAACACTTTTAAAACGTTTTAAAATGCTTTACAAGTTTTTTTAAAGGATTTAAAAACGTTTTAAAACATTTTAAAAGTGTTTTGAAACATTTTAAAATAAATTTAAAACATTTTAGAAGTGTTTTGAAACATTTTAAAATAAATCTTAAAAGCATTTCAAAATATTTTAAAAGCGTTTCAGAATATCTTAAAAGTGTCTTGAAATATACAATATTTTGAAATGTTATAAAAATCCTTTAAAACATTTTACAACTTTTTAAAAATATTTTAAAAGAGTTTCATAATGTCTTAAAAACATTTTTAACGTGTTTAAAATCATGTTATAGCATTTTAAAAATGTTTTATAATGTTTTTAAAAATATTATTTTTTACGATTTTATTAAAAAGATTTACTAAAAATGATTAAACGCTTTAAATATTTGATTTAAACATATTAATAAGAATTTGGAATAATTTATAAAAGGTTTAAACTATTTTTAAAACATTTATAAAAATTATTGAATGTCAGCTTTATAAGCTTAACTTTATGAAATATTTTGAAATGTTATAAAAATCCTCTAAAATATTTTACAAATTTTTTAAAAAAATTTTAAAAGAGTTTTATGATGTGTTAAAAACATTTTAAACGTGTTTAAAAGCGCATTATAACATTTTAAAAAGGGTTTTATAATATTTTTAAAAACGTTTCTTTTTTTACGATTTTATTAAAAACATTTAATAAAAAGATTAAACGCTTTAAATATTTGATTTAAACATATTGAGAAGAATTTATAATATTTTATAAAAGATTTAAGCCATTTATGAAACATTTATAAAAATTATTGCATGTTTATAATGTTAGCTTTATAAGCTTAACTTTTATTAAATTTTATTTAAAAATGTTTTTAAAACCGAAATAACTGCTTTCAAATATTTTAAATGTGTTTTGAAATGTTTTTCTAACATTGTAAAAGCATTCTGAAAGCATTTAAAAACCATTTTAAAACACTTTTAAAACGTTTTAAAATGTTTTACAAGTTTTTAAAAAGGATTTAAATATGTTTTAAAAGATTTTAAAAGTGTTTTGAAACATTTTAAAAGTGTTTCAAAATATTTAAAAGTGTTCAAAAATATCTTAAGCGTTTCACAATATTTTGAAATATTTTGAAATTTATAAAAATCTTTTAAAACATTTTACAAATTTATAAAAATATTTTAAAAGAGTTTTATGATGTCTTCAAAACATTTTAAAAGCACATTATAACATTTTAAAAAGTTTTTTATAATGTTTCTAAAAACGTTTTTTTTACAATTTTATTAAATGTGTTTATTTTAAAACACTTTTAATATAAATTTAAAATATTTTAGAAGTGTTTCGAAACATTAAAAATAAATTTAAAACATTTTAAAAGCGTTTCAAATATTTTACAAGTGTTTAAAAATATCTTGAAACCATTTTTTACAATATTTTGAAATATTTTGAAATGTTATGAAAATCCTTTAAAACATTTTACAAATTCGTAAAAATATTTTAAAAGAGTTTTATAATGTTTTAAAAACATTTTAAATGTGTTTAAAAGCACGTTATAACATTTTAAAAAGTGTTTTATAATGTTTTTAAAAACGATTTTTTTGCGATTTTATTAAAAATGATTAAATGCTTTAAATATTTGATTTAAGCGTATTAATAAGAATTTAGAACATTTTAAAAAAGCTTTAAACCATTTATAAAACCTTTATAAAAATTATTAAATGTTTATAATGTCAAATTTATTAGTTTAACTTTTATTAAATGTTATTTATAAACATTTTTAAATATGAAATAAATGCTTTTAAATATTTTAAAAGAATTTTAAAAGTGTTTTGAAATGTTTTTAAAACATTGTAAAAGCTTTCTAAAAACATTTTTAAACCATTTTAAAACACTTTTAAAACATTTTAAAATGCTTTACAAGTTCTTCAAGAGGTTCTAAAAACATTTTAAAACATTTTAAAAGTGTTTTGAAACATTTTAAAATAAATTTAAAACATCTTAGAAGTGTTTTGAAACATTTTAAAATAAATTTTAAAAGCATTTCAAAATATTTTAGAAGCGTTTCAAAATATTTTAGAAGTGTTTCAGAATATTTTAAAAGTGTTTTAAAATATCTTGGAAGTGTTTTACAATATTTTGAAATGTTATAAAAATCCTTTAAAACATTTTACAATTTTTTAAAAATATTTTAAACGAGTTTTATAATGTCTTAAATACATTTAAATGTGTTTAAAAGCACGCTATAACATTTTAAAAAGTTTTTTATAATGTTTTTAAAACAATTTTTTTTTACTATTTCATTAAAAAAAATTACTAAAAATGATTAAACGCTTTAAATATTTGTTTTAAACATATTAATAAAAATTTAGAATATTTTATAAAAGCTTTAAACCATTTATAAAAATTATTTTATTTCAGATTTATAA
Organism: Pinus albicaulis; assembly: GCA_034641835.2. Classification (NCBI taxonomy): domain Eukaryota; kingdom Viridiplantae; phylum Streptophyta; class Pinopsida; order Pinales; family Pinaceae; genus Pinus; species Pinus albicaulis. Next base: position 119,521 of record JAXQQM020069800.1, read on the forward strand.
GCTTAACTTGATAAGCGTTTTACAATATTTTGAAATATTTCAAAATATTTTGAAATGTTATAAAAATCCTTTCAAATATTTTAAAAAGACACCTTTTTGCAATGTCGAAAAACAAAGGTTACGTGAATGGATTCGTTAAAAAAGAATAGACGCGAGGCTAAACTTTTCGGTTTTGATATCAGGAAACATATTTGGATACCCATTTTGGAATCTGACTTGGCCCAGAGATGCCTGAAAAGGACGGATACAGTTGAATTCTCATTTTGGATGATCGAAGTGAAAAACGAACAAATGCGAATATCGAGGAGCTAAACTTTCGGTTTAAAAATTCGAGAGCATATTTGGATACCCATTTTGGAGATGCAAGCATGGCCCCACATGCACAAAGTGATGAATTGATTTAGGGACTCATTTCGAACGATCCATAAAAAATGAACAGACGTAGATATCAGGGTTGAAATTTTCATTTTTGAAATTTGAGAGCATATTTGGATACCCATTTTGAAATGTTATAAAAATACTCTAAAATATTTTACAAATTTTTTAAAAATATTTTAAAAGAGTTTTATGATGTGTTAAAAACATTTTAAATGTGTTTAAAAGCACATTATAACATTTTAAAAAGGGTTTTATAATATTTTTAAAACATTTCTCGCTTTTACGATTTTATTAATAACATTTAATAAAAAGATTAAACGCTTTAAATATTTGATTTAAACATATTGAGAATAATTTAGAATATTTTATAAAAGATTTAAATCATTTATGAAACATTTATAAAAATTATTGCATGTTTATAATGTTAGCTTTATAAGCTTAACTTTTATTAAATTTTATTGAAAAAACGTTTTTAAAACCTAAATAGATGCTTTCAAATATTTTAAATGTGTTTTTAAATGCTTTTCTAACATTGTAAAAGCATTCTGAAAACATTTAAAAACACTGTTAAAATGTTTTAAAATGTTTTACAAGTTTTTAAAAAGGATTTAAATATGTTTTAAAACATTTTAAAAGTGTTTTCAAACATTTTAAAAGTGTTCTGAAGCATTTTAAAAGTGTTTTGAAACATTTTAAAATAAATTTAAAACATTTTAAAAGTGTTTCAAAATATTTAAAAGTGTTCAAAAATATCTTAAGCGTTTGACAATATTTTGAAATATTTTGAAATTTATAAAAATATTTTAAAACATTTTACAAATTTTTAAAAATATTTTAAAAGAGTCTTGATGTCTTAAAATACTCAATATAAATTTAAAAAGTTTTAGAAGTGTTTTGAAACATTTTAAAATAAATTTTAAAACATTTTAAAGCTTTCAAAAATAATTTTGTATATTTTAAAATATCTTGAAAGCGCTTTTTACAATATTTTGAAATTTTTTGAATGATTTTGAAATATTTTGAAATGTTATAAAAATCCTTTAAAACATTTTACAAATTCGTAAAAATATTTTAAATGAGTTTTATAATGTCTTAAAAACATTTTAAATGTGTTTAAAAGCACGTTATAACATTTTAAAAAGTGTTTTATAATGTTTTAAAAACGTTTTTTTTTGTGATTTTATTAAAAATGATTAAATGCTTTAAATATTTGATTTAAACATATTAATAAGAATTTAGAACATTTTATAAAAGCTTTAAACCATTTATAAAACCTTTATAAAAATTATTAAATGTTTGTAATGTCAACTTTATTAGTTTAACTTTTATTAAATGTTATTTATAAACATTTTTAAAAATGAAATAAATGCTTTTAAATAATTTAAAATAATTTTAAAAGTGTTTTGAAATGTTTTTAAAACATTGTAAAAGTTTTCTAAAAACATTAAAAACCATTTTAAAACACTTTTAAAACATTTTAAAATGCTTTACAAGTTCTTCAAGGGGTTCTGAAAACGTTTTAAAACATTTTAAAAGTGTTTTGAAACATTTTAAGATAAATTTTAAAAGCGTTTCAAAATATTCTAGAAGCGTTTCAAAATATTTTAGAAGTGTTTCAAAATATTTAAAAGTGTTATAAAATATCTTGGAAGTGTTTTACAATATTTTGAAATGTTATAAAATCCTTTAAAACATTTTACAAATTTTTTAAAATATTTTAAATGAGTTTTATAATGTCTTAAATACATTTAAATGTGTTTAAAAGCACGCTATAACATTTTAAAAAAAAATTTATGATGTTTTTAAAACAATTTTTTTTACGATTTCATTAAAAACATTTACTAAAAATGATTAAACGCTTTAAATATTTGATTTAAACATATTAATAAAAATTTGGAATATTTTATAAAAGCTTTAAACCATTTATAAAAATTATTGAATGTCAGATTTATAAGCTTAACTTGATAAGCGTTTTACAATATATTGAAATATTTTAAAATATTTTGAAATGTTATAAAAATCCTTTAAAATATTTTACAAAGTTTTTAAAATATTTTGAAAGAGCTTTATAATGTGTGAAAAACATTTCAAACGTAGATAGTTCGTTAAAAAAGAATAGACGCAGGCTAAACTTTTCGGTTTTGATATCCGAGAGCATATTTGGATACCCCTTTTGGAGATGCAAGCGTGGCCCCAGATGCACAAAGTGACGAATTGAGTTCGGACCTCATGGCTGACATCCAGGAAAACGAAGAAAACGAACGGATGCGAATATCGAGGGCTAAACTTTTCGGTTTAAAAATTCGAGAGCATATTTGGATACCCATTTTGGAGATGCAAGCGTGGCCCCACATGCACAAAGTGATGAATTGATTTAGGGACTCATTTCGAACGATCCATAAAAAACAAATAGATGCAGATATCGGGGTTGAAATTTTCATTTTTGAAATTCGAGAGCATATTTGGATACCCATTTTGGAGATGCAAGTGTGCCCCCGCATGAACAAAGTGACGAATTGATTTTGGGACTCATTTCGGACGATCTTTGAAAACTGAACGAAAGCAGATATTGGGGGTTAAACTTTTCAATTTTGAAATTCAAGAGCATATTTGGATACCCATTTTGGAGATGCAAGCGTGGCCCCGCATGCACAAAGTGATGATAACACGTCATAAAACTCTTTTAAAATATTTTTAAAAAATTTGTAAAATATTTTAGAGGATTTTTATAACATTTCAAAATATTTCAAAATATTTCATAAAGTTAAGCTTATAAAGCTAACTTTCAATAATTTTTATAAATGTTTTAAAAATGGTTTAAACCTTTTATAAAATATTCCAAATTCTTATTAATATGTTTAAATCAAATATTGAAAGCATTTAATCATTTTTAGTAAATATTTTTAATAAAATCATAAAAAATAATATTTTTAAAAACATTATAAAACACTTTTTAAAATGCTATAACATGATTTAAACACGTTAAAAATGTTTTTAAGACATTATGAAACTCTTTTAAAATATTTTTAAAAAGTTGTAAAATGTTTTAAAGTATTTTTATAACATTTCAAAATATTGTAAAACACTTTCAAGATATTTCAAAACACTTTTAAGATATTCTTAAACGCTTTTAAAATATTTTGAAATGCTTTTAATATTTATTTTAAAATGTTTCAAAACACTTCTAAAATGCTTTAAATTTATTTTAAAATGTTTCAAAACACTTTTGAAATGTTTTAAAACGTTTTTAAATCCTTTTAAAAAACTTTGTAAAGCATTTTAAAACGTTTTAAAAGTGTTTTAAAATGGTTTAAAAATGTTTTTAGAAAGCTTTTACAATATTTTAAAACAGGTTTAAAATGTTTTAAAATGTTTTTAAATCCTTTTCAAAAACTTGTAAAGCACTTTAAAACGTTTTAAAAGTGTATCCAAATATGCTCTTAGATTTCAAAACCGAAAAGTTCAGCCCCCGATATTTGTGTTCATTCATTTTTCACAAATCATCTGAAATGAATCCCGAAATCAATTCGTCACTTTGTGCATCCGGGGCCACACTTGCATGTCCAAAGTAGGTATCCAAATATGCTCTCGTATTTTAAAACCGAAAATTTTAGCCCTCGATATTCGCGTCCGTTTGTTTTTCACGGATAATCCGAAATGAGGTCCGAACTCAATTCGTCACTTTGTGCATCTGGGGCCACACTTGCATCTCCAAAATGGGTATCCAAATATGCTCTCGGATATCAAAACCGAAAAGTTTAGCCCCATCTTCCACATCTGTTATTTTTTCACGAAGCATCCGAAATGAGTCCCGAAATCAATTTGTCACTTTGTGCATGCGGGGCCACGCTTGCATCTCCAAAATGGGTATCCAAATATGCTCTCAGATTTCACAACCGAAAAGTTCAGCCCCCGATATCCACGTCTTTTCATTTTTCACGGATCGTCTGAATTGAGTCCCGAATTCAATTCGTCACTTTGTTCATCTGGGGCCATGCTTGTATCTCCAAAATGGGTATCCAAATATACTTTCAGATTTCAAAACCGAAAAGTTTAGCCCCCGATATTCGCGTCCGTTCGTTTTTCACGGATCGTCCAAAATGAGGCCCAAACTCAATTTGTCACTTTGTGCATCCGAGGCCACGCTTTCATCTCCAAAATGCGTATCCAAATATGCTCTCATATTTCAAAATCGAAAATTTCAGCCCCCGTTATCTGCGTCTATTCGTTTTTCACGGATCATCCGAAATGAGTCGCGAAATCGATTTGTCACTTTGTGCATGCGGGGCCACATTTGCATCTCCAAAATGGGTATCCAAATATGTTCTCGGATTTCAAAACCAAAAATTTCAACCCCTGATATCTGCGTCCGTTTGTTTTTCATGGATCGTCTGAAATCAGTCCCGAAATAAATTTGTCAATTTGTGCATGCGAGGCCACGCTTTCATCTCCAAAATGGGTATCCAGATATGCTCTAGAATTTAAAAACCGAAAATTTCAACCCCCAATATCTACATTTGTTCATTTTTCAAGGATCATCCAAAATGAATCCCGAAATCAATTCGTCATTTTGTTCCTGCGAGGGCACACTTGCATCTCGAAAATGGGTATCCAGATATACTCTCAGATTTCAAAAACGAAAATTTTAGCCCCCGACATCCTCGTCCGTTCGTTTTTTACGGATCATCCAAAATGAGTCCCTAAATCAATTCGTCACTTTGTGCATGTGAGGCCACGCATGCATCCCAAAAATGGTTATCCAAATATGCTCTCGGATTTCAAAACTGAAAAGTTTAGCCCCCGATATCCACGTATGTTCGTTTTTCACGGATCATCTGAAATGAGTCCTGAAATCAATTTGTCACTTTGTGCATGTGGGGAAACACTTGCATCTCCAAAATGTGTATTCAAATATGCTCTCGGATTTCAAAACCGAAAAGTTCTACCCCCGATATCCACGTATGTTCATTTTTCACGGATAGTCCGAAATCAGTCCCGAAATAAATTCATCACTTTGTGCATGTGGGGCCACGCTTGCATCTCCAAAATGGGTATCCAAATATGCTCTCGAATTTCAAAACTGAAAAGTTCAACCCCCAATATCCACTTTCGTTCAGTTTTCAAAGATCGTCTGAAATGAGTCCCAAAATCAATTCGTCACTTTCTTCATGAGGGGGCACACTTGCATCTCCAAAATGGGTATCCAAATATGCTCTCGAATTTCAAAAATGAAAATTTCAAGCCCGATATCTGTGTCTGTTCATTTTTTATGGATCGTTCGAAATGAGTCCCTAAATCAATTCATCACTTTTTGCATGTGGGGCCACGCTTGCATCTCCAAAATGGGTATCCAAATATGCTCTCGAATTTTTAAACCAAAAATTTTAGCCCTCGATATTCGCATCCGTTCGTTTTTCACGGATCATCCGAAATGAGGTCCGAAATCAATTCGTCACTTTGTGCATCTGGGGCCACGCTTGCATCTCCAAAATGGGTATCCAAATATGCTCTCGGATATCAAAACCGAAAATTTTAGCCTGCGTCTATTCTCTTTTAACGAACTATCTACGTTTAAAATGTTTTTCAGACATTATAAAGCTCTTTTAAAATATTTTATAAACTTTGTAAAATATTTTAAAGGATTTTTATGACATTTCAAAATATTGTAAAACGCTTATCAAGTTAAGCTTATAAATCTGACATTCAATAATTTTTATAAATGGTTTAAAGCTTTTATAAAATATTCTGAATTTTTATTAATATGTTTAAACCAAATATTTAAAGCGTTTAATCATTTTTAGTAAATGTTTTTAATGAAATCGTAAGAAAAAATGTTTTAAAAACATTATAAAAAACTTTTTAAAATGTTATAGCGTGCTTTTAAACACATTTAAATGTATTTAAGACATTATAAAACTCGTTTAAAATATTTTAAAAAATTTGTAAAATGTTTTAAATGATTTTTATAACATTCAAAATATTGTAAAACACTTCCAAGATATTTTAAAACACTTTTAAAATATTTTGAAACACTTCTAAAATATTTTGAAACGCTTCTAAAGTATTTTGAAACGCGTTTAAAAATATTTTAAAATGTTTCAAAACACTTCTAAAATGTTTTAAATTTATTTTAAAATGTTTCAAAACGCTTTTAAAATGTTTTAAAACATTTTCAGAACCTCTTGAAGAACTTGTAAAGCATTTTAAAATGTTTTAAAAGTGTTTTAAAATGCTTTAAAAATGTTTTTAGAAAGCTTTTACAATGTTCTAAAAACATTTCAAAACACTTTTAAAATTCTTTTAAAATATTTAAAAGCATTTATTTCAGTTTTAAAAATGTTTGTAAATAACATTTAATAAAAGTTAAACTAATAAAGTTGACATTATAAACATTTAATAATTTTTATAAAGGTTTTATAAATGGTTTAAAGCTTTTATAAAATATTTTAAATTCTTATTAATATGCTTAAATCAAATATTTAAAGCGTTTAATCATTTTTAATAAAATCGCAAAAAAAACATTTCTAAACACATTATAAAACACTTTTTAAAATGTTATAACGTGCTTTTAAACACATTTAAAATGTTTTTAAGAAATTATAAAACTCGTTTAAAATATTTTTACAAATTTGTAAAATGTTTTAAAGGATTTTATAACATTTCAAAATATTTCAAAATCATTCAAAAAATTTCAAAATATTGTAAAAAACGCTTTCAGGATATTTTAAAACACTTGTAAAATATTTTGAAAGACTTTTAAAATGTTTTAAATTTATTTTTAAATGTTTCAAAACACTTATACAATATTTTAAATTTATATTAAAAGTGTTTTAAAATAAACACATTTAATAAAATCATAAAAAAAAAACGTTTTTGCAAACATTATAAAACACTTTTTAAAATGTTATAATGTTATTTTAAAATGTTTTGAAGACATCATAAAACTCTTTTAAAATATTTTTAAAAATTTGTAAAATGTTTTAAAAGATTTTTATAAATTTTAAAATATTGTCAAACGCTTAAGATATTTTTGAACACTTTTAAATATTTTGAAACGCTTTTAAAATGTTTTAAATTTATTTTAAAATGTTTCAAAACACTTTTAAAAAGCTTCAAAATGCTTTTAAAATGTTTTAAATTTATTTTAAAATGTTTCAAAACACTTTTAAAATGCTTCAAAACGCTTTTAAAATGTTTCAAATTTATTTTAAAATGTTTCAAAACACTTTTAAAATGTTTTAAAACATATTTAAATCCTTTTAAAAACTTGTAAAACATTTTAAGACGTTTTAAAAGTGTTTTAAAATGGTTTTAAAATGTTTTAATGCTTTACAATGTTAGAAAAACATTTCAAAACACATTTAAAATATTTGAAAGCATTTATTTAGGTTTTAAAAAACGTTTTTAAATAAAATTTAATAAAAGTTAAGCTTATAAAGCTAACATTATAAACATGCAATAATTTTTATAAATGTTTCATAAATGGTTTAAATCTCTTATAAAAAATTCTAAATTCTTATTAATATGTTTAAATCAAATATTTAAAGCGTTTAATATTTTTATTAAATGTTTTTAATAAAATCGTAAAAAAAAACGTTTTTAAGAATATTATAAAACCCTTTTTAAAATGTTATAATGTGCTTTTAAACACGCTTAATGTTTTTAACACATCATAAAACTCTTTTAAAATATTTTTAAAAAATTTGTAAAATATTTTAGAGAATTTTTATAACATTTCAAAATATTTCAAAATATTTCATAAAGTTAAGCTTATAAAGCTAACATTCAATAATTTTTATAAATGTTTAAAAAATGGTTTAAACCTTTTTAAAATATTCCAAATTCTTATTAATATGTTTAAATCAAATATTTAAAGCGTTTAATCATTTTTAGTAAATCTTTTTAATAAAATCATAAAAAATAATATTTTTAAAAACATTATAAAACACTTTTTGAAATGCTATAACATGATTTTAAACACGTTAAAAATGTTTCGAAGGCATTATGAAACTCTTTTAAAATATTTTTAAAAAGTTGTAAAATGTTTTAAAGGATTGTTATAACATTTCAAAATATTGTAAAACACTTTCAAGATATTTAAAAACACTTTTAAGATATTCTGAAACGCAAATATTTTGAAATGCTTTTAAGATTTATTTTAAAATGTTTCAAAACACTTAAAATGTTTTAAATTTATTTTAAAATGTTTCAAAACACTTTTAAAATGTTTTAAAACGTTTTTAAATCCTTTTAAAAAACTTGTAAAGCATTTAAAACGTTTTAAAAGTGTTTTGAAACGGTTTAAAAATGTTTTTAGAAAGCTTTTACAATATTTTTAAAAAGGTTTAAAATGTTTTAAAACGTTTTTAAATCCTTTTCAAAAACTTGTAAAGCATTTTAAAACGTTTAAAAAGTGTATCCAAATATGCTCTCAGATTTCAAAACCGAAAAGTTCAGCCCCTGATATCTGTGTTCGTTCATTTTTCACAAATCGTCTGAAATGAATCCCGAAATCAATTCGTCACTTTGTGCATCCGGGGCCACACTTGCATCTCCAAAATAGGTATCCAAATATGCTCTCGGATTTTAAAACCGAAAAGTTTAGGCCTCGATATTCGCGTCCGTTTGTTTTTCACGGATCATCCGAAATGAGGTCCGAACTCAATTCGTCACTTTGTGCATCTAGGGCCACACTTGCATCTCCAAAATGGGTATCCAAATATGCTCTCGGATATCAAAACAGAAAATTTTAGCCCCATCTTCCACGTCTGTTCTTTTTTCACGAACCATCCGAAATAAGTCCCGAAATCAATTTTTCACTTTGTGCATGCGGGGCCACGCTTGCATCTCCAAAATGGGTATCCAGATATGCTCTCAGATTTGACAACCGAAAAGTTCAGCCCCCGATATCCACGTCTTTTCATTTTTCACGGATCGTCTGAATTGAGTCCCGAGGTCAATTCGTCACTTTGTTCATCTGGGGCCACGCTTGCATCTCCAAAATGGGTATCCAAATATGCTCTCATATTTCAAAACCGAAAAGTTTAGCCCCCGATATTCGCGTCCGTTCGCTTTTCACGTATCGTCCAAAATGAGGCCCAAACTCAATTTGTCACTTTTTGCATCCGAGGCCACGCTTTCATCTCCAAAATGGGTATCCAAATATGCTCTCATATTTCAAAATCGAAAATTTCATCCCCCGTTATCTGCGTCTATTAGTTTTTCACGGATCATCCGAAATGAGTCGCGAAATCGATTTGTCACTATGTGCATGCGGGGCCACACTTGCATCTCCAAAATGGGTATCCAAATATGCTCTTTGATTTCAAAACCAAAAAGTTCAACTCCTGATATCCGCATCTGTTCATTTTTCACAAATCGTCTGAAATCAGTCCAGAAATAAATTTGTCACTTTGTGCATGCGGGGCCACGCTTTCATCTCCAAAATCGGTATCTAGATATTCTCTCGAATTTAAAAACCAAAAATTTCAACCCCCAATATCCGCATTTGTTCATTTTTCAAGGATCATCCAAAATGAATCCCGAAATCAATTCGTCATTTTGTTCTTGCGGGGGCACACTTACATCTCCAAAATGGGTATCCAGATATACTCTCAGATTTCAAAAACAAAAATTTTAGCCCCCGACATCCGCGTCCGTTCGTTTTTTACAGATCATCCAAAAGGAGTCACTAAATCAATTCGTCACTTTGTGCATGTGAGGCCACGCTTGCATCTGCAAAATGGTTATCCAAATATGCTCTCGGATTTCAAAACTGAAAAGTTTAGTCCCCGATATCCACGTATGTTCGTTTTTCATGAATCATCCTAAATGAGTCCTGAAATCAATTTGTCACTTTGTGCATGTGGGGAAACGCTTGCATCTCCAAAATGTGTATCCAAATATGCTCTCGGATTTCAAAACCGAAAAGTTCTAGCCCCGATATCCATGTCTGTTCATTTTTCACGGATAGTCCGAAATCAGTCCCGTAATAAATTCATCACTTTGTGCATGCGGGTTCACGCTTGCATCTCCAAAATCGGTATCCAAATATGCTCTCGAATTTCAAAACTGAAAAGTTCAACCCCCAATATCCGCTTTCGTTCAGTTTTCAAAGATCGTCCGAAATGAGTCCCAAAATCAATTCGTCACTTTCTTCATGCGGGGGCACACTTGCATCTCCAAAATGGTATCCATAAATATGCTCTCGAATTTCAAAATGAAAATTTCAACCCCGGATATCTCACATCGTTCATTTTTTATGGATCGTCAAATGAGTCCCTAAATCAATTCATCACTTTGTGCATTTTGGGCCACGCTTGCATCTCCAAAATGGGTATCCAAATATGCTCTCGAATTTTTAAACCGAAAAAGTTTAGCCTCGATATTCGCATCCGTTCGTTTTTTCACAATCATCCGAAATGAGGTCCGAACTCAATTCGTCACTTTGTGCATCTGGGGCCACACTTGCATCTCCAAAATGGGTATCCAAATATGCTCTCGGATATCAAAACCGAAAATTTTAGCCCGCGTCTATTCTTTTTTAACGAACTATCTACGTTTAAAATGTTTTTCAGACATTATAAAGCTCTTTTAAAATATTTTAAAAACTTTGTAAAATATTTTAAAGGATTTTTGTGACATTTCAAAATATTGTAAAATGCTTATCAAGTTAAGCTTATAAATCTGACATTCAATAATTTTTATAAATGGTTTAAAGCTTTTATAAAATATTCTAAATTTTTATTAATATGTTTAAATCAAATATTTAAAGCATTTAATCATTTTTAGTAAATATTTTTAATGAAATCGTAAAAAAAATTGTTTTAAAAACATTATAAAAAACTTTTTAAAATGTTATAGCGTGCTTTTAAACACATTTAAATGTATTTAAGACATTATAAAACTCGTTTAAAATATTTTAAAAAATTTTTAAAATGTTTTAAAAGTATTTTTATAACATTTCAAAATATTGTAAAACACTTCCAAGATATTTTAAAACACTTTAAAATATTTTGAAACACTTCTAAAATATTTTGAAACGTCAAAATATTTTGAAATGTTTTTAAAATTTATTTTAAAATGTTTCAAAACACTTCTAAAATGTTTTAAATTTATTTTAAAATGTTTCAAAAACGCTTTTAAAATGTTTTAAAACGTTTAACCTCTGAAGAACTTGTGCATTTCTAAAATGTTTTAAAAGTGTTTTTAAAATGGTTTTAAAATGATTTTAGAAAGCTTTTACAATGTTTTAAAAACATTTCAAAACACTTTTAAAATTCTTTTAAAATATTTAAAAGCATTTATTTCATTTTTAAAAATGTTTATAAATAACATTTAATAAAATTTAAACTAATAAAGTTGACATTATAAACATTTAATAATTTTTATAAAGTTTTTATAAATGGTTTAAAACTTTTATAAAATATTCTAAATTCTTATTAATATGCTTAAATCAAATATTTAAAGCATTTAATCATTTTTAATAAAATTGCAAAAAAACGTTTTTAAAAACATTATAAAACACTTTTTAAAATGTTATAACGTTCTTTTAAACACATTTAAAATGTTTTTAAGACATTATAAAACTCGTTTAAAATATTTTTACAAATTTGTAAAATGTTTTAAAGGATTTTTATAACATTTCAAAATATTTCAAAATCATTCAAAATTTCAAAATATTGTAAAACGCTTTGAAGATATTTTAAAACACTTGTAAAATATTTTGAAACGCTTTTGAAATGTTTTAAATTTATTTTTAAATGTTTCAAAACACTTCTAAAATATTTTAAATTTATATTAAAAGTGTTTTAAAATAAATACATTTAATAAAATCGTAAAAAACACATTTTTAGAAACATTATAAAACACTTTTTAAAATGTTATAATGTGCTTTTAAAATGTTTTGAAGACATCATAAAACTCTTTTAAAATATTTTTAAAAATTTTCAAAATGTTTTAAAAGATTTTTATAAATTTCAAAATATTTCAAAATATTGTCAAACGCTTAAGATATTTTTGAACACTTTTAAATATTTTGAAACGCTTTTAAAATGTTTTAAATTTATTTTAAAATGTTTCAAAACACTTTTAAAATGCTTCAAAACGCTTTTAAAATGTTTTAAATTTATTTTAAAATGATTCAAAACACTTTTAAAATGTTTTAAAACATATTTAAATCCTTTTTAAAAACTTGTAAAACATTTTAAAACGTTCTAAAAGTGTTTTAAAATGTTTTCAGAATGCTTTTACAATGTTAGAAAAACATTTCAAAACACATTTAAAATATTTGAAAGCAGTTATTTAGGTTTTAAAAATGTTTTTAAATAAAATTTAATAAAAGTTAAGCTTATAAAGCTAACATTATAAACATGCAATAATTTTTATAAATGTTTCATAAATGGTTTAAATCTCTTATAAAAAATTCTAAATTCTTATTAATATGTTTAAATCAAATATTTAAAGCGTTTAATATTTTTATTAAATGTTTTTAATAAAATCGTAAAAAAAAACGTTTTTAAGAATATTATAAAACCCTTTTTAAAATGTTATAATGTCCTTTTAAACACGTTTAAAATGTTCTTAACACGTCATAAAACTCTTTTAAAATATTTTTAAAAAATTTGTAAAATATTTTAAAGGATTCTTATAACATTTCAAAATATTTCATTAAGTTAAGCTTATAAAGCTGACATTCAATAATTTTTATAAATGTTTTAAAAATGGTTTAAACCTTTTATAAAATATTCCAAATTCTTATTAATATGTTTAAATCAAATATTTAAAGCGTTTAATCATTTTTAGTAAATCTTTTTAAAAAAATCATAAAAAATAATATTTTTAAAAACATTATAAAACACTTTTTAAAATGCTATAACATGATTTTAAACACGTTAAAAATATTCTTAAGACATTATGAAACTTTTTAAAAATATTTTAGAAAAGTTGTAAAATGTTTGAAAGGATTTTTATAACATTTCAAAATATTGTAAAACACTTTCAAGATATTTCAAAACACTTTTAAGATATTCTTAAACGCTTTTAAAATATTTTGAAATGCTTTTAAGATTTATTTTAAAATGTTTCAAAACACTTCTAAAATGTTTTATATTTATTTTAAAATGTTTCAAAACACTTTTGAAATGTTTTAAAACGTTTTTAAATCCTTTTAAAAAACTTGTAAAGCATTTTAAAACGTTTTAAAAGTGTTTTAAAATGGTTTAAAAATGTTTTTAGAAACCTTTTACAATATTTTAAAAAAGGTTTAAAATGTTTTAAAACGTTTTTAAATCCTTTTCAAAACTTGTAAAGCATTTTAAAACGTTTTAAAATTGTATCCAAATATGCTCTCAGATTTCAAAACCGAAAAGTTCAGCCCCCAATATCTGTGTTCATTCATTTTTCACAAATCGTCTGAAATGAATCCCGAAATCAATTCGTCACTTTGTGCATCCCGTGCCACACTTGCATCTCCAAAGTAGGTATCCAAATATGCTATCGAATTTTAAAACCGAAAATTTTAGCCCTCGATATTCGCATCCGTTTGTTTTTCACGGATCATCTGAAATGAGGTCCAAACTCAATTCGTCACTTTGTGCATCTGGGGCCACACTTGCATCTACAAAATGGGTATCCAAATATGCTCTCGGATATCAAAACCAAAAAGTTTAGCCCCATCTTCCACGTCTGTTCTTTTTTCACGAACCATCCGAAATGAGTCCCGAAATCAATTTGTCACTTTGTGCATGCGGGGCCACGCTTGCATCTCCAAAATGGGTATCCAAATATGCTCTCAGATTTCACAACCGAAAAGTTCAGCTCCCGATATCCACGTCTTTTCATTTTTCATGGATCGTTTGAATTGAGTCCTGAAGTCAATTCATCACTTTGTTCATCTAGGGCCACACTTGCATCTCCAAAATGGGTATCCTAATATGCTCTCAGATTTCAAAACTGAAAAGTTTAGCCCACGATATTCGCGTCCGTTCGTTTTTCACGGATCGTCCAAAATGAGGCCCAAACTCAATTTGTCACTTTGTGCATTCGAGGCCACGCTTTCATCTCCAAAATGGGTATCCAAATATGCTCTCGTTTTTCAAAATCGAAAATTTCAGCCACCGTTTTCTGCGTCTATTCGTTTTTCGCGTATCATCAGAAATGAGTCGCGAAATCGATTTATCACTTTATGGATGTGGGGCCACACTTGCATCTCCAAAATGGGTATCCAAATATGCTCTCAGATTTCAAAACCAAAAAGTTCAACCCCCTGATATCCGCGTCCGTTCGTTTTTCACAGATCGTCTGAAATCAGTCCCGAAATAAATTTGTCCAAAATGGGTATCCAGATATGCTCTCGAATTTAAAAACCGAAAATTTCAACCCCCAATATCCGCATTTGTTCATTTTTCAAGGATCATCCAAAATGAATCCCGAAATCAATTCATCATTTTGTTCCTATGGGGGCACACTTTCATCTCCAAAATGGGTATCCAAATATACTCTCATATTTCAAAAACGAAAATTTTACCCCCCGACATCCACGTCCGTTCGTTTTTTACGGATCATCCAAAATGAGTCCCTAAATCAATTCGTCACTTTGTGCATGTGAGTCCACGCTTGCATCTCCAAAATGGTTATCCAAATATGCTCTCGGATTTCAAAAATGAAAAGTTCAGCCCCCGATATCCACGTATGTTCGTTTTTCACGGATCATCCGAAATGAGTCCTGAAATCAATTTGTCACTTTGTGCATGTGAGGAAACGCTTGCATCTCCAAAATGTGTATCCAAATATGCTCTCGGATTTCAAAACCGAAAATTTCTGCCCCCGATATCCACGTATGTTCATTTTTCACGGATAGTCCGAAATCAGCCCCGAAATAAATTCATCACTTTGTGCATGCGAGGCCACGCTTGCATCTCCCAAATGGGTATCCAAATATGCTCTCGAATTTCAAAATTGAAAAGTTCAACCCCCAATATCCGCTTTTGTTCAGTTTTCAAAGATCGTCCGAAATGAGTCCCAAAATCAATTCGTCACTTTGTTCATGCGGGGGCACACTTGCATCTCCAAAATGGGTATCCAAATATGCTCTCGAATTTCAAAAATGAAAATTTGAACCCCGATATCTGCGTCTGTTTGTTTTTTATGGATCGTTCGAAATGAGTCCCTAAATCAATTCATCACTTTGTTCATGTGGGGCCACGCTTGCATCTCCAAAATGGGTATCCAAATATGCTCTCCAATTTTTAAACCAAAAAGTTTAGCCCTCGATATTCGCATCCTTTCGTTTTTCACGGATCATCTGAAATGAGGTCCGAACTCAATTCATCACCTTGTGCATCTAGGGCCATGCTTGCATCTCCAAAATGAGTATCGAAACATGCTCTCAGATATCAAAACCGAAAAGTTTAGCCTGCGTCTATTCTTTTTTAACGAACTATCTACGTTTAAAATGTTTTTCAGACATTATAAAGCTCTTTTAAAATATTTTAAAGGATTTTTATAGCATTTCAAAATATTTTCAAATATTTCAAAATATTGTAAAACACTTATCAAGTTAAGCTTATAAATCTGACATTCAATAATTTTTATAAATGGTTTGAAGCTTTTATAAAATATTCTAAATTTTTATTAATATGTTTAAATCAAATATTTAAAGCGTTTAATCATTTTTAGTAAATGTTTTTAATGAAATCGTAAAAAAAATTGTTTTAAAAACATTATAAAAAACTTTTTAAAATGTTATAGCATGCTTTTAAACACATTTAAATGTATTTAAGACATTATAAAACTCATTTAAAATATTTTAAAAATTTTGTAAAATGCTTTAAAAGATTTTTATAAAATTTCAAAATATTGTAAAACACTTCCAATATATTTTAAAGCAGTTTTAAAATATTTTGAAACACTTCTAAAATATTTTGAAACGCTTCTAAAATATTTTGAAATGCTTTTAAAATTTATTTTAAAATGTTTCAAAACACTTTTAAAATGTTTTAAAATGTTTTTAAATGTTTCAAAACACTTTTTAAAATGTTTTAAAATGTTTTTAATCCCTGAAGAACTTGTAAAGCATTTTAAAATGTTTTAAAAGTGTTTTAAAATGGTTTAAAAATGCTTTTAGAAAGCTTTTACAATGTTCTAAAAACAATTCAAAACAATTTTAAAATTCTTTTAAAATATTTAAAAGCATTTATTTCATTTTTAAATATGTTTATAAATAACATTTAATAAAAGTTAAACTAATAAAGTTGACATTATAAAAATTTATTAATTTTTATAAAGATTTTATAAATGGTTTAAAGCTTTTATAAAATATTCTAAATTCTTATTAATATGCTTAAATCAAATATTTAAAGCGTTAATCATTTTTAATAAAATCACAAAAAACGTTTTAAAAACATTATAAAACACTTTTTAAAATGTTATAACGTGCTTTTAAACACATTTAAAATGTTTTTAAGACATTATAAAACTCGTTTAAAATATTTTTACAAATTTGTAAAATGTTTTAAAGGATTTTTATAACATTTCAAAATATTTCAAAATCATTCAAAAAATTTCAAAATATTGTAAAAACGCTTTCAAGATATTTTAAAACACTTGTAAAATATTTTGAAACGCTTTTAAAATGTTTTAGATTTATTTTTAAATGTTTCAAAACACTTCTAAAATATTTTAAATTTATATTAAAAGTGTTTTAAAATAAACACATTTAATAAAATCGTAAAAGAAAACATTTTTAGAAACATTGTAAAACACTTTTTAAAATGTTATAATGTGCTTTTAAAATGTTTTGAAGACATCATAAAACCCTTTTAAAATATTTTTAAAAATATGTAAAATGTTTTAAAAGATTTTTATAAATTTTAAAATATTTCAAAATATTGTCAAACGCTTAAGATATTTTTGAACACTTTTAAATATTTTGAAATGCTTTTAAAATGTTTTAAATTTATTTTAAAATGTTTCAAAACACTTTTAAAATTCTTCAAAACACTTTTAAAATGTTTTAAATTTATTTTTAAAATGTTTCAAAACACTTTTAAAACTTAAAACATTTTAAAAATTTGTTAAAAGTGTTTTTTAAAATGGTTTTTAAATGTTTTCGTAATGCTTTTACAATGTTAGAAAAGCATTTCAAAACACATTTAAAATATTTGAAAGCTTTTATTTAGGTTTTAAAAACATTTTTAAATAAAATTTAATAAAAGTTAAGCTTATAAAGCTAACATTATAAACATGCAATAATTTTTATAAATGCTTCATAAATGGTTTAAATCTTTTATAGAATATTCTAAATTCTTCTCAATATGTTTAAATCAAATATTTAAAGCGTTTAATCTTTTTATTAAATGTTTTTAATAAAATCGTAAAAAAAGAAACGTTTTTAAAAATATTATAAAACCCTTTTTAAAATGTTATAATGTGCTTTAAACACGTTTAAAATGTTTTTAACACATCATAAAACTCTTTTAAAATATTTTTAAAAAAATTGTAAAATATTTTGGAGGATTTTTATAACATTTCAAAATATTTCAAAATATTTCATAAAGTTAAGCTTATAAAGCCGACATTCAATAATTTTTATAAATGTTTAAAAAATGGTTTAAACCTTTTATAAAATATTCCAAATTCTTATTAATATGTTTAAATCAAATATTTAAAGCGTTTAATCATTTTTAGTAAATATTTTTAATAAAATCGTAAAAATAATATTTAAAAAACATTATAAAATGTTTTAAAATGCTATAACATGATTTTAAACACGTTAAAAATGTTTTTAAGACATTATGAAACTCTTTTAAAATATTTTTAAAAAGTTGTAAAATGTTTTAAAGGATTTTTATAACATTTCAAAATATTGTTAAACACTTTCAAGATATTTCAAAACACTTTTAAAATATTCTGAAATGCTTTTAAAATATTTTGAAATGCTTTTAAGATTTATTTTAAAATGTTTCAAAACACTTTTAAAATGTTTTAAAACGTTTTTAAATCCTTTTAAAAAACTTGTAAAGCATTTTAAAACGTTTTAAAATTGTTTTAAAACAGTTTTTAAATGTTTTTAGAAAGCTTTTACAATATTTTAAAAAAGGTTTAAAATGTTTTAAAACGTTTTTAAATCCTTTTCAAAAACTTGTAAAGAATTTTAAAACGTTTTAAAAGTGTATCCAAATATGCTCTCAGATTTCAAAACCGAAAAGTTCAGCCCCCCGATATCTGTGTTCATTCATTTTTCACAAATCGTCTGAAATGAATCCCGAAATCAATTCGTCACTTTGTGCATCCGGGGCCACACTTGCATCTCCAAAAAAGGTATCCAAATATGCTCTCGGATTTTAAAACCGAAAAGTTTAGACCTCGATATTCGCGTGCGTTTGTTTTTCACGGATCATCCGAAATGAGGTCCGAACTCAATTCGTCACTTTGTGCATCTGGGGCCGCACTTGCATCTCCAAAATGGGTATCGAAATATGCTCTCGGATATCAAAACCGAAAAGTTTAGCCCCATCTTCCACGTCTGTTCTTTTTTCACGAACCATCCGAAATGAGTCCCGAAATCAATTTGTCACTTTGTGCATGCGGGGCCACACTTGCATCTCCAAAATGGGTATCCAAATATGCTCTCAGATTTCACAACCGAAAAGTTCAACCCCCGATATCCACGTCTTTTCATTTTTCACGGATCGTCTGAATTGAGTCCTGAAGTCAATTCGTCACTTTGTTCATATGGGGCCACGCTTGCATCTCCAAAATGGGTATCCAAATATGCTCTCAGATTGCAAAATTGAAAAGTTTAGCCCCCGATTTTCGCGTCTGTTCGTTTTTCACGGATCGTCCAAAATGAGGCCCAAACTCAATTTGTCACTTTGTGCATCCGAAGCCACGCTTTCATCTCCAAAATGGGTATCCAAATATGCTCTCATATTTCAAAATCGAAAATTTCAGCCCCCGTTATCTGCGTCTATTCGTTTTTCATGGATCATCTGAAATGAGTCACGAAATCGATTTGTCACTTTGTGCATGCGGGGCCACACTTGCATCTCCAAAATGGGTATGCAAATATGCTCTCGGATTTCAAAACCAAAAATTTCAACCCCTAAAATCCGCGTCCGTTCGTTTTTCACGGATCATCTGAAATCAGTCCTGAAATAAATTTGTCACTTTTTTGCATGCAGGGCCACGCTTTCATCTCCAAAATGGGTATCCAGATATGCCCTCGGATTTAAAAACAAAAGATTTCAACCACCAATATCCGCATTTGTTCATTTTTCAAGGATCATCCAAAACGAATCTCGAAATCAATTCGTCATTTTGTTCCTGCGAGGGCACACTTGCATCTCCAAAATGGGTATCCAAATATACTCTCAGATTTGAAAAACGAAAATTTTAGCCCCCGAAATCCGCGTCCGTTCGTTTTTAACGAATCATCCAAAATGAGTCCCTAAATCAATTCGTCACTTTGTGCATGTGAGGCCACGCTTGCATCTCCAAAATGGTTAGCCAAATATGCTCTCGGATTTCAAAACTGAAAAGTTTAGCCCCCGATATCCACGTATGTTCGTTTTTCACGGATCATCCGAAATGAGTCCTGAAATCAATTTTTCACTTTGTGCATGTGGGGAAACGCTTGCATCTCCAAAATTTGTATCTAAATATGCTCTCGGATTTCAAAACCGAAAAGTTCTGCCCCCGATATCCACATCTGTTCATTTTTCACGGAGAGTCTGAAATCAGTCTCGAAATAAATTCATCACTTTGTGCATGCGGGACCATGCTTGCATCTCCAAAATGGGTATCCAAATATGCTCTCGAATTTCAAAACTGAAAATTTCAACCCCCAATATCCGCTTTCGGTCATTTTTCAAAGATTGTTCGAAATGAGTCCCAAAATCAATTCGTTAGTTTGTTCATGCGGGGCCACACTTGCATGTCCAAAATGGGTATCCAAATATGCTCTCGAATTTCAAAAATGAAAATTTCAACCCCGATATCTGCGTCTCTTTTTTTTTTTATGGATCGTTCAAAATGAGTCCCTAAATCAATTCATCACTTTGTGCATGTGGGGCCACGCTTGCATCTCCAAAATGGGTATCCAAATATGCTCTCGATTTTTTAAACCGAAAATTTTAGCCCTCGATATTTGCATCCGTTCGTTTTTCACAGATCATCCGAAATGAGGTCCAAACTCAATTCGTCACTTTGTGCATCTGGGGCCACGCTTGCATCTCCAAAATGGGTATCCAAATATGCTCTCGGATATCAAAACCGAAAAGTTTAGCCTGTGTCTATTATTTTTTAACGAACTATCTACGTTTAAAATGTTTTTCAGACAATATAAAGCTCTTTTAAAATATTTTAGAAACTTTGTAAAATATTTTAAAGGATTTTTATAACATTTCAAAATATTTTAAAATATTTCAAAATATTGTAAAATGCTTATCAAGTTAAGCTTATAAATCTGACATTCAATAATTTTTATAAATAGTTTAAAGCTTTTATAAAATATTCTAAATTTTTATTAATATGTTTAAATCAAATATTTAAAACGTTTAATCATTTTTAGTAAATGTTTTTAATGAAATCGTAAAAAAAATTGTTTTAAAAACATAATAAAAAACTTTTTAAAATGTTATAGCGTGCTTTTAAACACATTTAAATGTATTTAAGATATTATAAAACTTGTTTAAAATATTTTAAAAAATTTGTAAAATGTTTTAAAGGATTTTTATATCATTTCAAAATATTTTAAAACACTTCCAAGATATTTTAAAACACTTTTAAAATATTTTGAAACACTTGTAAAATATTTTGAAACGCTTCTAAAATATTTTGGAACGCTTTTAAAATTTATTTTAAAATGTTTCAAAACACTTCTAAAATGTTTTGAATTTATTTCAAAATGTTTCAAAACACTTTTAAAATGTTTTAAAACGTTTTCAAAACCTCTTGAAGAACTTGTAAAGCATTTTAAAATGTTTTAAAAGTGTTTTAAAATGGTTTAAAAATGTTTTTAGAAAGCTTTTACAATGTTTTAAAAACATTTCAAAACACTTTTAAAATTCTTTTAAAATATTTAAAAGCATTTATTTCATTTTTAAAAATGTTTATAAATAACATTTAATAAAAGTTAAACTAATAAAGTTTACATTATAAACATTTAATAATTTTTATAAATGTTTTATAATTGGTTTAAAGCTTTTATAAAATATTCTAAATTCTTATTAATATGCTTAAATCAAATATTTAAAGAGTTTAACAATTTTTAATAAAATCGCAAAAAAAGCGTTTTTAAAAACATTATAAAACACTTTTTAAAATGTTATAATGTGCTTTTAAACACATTTAAAATGTTTTTAAGACATTATAACACTCGTTTAAAATATTTTTACAAATTTGTAAAATGTTTTAAAGGATTTTTATAACATTTCAAAATATTTCAAAATCATTCAAAAAATTTCAAAATATTGTAAAAAATGCTTTCAAGATATTTTAAAACACTTGTAAAATAATTTGAAACCCTTTTAAAATGTGTTAAATTTATTTTTAAATGTTTCAAAACACTTCTAAAATATTTTAAATTTATATTAAAAGTGTTTTAAAATAAACACATTTAATAAAATCGTAAAAAAAAACGTTTTTAGAAACATTATAAAACACTTTTTAAAAGGTTATAATGTTCTTTTAAAATATTTTGAAGACATCATAAAACTCTTTTAAAATATTTTTAAAAATTTGTAAAATGTTTTAAAAGATTTTTATAAATTTCAAAATATTGTCAAACGCTTAAGATATTTTTGAACACTTTTAAATATTTTGAAACGCTTTTAAAATGTTTTAAATTTATTTTAAAATGTTTCAAAACACTTTTAAAATGCTTCAAAACACTTTTAAAATGTTTTAAATTTATTTAAAAATGTTTCAAAACACTTTTAAAATGTTTTAAAACATATTTAAATCCTTTTAAAAAACTTGTAAAACATTTTAAAATGTTTTAAAAGTGTTTTAAAATGGTTTTAAAATGTTTTCAAAATGCTTTTACAATGTTAGAAAAACATTTCAAAACACATTTAAAATATTTGAAAGCATTTATTTAGGTTTTAAAAACGTTTTTAAATAAAATTTAATAAAAGTTAAGCTTATAAAGCTAACATTATAAACATGCAATAATTTTTATAAATGTTTCATAAATGGTTTAAAATTATTATTAATATGTTTAAATCAAATATTTAAAGCGTTTAATCTTTTTATTAAATGTTTTTAATAAAATCGTAAAAAAAGAAACGTTTTTAAAAATATTACAAAACCCTTTTTAAAATGT
The DNA here is from genome assembly GCA_034641835.2 of Pinus albicaulis. Classification (NCBI taxonomy): domain Eukaryota; kingdom Viridiplantae; phylum Streptophyta; class Pinopsida; order Pinales; family Pinaceae; genus Pinus; species Pinus albicaulis. The sequence goes on from JAXQQM020069800.1 coordinate 142,226, forward strand.
TATAATGTGCTTTTAAACACATTTAAAATGTTTTTAACACATCATAAAACTCTTTTAAAATATTTTAAAAAAATTTGTAAAATATTTTAGAGGATTTTTATAACATTTCAAAATATTTCAAAATATTTCATAAAGTTAAGCTTATAAAGCTGACATTCAATAATTTTTATAAATGTTTTAAAAATGGTTTAAACCTTTTATAAAATACTCCAAATTCTTATTAATATGTTTAAATCAAATATTTAAAGCGTTTAATCATTTTTAGTAAATATTTTTAATAAAATCGTAAAAAATAATATTTTTAAAAACATTATAAAACACCTTTTAAAATGCTATAACATGATTTTAAACACGTTAAAAATGTTTCGAAGGCATTATGAAACTCTTTTAAAATATTTTTAAAAAGTTGTAAAATGTTTTAAAGGATTGTTATAACATTTCAAAATATTGTAAAACACTTTCAAGATATTTAAAAACACTTTTAAGATATTCTGAAACCCTTTTAAAATATTTTGAAATGCATTTAAGATTTATTTTAAAATGTTTCAAAACACTTTTAAAATGTTTTAAAATGTTTTTAAATCCTTTTAAAAAACTTGTAAAGCATTTTAAAACGTTTTAAAAGTGTTTTAAAATGGTTTAAAATGTTTTCAGAAAGCTTTTACAATATTTTAAAAAAGGTTTAAAATGTTTTAAAACGTTTTTAAATCCTTTTCAAAAACTTGTAAAGCATTTTAAAACATCTTAAAAGTGTATCCAAATATGCTCGCATTTCAAAACCGAAAAGTTCAGCCCCCGATATCTGTGTTCATTCATTTTTCACAAATCGTCTGAAATGAATCCCGAAATCAATTCGTCACTTTGTGCATCTGGGGCCACACTTGCATCTCCAAAATAGGTATCCAAATATGCTCTCGGATTTTAAAACCGAAAAGTTTAGCCCTCGATATTCGCGCCCGTTTGTTTTTCACGGATCATCTGTAATGAGGTCTGAACTCAATTCGTCACTTTGTGCATCCGTGGCCACACTTGCATCTCCAAAACGGGTATCCAAATTTGCTCTCGAATATCAAAACCGAAAATTTTAGCCCCATCTTTCACGTCTATTCTTTTTTCACGAACCATCCGAAATGAGTCCCGAAATCAATTTTTCACTTTGTGCATGCGAGGCCACGCTTGCATCTCCAAAATGGGTATCCAAATATGCTCTCAGATTTCACAACCGAAAAGTTCAGCCCCCGATATCCACGTATTTTCATTTTTCACGGATGGTCTAAATTGAGTCTCAAAGTCAATTCGTCACTTTGTTAATCTGGGGCCACACTTGCATCTCCAAAATGGGTATCGAAATATGCTCTCAGATTTCAAAACCGAAAAGTTTAGCCCCCAATATTTGCATCTGTTTGTTTTTCACGGATCCTCCAAAATGAGGCACAAACTCAATTTGTCACTTTGTTCATCCGAGGCCATGCTTTCATCTCCAAAATGGGTATCCAAATATGCTCTCATATTTCAAAATCGAAAATTTCAGCCCCCGTTATCTACGTCTATTCGCTTTTCACGGATCATCCGAAATGAGTCGTGAAATCGATTTGTCACTTTGTGCATGCAGGGCCACACTTGCATCGCCAAAATGGGTATCCAAATATGCTCTCGAATTTCAAAACCAAAAATTTCAACCCCTGATATCCGCGTCTGTTCGTTTTTCACGGATCGTCTGAAATCAGTCCCGAAATAAATTTGTCACTTTGTGCATGCGGGGCCACGCTTGCATCTCCAAAATGGGTATCCAAATATGCTCTCGAATTTCAAAATTGAAAAGTTCAACCCCCAATATCCGCTTTTGTTCAGTTTTCAAAGATCGTCCGAAATGAGTCCCAAAATCAATTGTCACTTTGTTCATGCTGGGGCACACTCAGATCACCAAAATGGGTATCCAAATATGCTCTCGAATTTCAAAAATGAAAATTTGAACCCGGAGACACCGTCGTCATGCTTTTTATGGATCGTTCTAAATGAGTCCCTAAATCAATTCAACACTTTGTGCATGTGGGGCCACGCTTGCATCTCGAAATGGGTATCCAAATATGTCAAATTTTTAAATCAAAAAGCTTAGTCCTCAGATATTCAGATCCTTTCGTTTTTCACGGATCATCCGAAATGAGGTCCGAACTCAATTCGTCACTTTGTGCATCTGGGGCCACGCTTGCATCTCCAAAATGGGTATCCAAATATGTTCTCGGATATCAAAACCGAAAATTTTAGCCTACGTCTATTCTTTTTTAACGAACTATCTACGTTTAAAATGTTTTTCAGACATTATAAAGCTCTTTTAAAATATTTTAAAAACTTTGTAAAATATTTTAAAGGGATTTTATAACATTTCAAAATATTTTAAAATATTTCAAAATATTGTAAAATGCTTATCAAGTTAAGCTTATAAATCTGACATTCAATAATTGTTATAAATGGTTTAAAGCTTTTATAAAATATTCTAAATTTTTATTAATATGTTTAAATCAAATATTTAAAGCGTTTAATCATTTTTAGTAAATCTTTTTAATAAAATCGTAAAAAATAATATTTTTAAAAACAATATAAAACACCTTTTAAAATGCTACAACATGATTTTAAACACGTTAAAAATGTTTTTAAGACATTATGAAACTCTTTTAAAATATTTTTAAAAAGTTGTAAAATGTTTTAAAGGATTTTTATAACATTTCAAAATATTGTAAAACACTTCCAAGATATTTTAAAACACTTTTAAAATATTTTGAAACACTTCTAAAATATTTTGAAACGCTTCTAAAATATTTTGAAACGCTTCTAAAATATTTTGAAACGCTTTTAAAATTTATTTTAAAATGTTTCAAAACACTTCTAAAATGTTTTAAATTTATTTTAAAATGTTTCAAAACACTTTTAAAATGTTTTAAAATGTTTTCAAAATCTCTTGAAGAACTTGTAAAGCATTTTAAAATGTTTTAAAAGTGTTTTAAAATGGTTTAAAATGTTTTTAGAAACCTTTTACAATGTTTTAAAAACATTTCAGAACACTTTTAAAATTATTTTAAAATATTTAAAAGCATTTATTTCATTTTTAGAAATGTTTATAAATAACATTTAATAAAAGTTAAACTAATAAAGTTGACATTATAAACATTTAATATTTTTTATAAACGTTTTATAAATGGTTTAAAGCTTTTATAAAATATTCTAAATTCTTATTAATATGCTTAAATCAAATATTTAAAGCGTTTAATCATTTTTAATAAAATCGCAAAAAAAAACGTTTTTAAAAACATTATAAAACACTTTTTAAAATGTTATAACGTGCTTTTAAACACATTTAAAATGTTTTTAAGACATTATAAAACTCGTTTAAAATATTTTTACAAATTTGTAAAATGTTTTAAAGGATTTTTATAATATTTCAAAATATTTCAAAATCATTCAAAAAATTTCGAAATATTGTAAAAAACGCTTTCAAGATATTTTAAAACACTTGTAAAATATTTTGAATCGCTTTTAAAATGTTTTAAATTTATTTTTAAATGTTTCAAAACACTTCTAAACTATTTTAAATTTATATCAAAAGTGTTTTAAAATAAACACATTTAATAAAATCGTAAAAAAAACGTTTTTAGAAACATTATAAAACACTTTTTAAAATGTTATAATGTGCTTTTAAAATGTTTTGAAGACATCATAAAACTCTTTTAAAATATTTTTAAAAATTTGTAAAATGTCTTAAAAGATTTTTATAAATTTCAAAATATTTCAAAATATTGTGAAACGCTTAAGATATTTTTGAACACTTTTAAATATTTTGAAACGCTTTTAAAATGTTTTAAATGTGTTTTAAGATGTTTCAAAACACTTTTAAAATGTTTTAAATTTATTTTAAAATGTTTCAAAACTCTTTTAAAATGTTTTAAATTTATTTTAAAATGTTTCAAAACACTTTTAAAATGTTTTAAAACATATTTAAATCCTTTTTAAAAACTTGTAAAACATTTTAAAACGTTTTAAAAGTGTTTTAAAATGGTTTTAAAATGTTTTCAGAATGCTTTTACAATGTTAGAAAAACATTTCAAAACACGTTTAAAATATTTGAAAGCATTTATTTAGGTTTTAAAAACTTTTTTAAATAAAATTTAATAAAAGTTAAGCTTATAAAGCTAACATTATAAACATGCAATAATTTTTATAAATGATTCATAAATGGTTTAAATCTCTCATAAAATATTCTAAATTCTTCTTAATATGTTTAAATCAAATATTTAAAGCGTTTAATCTTTTTATTAAATGTTTTTAATAAAATCGTAAAAAAAGAAACGTTTTTAAAAATATTATAAAACCCTTTTTAAAATGTTATAATGTGCTTTTAAACACGTTTAAAATGTTTTTAACACATCATAAAACTCTTTTAAAATATTTTTAAAAAATTTGTAAAATATTTTAGAAGATTTTTATAACATTTCAAAATATTTCAAAAGATTTCATAAAGTTAAGCTTATAAAGCTGACATTCAATAATTTTTATAAATGTTTTAAAGATGGTTTAAACCTTTTATAAAAAATTCGAAATTCTTATTAATATGTTTAAATCAAATATTTAAAGCGTTTAATCATTTTTAGTAAATCTTTTTAATAAAATCGTAAAAAATAATATTTTTAAAAACATTATAAAACACTTTTTAAAATGCTATAACATGATTTTAAACACGTTAAAAATGATTTTAAGACATTATGAAACTCTTTTAAAATATTTTTAAAAAGTTGTAAAATGTTTTAAATGATTTTTATAACATTTCAAAATATAGTAAAACACTTTCAAGATATTTCAAAACACTTTTAAGATATTCTGAAACGCTTTTAAAATATTTGGAAATGCTTTTAAGATTTATTTTAAAATGTTTCAAAACACTTCTAAAATGTTTTAAATTTATTTTAAAATGTTTCAAAACACTTTTAAAATGTTTTAAAACGTTTTTAAATCCTTTTTTAAAACTTGTAAAGCATTTTAAAACGTTTTAAAAGTGTTTTAAAATGGTTTAAAAATGTTTTTAGAAAGCTTTTACAATATTTTAAAAAAGGTTTAAAATGTTTTAAAACGTTTTTAAATCCTTTTCAGAAACTTGTAAAGCATTTTAAAACGTTTTAAAAGTGTATCCAAATATGCTCTCAGATTTCAAAACCAAAAAGTTTAGCCCCCGATATCTGTGTTCATTCATTTTTCACAAATCGTCTGAAATGAATCCCGAAATCAATTCGTCACTTTTTGCAACCGGGGCCACACTTGCATCTCCAAAATAGGTATCCAAATATGCTCTCGGATTTTAAGACCGAAAAGTTAAGCCCTCGATATTCGCATTCGTTTGTTTTACACAGATCATCCGAAATGAGGTCCGAACTCAATTCGTCACTTTGTGCATCTGGGAACACACTTGCATCTCCAAAATGGGTATCCAAATATGCTCTCGGATATCAAAACCGAAAAGTTTAGCCCCATCTTCCACATCTGTTCTTTTTTCACGAACCATCCGAAATGAGTCCCGAAATCAATTTGTCACTTTGTGCATGCGGAGCCACGCTGACATCTCCAAAATGGGTATCCAAATATGCTCTCGGATTTAACAGCCAAAAATTTCAGCCCCCGATGTCCACGTCTTTTCATTTTTCATGGATCGTCTGAATTGAGTCCGGAAGTCAATTCGTCACTTTGTTCATCTGAGGTTTCACTTGCATTTCCAAAATGGGTATCAAAATATGCTCTCGTGTCCGTTCGTTTTTCACGAATCATCCAAAATGAGGCCCAAACTCAATTTTTCACATTGTGCATCTGAGGCCATGCTTTCATCTCCAAAATGGGTATCCAAATATGCTCTCATATTTCAAAATCGAAAATTTCAGTCCCCGTTATCTGCCTCTATTCGTTTTTCACGGATCATCCGAAATGAGTCGCAAAATCGATTTGTCACTTTGTGCATGCGGGGCCACACTTGCATCTCGAAAATGGGTATCCAAATATGCACTCGGATTTCAAAACCAAAAAGTTCAACCCCTGATATCCACGTCTGTTCGTTTTTCACGGATGGTCTGAAATCAGTCCCAAAATAAACTTGTCACTTTGTGCATGCGGGGCCACACTTTCATCTCCAAAATGGGTATCCAGATATGCTCTCGAATTTAAAAACCGAAAATTTCAACCCCCAATATCCGCATTTGTTCATTTTTCAAGGATCATCCAAAATGAATCCCGAAATCAAATCGTCATTTTGTTCCTGCGGGGGCACACTTGCATCTCCAAAATGGGTATCCAAATATACTCTCAGATTTCAAAAACGAAAATTTTAGCCACCGACATCCACGTCCGTTCGTTTTTTATGGATCATCTAAAATGAGTCCCTAAATCAATTCTTCACTTTGTGCATGTGAGGCCATGCTTGCATCTCCAAAATGGTTATCCAAATATGCTCTCAGATTTCAATACTGAAAAGTTTAGCCCCCGATATCCACGTATGTTCGTTTTTCACGGATCATCCGAAATGAGTCCTGAAATCAATTTGTCACTTTGTGCATGTGGGGAAACGCTTGCATCTCCAAAATGTGTATCCAAATATGCTCTCGGATTTCAAAGCGAAAATTTCTACCCCAAATATCACCGTGTTCATTTTTCACGGATAGTCGAAATCGGTCCGAAATAAATTCATCACTTTGTGCATGCGAGAAGCCACGCTTGCATCTCCAAAATGGGTATCCAAATATGCTCTCGAATTTCAAAGCGAAGAGTTCAACACGACATCCGCTTTTTGTTCAATTTTTAAAGATCGTCGAAATGAGTCCCAAAATCAATTCGTCACTTTGTTAAATGCGGGGGCACACTTGCATCTCCAAAATGGGTATCCAAATATGCTTTCGAATTTCAAAAATGAAAATTTCAACCCCGATATCTGCATCTGTTTGTTTTTTATGGATCGTTCAAAACGAGTCCCTAAATCAATTCATCACTTTGTGCATGTGGGGCCACGCTTGCATCTCCAAAATGGGTATCCAAATATGCTCTCGAATTTTTAAACCGAAAAGTTTAGCCCTCGATATTCGCATCCGTTCATTTTTCATGGATCATCTAAAATGAGGTCCGAACTCAATTCATCACTTTGTGCTTCTGGGGCCACGCTTGCATCTCTAAAATGGGTATCCAAATATGCTCTCGGATATCAAAACCGAAAAGTTTAGCCTGCGTCTATTCTTTTTTAACGAACTATCTACGTTTAAAATGTTTTTCGGACATTATAAAGCTCTTTTAAAATATTTTAAAAACTCTGTAAAATATTTTAAAGGATATTTATAAAATTTCAAAATATTGTAAAACGCTTATCAAGTTAAACTTATAAATCTGACATTCAATAATTTTTATAAATGGTTTAAAGCTTTTATAAAATATTCTAAGTTTTTATTAATATGTTTAAAACAAATATTTAAAGCGTTTAATCATTTTTAGTAAATGTTTTTAATGAAATCGTAAAAAAAATTGTTTTAAAAACATTTTAAAATGTTATAGCGTGCTTTTAAACACATTTAAATGTATTTAAGACATTATAAAACTTTTTAAAATATTTTAAAAAATTTGTAAAATGGTTTAAAGGATTTTTATAACTTTTCAAAATATTGTAAAACACTTCCAAGATATTTTAAAACACTTTTAAAATATTTTGAAACGCTTCTAAAATATATTGAAACGCTTCTAAAATATTTTGAAACGCTTCAAAAATATTTTGAAACACTTTTAAAATTTATTTTAAAATGTTTCAAAACACTTCTAAAATGTTTTAAATTTATTTTAAAATATTTCAAAACACTTTTAAAATGTTTTAAAACGTTTTCAGAACCTCTTGAAGAACTTGTAAAGCATTTTAAAATGTTTTAAAAGTGTTTTAAAATGGTTTTAAAATGTTTATAGAAAGCTTTTACAATGTTTTAAAAACATTTAAAAACACTTTTAAAATTCTTTTAAAATATTTAAAACCATTTATTTCATTTTTAAAAATGTTTATAAATAACCTTTAATAAAAGTTAAACTAATAAAGTTGACATTATAAACATTTAATATTTTTTATAAAGGTTTTATAAATGGTTTAAAGCTTTTATAAAATATTCTAAATTCTTATTAATATGCTTAAATCAAATATTTAAAGCGTTTAATCATTTTTAATAAAATCGCAAAAAAAAACGTTTTTAAAAACATTATAAAACACTTTTTAAAATGTTATAACATGCTTTTAAACACATTTAAAATGTTTTAAAGACATTATAAAACTCGTTTAAAATATTTTTACAAATTTATAAAATGTTTTAAAGGATTTTTATAACATTTCAAAATATTTCAAAATCATTCAAAAAATTTCAAAATATTGTAAAAAACACTTTCAAGATATTTTAAAACAGTAGTAAAATATTTTGAAACGCTTTTAAAATGTTTTAAATTTATTTTTAAATGTTTCAAAACACTTCTAAAATATTTTAAATTTATATTAAAAGTGTTTTAAAATAAACACATTTAATAAAATCGTAAAAAAAACGTTTTTAGAAACATTATAAAACATTTTTTAAAATGTTATAATGTGCTTTTAAAATGTTTTGAAGACATCATAAAACTCTTTTAAAATATTTTTAAAAATGTGTAAAATGTTTTAAAAGATTTTTATAAATTTCAAAATATTTCAAAATATTGTGGAATATTGTAAAATGTGTAAAGTGTTTTAAAATGGTTTTAAAATGTTTTCAGAATGCTTTTACAATGTTAGAAAAACATTTGAAAACACATTTAAAATATTTGAAAGCATTTATTTAGGTTTTAAAAACTTTTTTAAATAAAATTTAATAAAAGTTAAGCTTATAAAGCTAACATTATAAACATGCAATAATTTTTATAAATGTTTCATAAATGGTTTAAATGTTTTATAAAATATTCTAAATTCTTCTCAATATGTTTAAATCAAATATTTAAAACGTTTAATCTTTTTATTAAATGTTTTTAATAAAATCATTAAAAAAGAAACGTTTTTAAAAATATTATAAAACCCTTTTTAAAATGTTATAATTTGCTTTTAAACACGTTTAAAATGTTTTTAACACATCATCAAACTCTTTTTAAATATTTTTAAAAAATTTGTAAAATATTTTAGAGGATTTTTATAACATTTCAAAATATTTCATAAAGTTAAGCTTATAAAGCTGACATTCAATAATTTTTATAAATGTTTTAAAAATGGTTTAAACCTTTTATTAAATATTCCAAATTCTTATTAATATGTTTAAATCAAATATTTAAAGCGTTTAATCATTTTTAGTAAATCTTTTTAATAAAATCGCAAAAAATAATATTTTTAAAAACATTATAAAACACTTTTTAAAATGCTATAACATGATTTTAAACACGTTAAAAATGTTTTTAAGACATTATGAAACTCTTTTAAAATATTTAAAAAAAGTTGTAAAATGTTTTAAAGGATTTTTATAACATTTCAAAATATTGTAAAACACTATCAAGATATTTCAAGACACTTTTAAGATATTCTGAAACGCTTTTAAAATATTTTGAAATGCTTTAAAGATTTATTTTAAAATGTTTCAAAACACTTCTAAAATGTTTTAAATTTATTTTAAAATGTTTCAAAACACTTTTAAAATGTTTTAAAACGTTTTTAAATCCTTTTAAAAACTTGTAAAGCATTTTAAAACGTTTTATAAGTGTTTTAAAACGGTTTAAAAATGTTTTTAGAAAGCTTTTACAATATTTTAAAAAAGGTTTAAAATGTTTTAAAACGTTTTTAAATCCTTTTTCAACTTGTAAAGCATTTTAAAACGTTTTAAAAGTGTATCCAAATATGCTCTCAGATTTCAAAACTGAAAAGTTCAGCCCCCGATATCTGTGTTCATTCATTTTTCATAAATCGTCTGAAATGAATCCTGAAATCAATTCGTCACTTTGTGCATCCGGGGCCACACTTGCATTTCCAAAGTAGGTATCCAAATATCCTCTCGGATTTTAAAACCGAAAAGTTTAGCCCTCGATATTCGCATCTGTTTGTTTTTCACGGATCATCCGAAATGAGGTCCGAACTCAATTCGTCACTTTTTGCATCTGGGGCCACACTTGCATCTCCAAAATGGGTATCCAAATATGCTCTCGGATATCAAAACCGAAAATTTTAGCCCCATCTTCCACGTCTGTTCTTTTTTCACGAACCATCCGAAATGAGTCCCGAAATGAATTTGTCACTTTGTGCATGCGGGGCCATGCTTGCATCTCCAAAATGGGTATCCAAATATGCTCTCATATTTCAAAACCGAAAATTTCAGCCCCCGATATCCACGTCTTTTAATTTTTAACGGATCGTCTGAATTGAGTCCCGAAGTCAATTCGTCACTTTTTTCATCTGGGGCCACGCTTGCATCTCCAAAATGGGTATCCAAATATGCTCTCAGATTTCAAAACCGAAAGTTTAGCCCCCGATATTAGCGTCCATTCGTTTTTCACGGATCGTCCAAAATGAGGCCCAAACTCAATTTGTCACTTTGTGCATCCGAGGCCACGCTTTCATCTCCAAAATGGGTATCCAAATATGCTCTCATATTTCAAAATCGAAAATTTCAGCCCTCGTTATCTGCGTCTATTCGTTTTTCACGGATCATCAGAAATGGGTCGCGAAATCAATTTGTCACTTTGTGCATGAGGGGCCACACTTGCATCTCCAAAATGGGTATCCAAATATGCTCTCGGATTTCAAAACCAAAACGTTCAACCCCTGATATCCGCGTCCGTTCGTTTTTCACGGATCGTCTGAAATCAGTCCCGAAATAAATTTGTCACTTTGTGCATGCGGGGCCACGCTTTCATCTCCAAAATGGGTATCTAGATATGCTCTCGAATTTAAAAACTGAAAATTTCAACCCCCAATATCCGCATTTGTAAATTTTTCAAGGATCATCCAAAATGAATCCCGAAATCAATTCGTCATTCTTTTCCTGCGGGGGCACACTTGCATCTCCAAAATGGGTATCCAAATATACTCTCAGATTTCAAAAACGAAAAATTTTAGCCCCCGACATCCGCGTCCGTTCGTTTTTTACGGATCATCCAAAATGAGTCCCTAAATCAATTCGTCACTTTGTGCATGTGAGGCACGCTTGCATCTCCAAAATGGTTATCCAAATATGCTCTCGGATTTCAAAACTGAAAAGTTTAGCCCCCGATATCCACGTATGTTCGTTTTTCACGGATCATCCGAAATGAGTCCTGAAATCAATTTGTCACTTTGTGCATGTGGGGAAACGCTTGCATCTCCAAAATGTGTGTCCAAATATGCTCTCGAATTTCAAAACCGAAAAGTTCTGCCCCCGATATCCACGTCTGTTCATTTTTCACGGATAGTCCGGAATCAGTCCCGAAATAAATTCATCACTTTGTGCATGCGGGGCCACGCTTGCATCTCCAAAATGGGTATCCAAATATGCTCTCGAATTTCAAAACTAAAAAGTTCAACCCCCAATATCCGCTTTCGTTCAGTTTTCAAAGATCGTCTGCAATGAGTCCCAAAATCAATTTGTCACTTTGTTCATGCGGGGGCACACTTGCATCTCCAAAATGGGTATCCAAATATGCTCTCGAATTTCAAAAGTGAAAATTTCAACCCCGATATCTGCGTCTGTTCGTTTTTTATGGATCGTTCGAAATGAGTCCCTAAATCAATTCATCACTTTGTGCATGTGGGGCCACGCTTGCATCTCCAAAATGGGTATCCAAATATGCTCTAGAATTTTTAAACCGAAAATTTTAGCCCTCGATATTCGCATCCTTTAGTTTTTCACGGATCATCAGAAACGAGGTCCGAACTCAATTCGTATCCAAATATGCTCTCGAATTTTAAAACGTTTTAAAAGTGTATCCAAATATGCTCTCAGATTTCAAAACCGAAAAGTTCAGCCCCCGATATCTGTGTTCATTCATTTTTCACAAATCATCTGAAATGAATCCCGAAATCAATTCGTCACTTTGTGCATCCGGGGCCACACTTGCATCTCCAAAGTAGGTATCCAAATATGCTCTCGGATTTTAAAACTGAAAAGTTTAGCCCTCAATATTCGCGTCTGTTTGTTTTTCACGGGTCAGCCGGAATGAGGTCCGAACTCAATTCGGCACTTTGTGCATCTGGGGCCACACTTGCATCTCCAAAATGGGTATCCAAATATGCTCTCGGATATCAAAACCGAAAATTTTAGCCCCATCTTCCACTTCTGTTCTCTTTTCACGAACCATCCGAAATGAGTCCCGAAATCAATTTGTCACTTTGTGCATGTGGGGCCACGTTCGCATCTCCAAAATGGGTATCCAAATATGCTTTCAGATTTCCCAACCGAAAAGTTCAGCCCTCGATATCCACGTCTTTTCATTTTTCACGGATCGTCTGAATTGAGTCCCGAAGCCAATTCGTCACTTTGTTCATCTGGGGCCATGCTTGCATCTCCAAAATGGGTATCCAAATATGCTCTCAGATTTCGAAACCGAAAAGTTTAGCCCCTGATATTCTCGTCCGTTCGTTTTTCACGGACCATCCAAAATGAGGCCCAAACTCAATTTGTCACTTTGTGCATCCGAGGCCATGCTTTCATCTCCACAATGGGTATCCAAATATGCTCTCATATCTCAAAATCGAAAATTTCAGCCCCCGTTATCTGCGTCTATTCGTTTTTCACGCATCATCCGAAATGAGTCGCGAAATCGATTTGTCACTTTGTGCATGCGGGGCCACACTTGCATCTCCAAAATGGGTATCCAAATATGCTCTCGGATTTCAAAACCAAAAAGTTTCACCCCTGATATCCGCGTCCGTTCGTTTTTCACGGATCGTCTAAAATCAGTCCCGAAATAAATTTGTCACTTTGTGCATGCGGGGCCACGCTTTCATCTCCAAAATGGGTATCCAGATATGCTCTCGAATTTAAAAACCGAAAATTTCAGCCCCCAATATCCGCATTTGTACATTTTTCAAGGATCATCCAAAATGAATCCCGAAATCAATTCGTCATTCTTTTCCTGCGGGGGCACACTTGCATCTCCAAAATGGGTATCCAAATATACTCTCAGATTTCAAAAACGAAAATTTTAGCCCCCAACATCCGCGTCCGTTCGTTTTTTACGGATCATCCAAAATGAGTCCCTAAATCAATTCGTCACTTTGTGCATGTGAGGCCACGCTTGCATCTCCAAAATGGTTATCCAAATATGCTCTCGGATTTCAAAACTGAAAAGTTTAACCCCCAATATCCACGTATGTTCGTTTTTCACGGATCATCCGAAATGAGTCCTGAAATCAATTTGTCACTTTGTGCATGTGGGGAAACGCTTGCATCTCCAAAATGTGTATCCAAATATGCTCTCGGATTTCAAAACCGAAAAGTTCTGCCCCTGATATCCACGTCTGTTCATTTTTCACGGATAGTCCGAAATCAGTCCCGAAATAAATTCATCACTTTGTGCATGCGGGGCCACGCTTGCATCTCCAAAATGGGTATCCAAATATGCTCTCGAATTTCAAAACTAAAAATTTCAACCCCCAATATCCGCTTTCGTTCAGTTTTCAAAGATCGTCCGCAATGAGTCCCAAAATCAATTCGTCACTTTGTTCATGCGGGGGCACACTTGCATCTCCAAAATGGGTATCCAAATATGCTCTCGAATTTCAAAAATGAAAATTTCAACCCCGATATCTGCGTCTGTTCGTTTTTTATGGATCATTCGAAATGAGTCCCTAAATCAATTCATCACTTTGTGCATGTGGGGCCATGCTTGCATCTCCAAAATGGGTATCCAAATATGCTCTCGAATTTTTAAACCGAAAATTTTAGCCCTCGATATTCGCATCCGTTCGTTTTTCACAGATCATCTGAAATGAGGTCCGAACTCAATTCGTCACTTTGTGCATTTGGGGCCACGCTTGCATCTCCAAAATGGATATCCAAATATGCTCTCGGATATCAAAACCGAAAAGTTTAGCCTGCGTCTATTCCTTTTTAACGAACTATCTACGTTTAGAATGTTTTTCAAACATTATAAAGCTCTTTTAAAATATTTTAAAAACTTTGTAAAATATTTTAAAGGATTTTTATAACATTTAAAAATATTTTAAAATATTTCAAAATATTGTTAAACACTTCTCAAGTTAAGCTTATAAATCTGACATTCAATCATTTTTATAAATGGTTTAAAGATTTTATAAAATATTCTAAATTTTTATTAATATGTTTAAATCAAATATTTAAAGCGTTTAATCATTTTTAGTAAATGTTTTTAATGAAATCGTAAAAAAAATTATTTTAAAAACATAATAAAAAACTTTTTAAAATGTTATAGCGTGCTTTTAAACACATTTAAATGTATTTCAGACATTATAAAACTCGTTTAAAATATTTTAAAAAATTTGTAAAATGTTTTAAAGGATTTTTATAACATTTCAAAATATTGTAAAACACTTCCAAGATATTTTAAAACACTTCTAAAATATTTTGAAATGCTTCTAAAATATTTTGAAACGCTTTTAAAATTTATTTTAAAATGTTTCAAAACACTTCTAAAATGTTTTAAATTTATTTTAAAATGTTTCAAAACACTTTTAAAATGTTTTAAAACGTTTTCAGAACATCTTGAAGAACTTGTAAAGCATTTTAAAATGTTTTAAAAGTGTTTTAAAATGGCTTAAAAATGTTTTTAGAAAGCTTTTACAATGTTTTAAAAACATTTCAAAACACTTTTAAAATTCTTTTAAAATATTTAAAAGCATTTATTTCATTTTTAAAAATGTTTATAAGTAACATTTAATAAAAGTTAAACTAATAAAGTTGACATTATAAACATTTAATAATTTTTATAAAGGTTTTAAAAATGGTTTGAAGATTTTATAAAATATTCTAAATTCTTATTAATATGCTTAAATCAAATATTTAAAGCGTTTAATCATTTTTAATAAAATCGCAAAAAAAATGTTTTTAAAAACATTATAAAACACTTTTTAAAATGTTATAACGTGCTTTTAAACACATTTAAAATGTTTTTAAGACATTATAAAACTCGTTTAAAATATTTTTATAAATTTGTAAAATGTTTTAAATGATTTTTATAACATTTCAAAAAATTTCAAAATCATTCAAAAAATTTCAAAATGTTGTAAAAAAGGCTTCCAAGATATTTTAAAACACTTGTAAAATATTTTGAAACACTTTTAAAATGTTTTAAATTTATTTTTAAATGTTTCAAAACACTTCTAAAATATTTTAAATTTATATTAAAAGTGTTTTAAAATAAACACATTTAATAAAATCGTCAAAAAAAAGTTTTTAGAAACTTTATAAAACACTTTTTAAAATGTTATAATGTGCTTTTAAAATGTTTTGAAGACATCATAAAACTCTTTTAAAATATTTTTAAAAATTTGTAAAATGTTTTAAAAGATTTTTATAAATTTCAAAATATTTCAAAATATTGTCAAACACTTAAGATATATTTGAACACTTTTAAATATTTTGAAACGCTTTTAAAATGTTTTAAATTTATTTTAAAATGTTTCAAAACACTTTTAAAAATGCTTCAGAACACTTTTAAAATGTTTTAAATTTATTTTAAAATGTTTCAAAACACTTTTAAAATGTTTTAAAACATATTTAAATCCTTTTTAAAAACTTGTAAAACATTTTAAAACGTTTTAAAAGTGTTTTAAAATGGTTTTTAAATGTTTTCAAAATGCTTTTACAATGTTAGAAAAACATTTCAAAACACATTTAAAATATTTGAAAGCATTTATTTAGGTTTTAAAAACGTTTTTAAATAAAATTTAATAAAAGTTAAGTTTATAAAGCTAACATTATAAACATGCAATAATTTTTATAAATGTTTCATAAATGGTTTAAATCTCTTATGAAATATTCTAAATTCTTCTTAATATGTTTAAATCGAATATTTAAAGCGTTTAATCTTTTTATTAAATGTTTTTAATAAAATCGTAAAAAAAGAAACGTTTTTAAAAATATTATAAAACCCTTTTTAAAATGTTATAATGTGCTTTTAAACATGTTTAAAATGTTTCTAACACATCATAAAACTATTTTAAAATATTTTTAAAAAATTTGTAAAATATTTTAGAGGATTTTATAACATTTCAAAATATTTCATAAAGTTAAGCTTATAAAGCTGACAGTCAATAATTCTTATAAATGTTTTAAAAATGGTTTAAACCTTTTATAAAATATTCCAAATTCTTATTAATATGTTTAAATCAAATATTTAAAGCGTTTAATCTTTTTTAGTAAATCTTTTTAATAAAATCGTAAAAAATAATATTTTTAAAAACATTATAAAACACTTTTTAAAATGCTATAACATGATTTTAAACACGTTAAAAATGTTTTTAAGACATTATGAAAATCTTTTAAAATATTTTTAAAAAGTTGTAAAATGTTTTAAAGGATTTTTATAACATTTCAAAATATTGTAAAACACTATCAAGATATTTCAAGACACTTTTAAGATATTCTGAAACGCTTTTAAAATATTTTGAAATGCTTTTAAGATTTATTTTAAAATGTTTCAAAACACTTCTAAAATGTTTTAAATTTATTTTAAAATGTTTAAAAACACTTTTGAAATGTTTTAAAACGTTTTTAAATCCTTTTAAAAAACTTGTAAAGCATTTTAAAATGTTTTAAAAGTGTTTTAAAATGGTTTAAAAATGTTTTTAGAAAGCTTTTACAATATTTTAAAAAAGGTTTAAAATGTTTTAAAACGTTTTTAAATCCTTTTCAAAAACTTGTAAAGTATTTTAAAACGTTTTAAAAGTGTATCCAAATATGCTCTCAGATTTCAAAACCGAAAAGTTCAGCCCCCAATATCTGTGTTCATTCATTTTTCACAAATCATCTGAAATGAATCCCGAAATCAATTCGTCACTTTGTGCATCCGGGGCCACACTTGCATCTCCAAAGTAGGTATCCAAATATGCTCTCGGATTTTAAAACTGAAAAGTTTTGCCCTCAATATTCGCGTCTGTTTGTTTTTCACGGGTCAGCCGAAATGAGGTCCGAACTCAATTCGGCACTTTGTGCATCTGGGGCCACACTTGCATCTCCAAAATGGATATCCAAATATGCTCTCGGATATCAAAACCGAAAATGTTAGCCCCATCTTCCACTTCTGTTCTCTTTTCACGAACCATCCGAAATGAGTCCCGAAATCAATTTGTCACTTTGTGCATGTGGGGCCACGTTCGCATCTCCAAAATGGGTATCCAAATATGCTTTCAGATTTCCTGGCCAGAAACGTTCGACCCCGATATCACGTCTTTTCATTTTCACGGATCGTACGAATTGAGTCCCGAAGCCAATTCGTCATCGTCGCTTTGTTCATGCGGGGGCACACTTGCATCTCCAAAAGCGGTATCCAAATATGCTCTCGAAAGATTTCGAAACGAAAATTTTAGCACTTGATATTCTCGATAGTTAGTTTTCATGAGATCATCCAAAATAGGCAAACTCAAATTTGTCACTTTGTGCATCCGAGGCCATGCTTTCATCTCCACAATGGGTATCCAAATATGCTCTCATATCTCAAAATCGAAAATTTCAGCCCCCGTTATCTGCGTCTATTCGTTTTTCACGGATCATCCGAAATGAGTCGCGAAATCGATTTGTCACTTTGTGCATGCGGGGCCACACTTGCATCTCCAAAATGGGTATCCAAATATGCTCTCAGATTTCAAAACCAAAAAGTTTCACCCCTGATATCCGTGTCCGTTCGTTTTTCACGGATTGTCTAAAATCAGTCCCGAAATAAATTTGTCACTTTGTGCATGCGGGGCCACGCTTTCATCTCCAAAATGGGTATCCAGATATGCTCACGAATTTAAAAACCAAAAATTTCAACCCCCAATATCCGCATTTGTTCATTTTTCAAGGATCATCCAAAATGAATCCTGAAATCAATTCGTCATTTTGTTCCTGCGGGGGCACACTTGCATCTCCAAAATGGGTATCCAAATATACTCTCAGATTTCAAAAACGAAAGTTTTAGCCCCCGACATCCGCGTCCGTTCGTTTTTTACGGATCATCCAAAATGAGTCCCTAAATCAATTCGTCACTTTGTGCATGTGAGGCCACGCTTGCATCTCCAAAATGGTTATCCAAATATGCTCTCGGATTTCAAAACTGAAAAGTTTAGCCCCCGATATCCACGTATGTTCGTTTTCCACGGATCATCCGAAATGAGTCCTGAAATCAATTTGTCACTTTGTGCATGTGCGGAAACGCTTGCATCTCCAAAATGTGTATCCAAATATGCTCTCGGATTTCAAAACCGAAAAGTTCTGCCCCTGATATCCACGTCTGTTCATTTTTCACGGATAGTCTGAAATGAGTCCCGAAAAAAATTCATCACTTTGTGCATGCGGGGCCACGCTTGCATCTCCAAAATGGGTATCCAAATATGCTCTTGAATTTCAAAACTAAAAAGTTCAACCCAAAATATCTGCTTTCGTTCAGTTTTCAAAGATCGTTCGAAATGAGTCCCTAAATCAATTCGTCACTTTCTTCATGTGGGGGCACACTTGCGTCTCCAAAATGGGTATCCAAATATGCCCTCGAATTTCAAAAATGAAAATTTCAACCCCGATATCTGCATCTGTTCGTTTTTTATGGATCATTCGAAATGAGTCCCTAAATCAATTCATCACTTTGTGCATGTGGGGCCACGCTTGCATCTCCAAAATGGGTATCCAAATATGCTCTCGAATTTTTAAACCGAAAATTTTAGCCCTCGATATTCGCATCCTTTAGTTTTTCACGGATCATCCGAAATGAGGTCCGAACTCAATTCGTCACTTTGTGCATCTGGAGCCACGCTTGCATCTCCAAAATGGGTATCCAAATATGCTCTCGAATATCAAAGCCGAAAAGTTTAGCCTGCGTCTGTTCCTTTTTAACGAACTGTCTATGTTTAAAATGTTTTTCAGACATTATAAAGCTCTTTTAAAATATTTTAAAAACTTTGTAAAATATTTTAAAGGATTTTATAACATTTCAAAATATTTTAAAATATTTCAAAATATTGTAAAACGCTTATATAGTTAAGCCTATAAATCTGACATTCAATAAATTTTATAAATGGTTTAAAGCTTTTATAAAATATTCTAAATTTTTATTAATATGTTTAAATCAAATATTTAAAGTGTTTAATCATTTTTAGTAAATGTTTTGAATGAAATCGTAAAAAAAATTGTTTTAAAAACATTATAAAAAACTTTTTAAAATGTTATAGCGAGCTTTTAAACACATTTAAATGTATTTAAGACATTATAAAACTCGTTTAAAAAATTTTAAAAAATTTGTAAAATGTTTTAAAGGATTTTTATAACATTTTAAAATATTGTAAAACACTTCTAAGATATTTTAAAACACTTTTAAAATATTTTGAAACACTTCTAAAATATTTTGAAACACTTCTAAAATATTTTGAAACGCTTTTAAAATTTATTTTAAAATGTTTCAAAACACTTCTAAAATGTTTTAAATTTATTTTAAAATGTTTCAAAACGCTTTTAAAATGTTTTAAAATGTTTTCAGAACCTCTTGAAGAACTTGTAAAGCATTTTAAAATATTTTAAAAGTGTTTTAAAATGGTTTAAAAATGTCTTTAGAAACCTTTTACAATGTTTTAAAAACATTTCAAAACACTTTTAAAATTCTTTTAAAATATTTAAAAGCATTTATTTCATTTTTAAAAATGTTTATAAATAACATTTGATAAAAGTTAAACTAATAAAGTTGACATTATAAACATTTAATAATTTTTATAAACGTTTTATAAATGGTTTAAAGCTTTTATAAAATATTCTAAATTCTTATTAATATGCTTAAATCAAATATTTAAAGCGTTTAATCATTTTTATAACATTTCAAATATTTCAAAATCATTCAAAAAATTTCAAAATATTGTAAAAAACGCTTTCAAGATATTTTAAAACACTTGTAAAATATTTTGAAACGCTTTTAAAATGTTTTAAATTTATTTTTAAATGTTTCAAAACACTTCTAAAATATTTTAAATTTATATTAAAATTGTTTTAAAATAAACACATTTAATAAAATCGTAAAAGAAACGTTTTTAGAAACATTATAAAACACTTTTTAAAATGTTATAATGTGCTTTTAAAATGTTTTGAAGACATCATAAAACTCTTTTAAAATATTTTTAAAAATCTGTAAAATGTTTTAAAACATTTTTATAAATTTCAAAATATTTCAAAATATTGTCAAACGCTTGAGATATTTTTGAACACTTTAAATATTTTGAAACGCTTTTAAAATGTTTTAAATTTATTTTAAAATGTTCCAAAACACTTTTAAAATGTTATAGTGTGCTTCTAAACACATTTAAATGTATTTAAGACATTATAAAACTCGTTTAAAATATTTTAAAAATTTGTAAAAATTTTAAAGGATTTTTATAACATTTCAAAATATTTCAAAACACTTCCAAGATATTTTAAAAAACTTTTAAAATATTTTGAAACACTTCTACAATATTTTGAAACGCTTCTAAAATATTTTGAAACGCTTTTAAAATTTATTTTAAAATGTTTCAAAACACTTCTAAAATGTTTTAAATTTATTTTAAAATGTTTCAAAACACTTTTAAAATGTTTTAAAACGTTTTTAGAACCTCTTGAAGAACTTGTAAAGCATTTTAAAATGTTTTAAAAGTGTTTTAAAATGGTTTAAAAAGGTTTTTAGAGAGCTTTTACAATGTTTTAAAAACATTTCAAAACACTTTAAAAATTCTTTTAAAATATTTAAAACCATTTATTTCATTTTTAAAAATGTTTATAAATAACATTTAATAAAAGTTAAACTAATAAAGTTGACATTATAAACATTTAATAATTTTTATAAAGGTTTTATAAATGGTTTAAAGCTTTTATAAAATATTCTAAATTCTTATTAATATGCTTAAATCAAATATTTAAAGTGTTTAATCATTTTTAATAAAATCGCAAAAAAAACGTTTTTAAAAACATTATAAAAGACTTTTTAAAATGTTATAACGTGCTTTTAAACACATTTAAAATGTTTTTAAGACAGTATAAAACTCGTTTAAAATATTTTTACAAATTTTTAAAATGTTTTAAAGGATTTTTATAACATTTCGAAATATTTCAAAATCATTCAAAAAATTTCAAAATATTGTAAAAAATGCTTTCAAGATATTTTAAAACACTTGTAAAATATTTTGAAACGCTTTTAAAATGTTTTAGATTTATTTTTAAATGTTTCAAAACACTTCTAAAATATTTTAAATTTATATTAAAAGTGTTTTAAAATAAACACATTTAATAAAATCGTAAAAATAACGTTTTTAGAAACATTATAAAACACTTTTTAAAATGTTAAAATGTGCTTTTAAAATGTTTTGAAGACATCATAAAACTCTTTTAAAATATTTTTAAAAATTTGTAAAATGTTTTAAAAGATTTTTATAAATTTCAAAATATTTCAAAATATTGTCAAAAGCTTAAGATATTTTTGAACACTTTTAAATATTTTGAAACGCTTTTAAAATGTTTTAAATTTATTTTAAAATGTTTCAAAACACTTTTAAAATGCTTCAAAACACTTTTAAAATGTTTCAAAACACTTTTAAAAACTTGTAAAACATTTTAAAACGTTTTAAAAGTGTTTTAAAATGGTTTTTAAATGTTTTCAAAATGCTTTTGCAATGTTAGAAAAACATTTCAAAACACATTTAAAATTTTTGAAAGCATTTATTTAGGTTTTAAAAACGTTTTTAAATAAAATTTAATAAAAGTTAAGCTTATAAAGCTAACATTATAAACATGCAATAATTTTTATAAATGTTTCATAAATGGTTTAAATCTCTTATAAAATATTCTATATTCTTATGAATATGTTTAAATCAAATATTTAAAGCATTTAATCTTTTTATTAAATGTTTTTAATAAAATCGTAAAAAAAGAAACATTTTTAAAAATATTATAAAACCCTTTTTAAAATGTTATAATGTGTTTTTAAACACGTTTAAAATGTTCTTAACACATCATAAAACTCTATTAAAATATTTTTAAAAAAATTGTAAGATATTTTAGAGAATTTTTATAACATTTCAAAATATTTCAAAATATTTCATAAAGTTAAGCTTATAAAGCTGACATTCAATAATTTTTATAAATGTTTTAAAAATGGTTTAAACCTTTTATAAAATGTTCCAAATTCTTATTAATAGGTTTAAATAAAATATTTAAAGCGTTTAATCATTTTTAGTAAATCTTTTTAATAAAATCGTAAAAAATAATATTTTTAAAAACATTATAAAACACTTTTTAAAATGTTATAACATGATTTTAAACACGTTAAAAATGTTTTTAAGACATTATGAAACTCTTTTAAAATATTTTTAAAAACTTGTAAAATGTTTTAAAGGATTTTTATAACATTTCAAAATATTGTAAAACACTATCAAGATATTTCAAGACACTTTTAAGATATTCTGAAACGCTTTTAAAATATTTTTGAAATGCTTTTAAGATTTATTTTAAAATGTTTCAAAACACTTCTAAAATGTTTTAAATTTATTTTAAAATGTTTCAAAACACTTTTAAAATGTTTTAAAACGTTTTTAAATCCTTTTAAAAAACTTGTAAAGCATTTTAAAACATTTTAAAAGTGTTTTAAAAATGTTTTTAGAAAGCTTTTACAATATTTTTAAAAAGGTTTAAAATGTTTTAAAACGTTTTTAAATCCTTTTCAAAAACTTGTAAAGCATTTTAAAACGTTTTAAAAGTGTATCCAAATATGCTCTCAGATTTCAAAACCGAAAAGTTCAGCCCCCGATATCTGTGTTCATTCATTTTTCACAAATCGTCTGAAATGAATCGGGAAATCAATTCGTCACTTTGTGCATCCGGGGCCACACTTGCATCTCCAAAGTAGGTATCCAAATATGCTCTCGGATTTTAAAACCGAAAAGTTTAGCCCTCGATATTCGCGTCCGTTTGTTTTTCACGGATCATCCGAAATGAGGTCCGAACTCAATTCGTCACTTTGTGCATCTGGGGCCACACTTGCATCTCCAAAATGGGTATCGAAATATGCTCTCGGATATAAAAACCGAAAAGTTTAGCCCCATCTTCCACGTCTGTTATTTTTTCACGAACCATCCGAAATGAGTCCCGAAATCAATTTGTCACTTTGTGCATGCGGGGCCACGCTTGCATCTCCAAAATGGGTATCCAAATATGCTCTCAGATTTCACAACCGAAAAGTTCAGCCCTCGATATCCACGTCTTTTCATTTTTCACGGATCGTCTGAATTGAGTCCCGAAGTCAATTCGTCACTTTTTTCATCCGGGGCCACGCTTGCATCTCCAAAATGGGTATCCAAATATGCTCTCAGATTTCAAAACCGAAAATTTTAGCCCCCGATATTCGCGTCCATTCGTTTTTCACGAATCGTCCAAAATGAGGCCCAAACTCAATTTGTCACTTTGTGCATCCGAGGCCACACTTTCATCTCCAAAATGGGTATCCAAATATGCTCTCATATTTCAAAATCGAAAATTTCAGCCCCCGTTATCTGCGTCTATTCGTTTTTCACGCATCATCCGAAATGAGTCGCGAAATCAATTTGTCACTTTGTGCATGAGGGGCCACACTTGCATCTCCAAAATGGGTATCCAAATATGCTCTCGGATTTCAAAACCAAAAAGTTCAACCCCTGATATCCGCGTCCGTTCGTTTTTCACGAATCGTCTGAAATCAATCCCGAAATAAATTTGT
Organism: Pinus albicaulis; assembly: GCA_034641835.2. Lineage (NCBI taxonomy): Eukaryota > Viridiplantae > Streptophyta > Pinopsida > Pinales > Pinaceae > Pinus > Pinus albicaulis. The sequence goes on from JAXQQM020069800.1 coordinate 166,130, forward strand.
CACTTTGTGCATGCGGGGCCACGCTTTCATCTCCAAAATGGGTATCCAGATATGCTCTCAAATTCAAAAACTGAAAATTTCAACCCCCAATATCAAAATTTGTTCATTTTTCAAGGATCATCCAAAATGAATCCCGAAATCAATTCGTCATTTTGTTCCTGTGGGGGCACACTTGCACTCCAAAATGGGTATCCAAATATACTCTCAGATTTCAAAAACGAAAATTTTAGCCCCCGACATCTGCGTCCATTCGTTTTTTACGGATCATCCAAAATGAGTCCCTAAATCAATTCGTCACTTTGTGCATATGAGGCCACGCTTGCATCTCCAAAATGGTTATCCAAATATGCTCTCGGATTTCAAAACTGAAAAGTTTAGCCCCCGATATCCGCGTCCGTTCGTTTTTCACGAATCGTTTGAAATCAGTCCCGAAATAAATTTGTCACTTTGTGCATGCGGGGCCACGCTTTCATCTCCAAAATGGGTATCCAGATATGCTCTCGAATTCAAAAACCAAAAATTTCAACCCCCAATATCCGCATTTGTTGATTTTTCAAGGATCATGCAAAATGAATCTCGAAATCAATTCGTCATTTTGTTCTTGCGGGGGCACACTTGCATCTCCAAAATGGGTATCCAAATATACTCTCAGATTTCAAAAACGAAAATTTTAGCCCCCGACATCTGCGTCCGTTCGTTTTTTACGGATCATCCAAAATGAATCCCTAAATCAATTCGTCATTTTGTGCATGTGAGGCCACGCTTTCATCTCCAAAATGGTTATCCAAATATGCTCTCGGATTTCAAAACTGAAAAGTTTAGCCCCCAATATCCACGTATGTTCATTTTTCACGGATCATCCGAAATGAGACCTGAAATCAATTTGTCACTTTGTGCATGTGGGGAAACGCTTGCATCTCCAAAATGTGTATCCAAATATGCTCTCGGATTTCAAAACCGAAAAGTTATGCCCCCGATATCCACATCTGTTCATTTTTCATGATAGTCCAAAATCATTCAAATAAATTCATCACTTTGTGCATGCACATGCTTGCATCTCCAAAATGGGTATCCAAATATGCTCTCGAATTTCAAAACTGAAAAGTGCAACCCCCAATATCCGCTTTCGTTTAGTTTTCAAAGATCGTCCGAAATGAGTCCCAAAATCAATTCGTCACTTTCTTCATGCGGGGGCACACTTGCATCTCCAAAATGGGTATCCATATATGCTCTCGAATTTCAAAAATGAAAATTTCAACACCGATATCTGCGTCTGTTCGTTTTTTATGGATCGTTCGAAATGAGTCCCTAAATCAATTCATCACTTTGTGCATGTGGGGCCACGCTTGCATCTCCAAAATGGGTATCCAAATATGCTCTCGAATTTTTAAACCGGAAAGTTTAGCCCTCGATATTCGCATCCATTCGTTTTTCACGGATCATACGAAATGAGGTCCGAACTCAATTCATCACTTTTTGCATCTAGGGCCACGCTTGCATCTCCAAAATGGGTATCCAAATATGCTCTCGGATATCAAAACCGAAAAGTTTAGCCTGCGTCTATTCTTTTTTAACGAACTATCTACGTTTAAAATGTGTTTCAGACATTATAAAGCTGTTTTAAAATATTTTAAAAAATTTGTAAAATATTTTAAAGGATTTTTATGACATTTCAAAATATTTTAAAATATTTCAAAATATTGTAAAACGCTTATCAAGTTAAGCTTATAAATCTGACATTCAATAATTTTTATAAATGGTTTAAAGCTTTTATAAAATATTCTAAATTTTTATTAATATGTTTAAATCAAATATTTAAAGCGTTTAATCATTTTTAGTAAATGATTTTAATGAAATCGTAAAAAAAATTGTTTTAAAAACATTATAAAAAAACTTTTAAAATGTTATAGCGTGCTTTTAAACACATTTGAATGTATTTAAGACATTATAAAACTCGTTTATAATATTTTAAAAAATTTGTAAAATGTTTTAAAGGATTTTTATAGCATTTCAAAATATTGTAAAACACTTCCAAGATATTTTAAAACACTTTTAAAATATTTTGAAACACTTCTAAAATATTTTGAAACGCTTTTAAAATTTATTTTAAAATGTTTCAAAACACTTCTAAAATGTTTTAAATTTATTTTAAAATGTTTCAAAACAGTTTTAAAATGTTTTAAAACGTTTTACCCTGAAGAACTTGTAAAGCATTTTAAAATGTTTTAAAAGTGTTTTAAAATGGTTTAAAAATGTTTTTAGAAAGCTTTTACAATGTTTTAAAACATTTCAAAACACTTTTAAAATTCTTTTAAAATATTTAAAAGCATTTATTTCATTTTTAAAAATGTTTATAAATAACATTTAATAAAAGTTAAACTAATAAATTTGACATTATAAACACTTTTTAAAATGTTATAACTGTTGAATCTCTAATTAAACTGAGAGGGGGGGGGGGGGGGGTGAATCAGTTTAATACATTCCTGATCTTTTAAACTTTTCAATAAACTTATTTACACCTTCATTTCAAACTCTATTTAATGTGAGAGTAATCTTAGAATGTAATCTGAAAGTATTAGTTTAATAGAGCAGTAGACTTAATTTGAGAGCAGCAGGTATTAAGCAAATGATACATATCAGATCAATACATAAATATCATGCATAGAGACACTAGATATAAGTGGAAACCCATAAAGGGAGAAAAACACATCTTATTATTGATAGCCCAGCCCTCCAACTGTGCGTAATATTAATTCAACGCGTGTTGGTAACCGTGATAGGTTACAGGTCCCACCTATCTTTTCGGCTATGGTTTAATACACATGTTAATGGATTTATGAATATTATGGTTGCTGTGTTGTTATATTAAATAAGTTTCAAACGTCCGTGGATTGGATCCACTTTGCAATCTCTACGCAAATGATCACCGTCCTTTGCGCCGGTCATTGGGTGCCATCTGTCGGTCTCCTCGATCCGATCACTCCCGCCTTTCGACAAACCCTACCCTCGTTCTACTGTCATTTTCATTTGTGCAATTGTGCTGCGGGCTCTCCGTTCTGCTCTGCTACGGCGATGTTGATGCCTTCCGGTTCTTCCTGCTCTATGCGATGGGTTTTTCACTGAGAACGACAACCCTGTCGATTTCTTGTTCTGTGCTTATGGTATGACTGTTTTGTATTCGAGCTAAGTCGACCCTGTTGCTCTAGACTGTTATGGATTTATAGGCTCGCTTGCTCTGGTTTCGTAACTGTTCTTCTCGTTGTGACAGGATGGTCCTTCGGCTCCACGCTCATGGCTCGGTTCATTCGACCTTTCTCGCATCCGAGGTAAATTAATGTTCCCTGCTATAACCCTCTCTGCACTTTTCTCAGGTTCTTATGTGCACGCTCCTTGTTATCAGGTTATGTCTGTCAGTTTTCGGCCTTCTCTCACAACGTTGCCCTTCAATCACAGGTAAATATGAATGCGTCTGCGATTTCGTCCCTATTTCAGTATTTCTTTGTCTTCTCCTTCCTGTTTCAGCACTTCCAACTTCTAACCTGCTCCTCCTCTATTTGTGCAGGTTACCCAAGGTTGCTGGTTGCCAAGGGTTCGCTCTTCTGCAATTTTCGGGAAGCAAAACAAAACCGGCCCGATTCAAACAACCGGGTAGGGTCGTTCCGACCACGAATCTACTATTAGTTTCGTAATAGGGTTTTGTTGTTCCTGGTTCCCGCTCTTTTTGTGATTACAGTCTCATGGGTCATTGTTTGGCCCAAACTTTGCTCTGTCACTCCATGGCACGAATTTTCCTTGTATATTCTATTTAGCTAGAAAGGGTTTAACAGTTAGCCGTTCTATGCGCACTGTCTGCTCGGCTCAGAAACCCTTCTGTGCACTCTTTGCCTGTAATGGACAGTGGTGTTACAGTTTTAATTGAATAAAATATTCCTTGTTTTGCTTTAAAGAAACTTGTATTCTTTTCAAATGATTCTATGGAATGGTATGCTTACCCTGGAAATTCGTTGGTGACTATTTATAATGATGACTGGATGTCCTTTACTCTTTCGTTGGAAGTTGTTCCTTGTGTGCTGTGTCCTTCGCTCTTGGCTTGCGCAAACTCTGTCTTCGTCCTAGACAGCTGTGGCTTCTCCTTAAACTGAAAAACTGCTTTTGACTGCAAGGGTTTCAATCTCTGTCTTGGGTTTACAATGCGTAATTATCTGGAATGAATTCAGTCCGCTATTCTATCGATTACAAATGCATTTCTACTTGTAATGATTTCAACTCTTAGCTATTTCTGATTACAATGTACATCAGTAAATAATTATGAAACGAACACAGGAATTCAATGCATAAAATGGTTTGTTGTGTATTTTAGTTGGCAAAATCTTTTTCATTACAGAAATACTGTCATTCTACTTGTCTTCTCTGGGTGGAGATTCGAACCCTACAACTTATTTTCTCGTTGTTTAAATGCTTGCAAGGTGTAACAGTTTCTTGCTTTCGGTTGAACTGTTTTAACCAGAAACTGTCTAACTGTTTAGCCAGTTCTTTTAAAAAGAGAATAACCAACTGTTAACTAATTATTAAACTAAAATAGTTCACAACCTTAATCCTGTTGTCTTTAACTGATTTCTAGAAAATGAAGAAAATAATAATAAACAAAAAAAAAAAACAAGTTTTGATAACCTGTCCAATAACACGTGAAACTTTCGGTTTTCTTCGAGACAGTCAACCACCTTCTGTCTCCTTGGAGCTGGATGCTCCTGCATCAATTATTGTTGTGATGAAAAGGCAAGCTCCAACTCCCTCTCACCACTGTTTTTCTGCAGGCACCAACCTACAGGAGGCTCCTACCTCAATTCTGCAAGCTACAACTTGCAAGGAAGCGCCAACTCCCTTCAGTTTTCTGCAGGCACCAACCTACAGGAGGCTCCAACCTCAGTCAGCTACAACTGACGACTATCAAGCTGCAACTTGATAGGGAAGCTCCAACTTCCTCAATTTATCAAATTGAAAGTTTGCTGATTTACCTCAGATATCAGCCCTGTTCTGTAGCTTCTCCTTCTGTTCTGCTTTTCTTAATCTTCTCTGTCTTACTCTTCTATATTCTGCCTTCTCTCGATTTACTCTCTCTTCATTTTAAAAAAAAACTCTCTCTGTATATCAAGATGATATTATTTATAGATTTCCTCACATGACTGTCTGTATTCTGCTTGGAATTCGAAATGGAAAGTCATGTCTCTTTGCCTTCCGCCTTCTCACTCCTTTTATTAGCCTACTCATAAATTATAACTGTAGGTGTCAATTTTAACATTACAGTGGGAGTTTGTTTTCTCTCGGAGACTTGCCAATGCATCACAAACAATTAAAACAATTAAAACATTTACATTCGAATTACAATGTGAAATCCAGCTCATTCATTTTGTCTCTTGGCTTGCTGCGCATTTGTCTTTTCTCTAACTGTGTCTTTGTCCCTTTATCTTCTTTGTATGCCTTTCTGTTTATGGCTGCTGCGTAACTTCTGTATTTGTGTAACTGCATTTTTCATTTTTATATCAGCGCTTTATATATAAATGAATGCGATTGTAATACAATCTTTATACATCAGTCTCATTGATGTGGCGAGTTCCGCAGGCCAGAACATACATATATTACAATTGTATTACATTAATAATCACCCTCCCGTTAAGCTGAGGCCCGTGGGTCTACAGACCACGCGGCATGTTTTAATACAATCACAACCATGTTTTATATATCTCACAGCAATTATTTTATATAAACAATCGCCCTCCACCTTAAGCCGAGGCCCGTGGGTCCACAGACCACGCGGCACTTTTCAATACAATCGCAACAAATTTTTATATTTATATATAACAGTGTCTTCACAAATTTCCGTTTGCGATTAGAACTGGAACTCAAACACTTGTTAATCATAGTTAATAAGCCCATCGGGTCCGGGCTTCAATCAAATGCAATCGGGGCGTATAATAGAAAAGTTCCTATTGCGATCAGAACATGGATATGATTTGCATATATCAACTCCCGCTTATAACTGGATCGGGTCTGCCACTTCAATGTGGCCCGTTTTACAATTGGAGGCGATCAATTGAGAGGATTCGTTGATTGGTAAAGTCTTGATTTGCATATATCAACTCTCAGCTTATAAGCCCCGGATGGTCAACCACTTCATCATGGCCATTTACAAAAGACATCGTTGGAGCGGATGCGATTACTTGATAACTGTGGTACATAACTTCGATCGGGTCATTTCAATGTAATATAACTTTTACGACTGCGTGTTCGTACCCATGAATCTTCGATTCCCTCATTTTTTTGTGCGCTCCATAATATAACAGACATATATGTATACTTTTCCAAAGGGTTAAGCGATTCCCGGAATATGGTTTATATGTTATATGTAACGCCCATTGGGTAATGATTCTCGGAATTATACATATGACTGTATCTGCTGGCTTGGGCGGTTCTCGAAATTTTATATCTGTCCTACGGGTTGGGCGATTCTCGGAATTATAACAGCTCTCTGCCTCTGTCTCTGCCTCTGCTCCGCCTTTTGGAGAGTGTGATTCCCGGAATTTTGTAACTGCTCTCTTCCTCTGTCTCTCCTCTGCTCCGCCGGTTGGGGAGTGCGATTCCCGGAATTTTGCACCTGCTCTCTACCTCTGTCTCTGCTTCTGTCACTCTGCCTCTATTACTTTCGTTGTGCCTCTTTTGCCTTCCTTTGCTACAGCGCTACCTCTTTTGCCTGAGAGCTGCCGCCTTTGCCTGAGTGCTGCCTCCTTTGCCATCAATGACAATATTTCCAACAGTCTCCCCCTTTGGCATTGAGGGCAATCCACTTTCTCTGTTTTCTTTCTCTTTCTCTCGTTGCTTGCTCTTCCTGTTTGCTATTTGTTCTTCCTCCCCCTTTGACATCAATGGCAAAGGATGACTCCTCATCCCTCCGTATGGGTTCTGTCGTTGTATTTCCTTTCTCTGAGTTACGTTTAGGTCCTCTTCTGCCGAAATTGGACTATGTTGTGTTTTATTTGTAGTGCCTGTAATACGATTGAAAAGTTCTTGTTGCTTCTGAATGCTGATAATGCTGGATGTTCTCCCCCTGGAATGATATCTTCGTTTTGTTCTCCACCTGAGACTGTACTTTATCTTCATATTAGAGAATAGTATCTACAGATACTACCCCTAGTTTGTCTCTCAAGTATTCGAATGGTTCTCTGGCAAGTGGTTTGGTAAATATATCTGCTATCTGTTCTTTCGTTGATACATAGTCCAGTTTAACTATCTTCTGAGCCACTTGTTCTCGGAGAAAATGATACTTGATTGGTATATGTTTAGTTTTTGAATGAAGCACGGGATTTTTAGATATACTTATAGCACTTGTATTATCACATTTGATTGAGATAGGTTCATTAATGCTTACCTTCATGTCTTGAAGTGTCTGCTTCATCCACATGACTTGTGTGCAACATGCTGCTGCTGCTATATATTCTGCTTCAGCTGTAGACAGAGATATGGATGTTTGTTTCTTGCTTAGCCATGCCACCAGACTTTCTCCTAGATAGAATGCACCTCCACTTGTACTCTTCCTGTCATCCACACAGCTGGCCCATTCTGCATCTGTGTATGCTGTTAAGGTGAACATTTTTCCTTTAGGATACCAAAGCCCATATTGTGCGGTTCCTTGTAGATATCTGAGTATTCTTTTTACTGCCAGAAGATGGTTTTGTTTAGGTGCTGCTTGATATCTTGCCACTAGTCCTACTGCTAGCATGATGTCTGGTCTTGAAGCTGTCAAGTACATCAGGCTTCCTATCATGGATCTGTAGAGTTTTTGATCTACATCTGCAGACCTATCATCAGCACACAGCTTGCATCCGTGATCATGGGGGTTGTCATTGGTTTGCAGTCCTCCATTTTGAATTTTTTCATCATTTCTTTTAAGTATTTTTCTTGAGAAATGAATGTGCCTGTGTTCTTTTGCTGAATTTGCAGTCCCAAGTAGAAACTGAGTTCTCCAATCATAGACATTTCAAACTCTATTTTCATCTCATCAGCAAACCCTTTTGCTAGATCATCTTTGTTGCTTCCAAACATAATGTCATCAACATATACAACAACAATTAGGAGTTCATTTTCATGTGCTTTTATGTATAGATTGCTGTCTACTCCACCTCTCTTAAAACCTTGTTTTTGCAAATATTTGTCCAGTCTTGAGTACCAAGCACGAGGAGCCTGTTTCAGTCCATATAGGGCCTTCTTTAGTCTACACACATAGTCTTCCTTGTCTGTCAATGAGAAGCCTTCTGGTTGTTCCATATACACTTCTTCTTCTAGATCTCCATTAAGAAAAGCATACTTTACATCCATTTGATATACCTTGAAGTCTTGGTAGCATGCAAATTCCGGGAACATTGAGATAGCCTCCATTCTGGCTACAGGTGCAAACGTTTCATCATAGTCAAGTCCTTCAATTTGTGAGTATCCTTTGCAGACCAGCCTGACTTTATTCCTGATTACTTGTCCTTGCTCATTCATTTTGTTTTTGAATACCCATTTTGAACCAATGATATTTTTCTCAATAGGTCTAGGAACTAGTTCCCAGGTATTGTTCTTCTCAATTTGGTCAAATTCTTCATTCATTGCTTTTACCCAATACTTGTCCTTGCTGGCTTCTTCAAATTTCTTTGGCTCTATTTGTGATAACATGGCTATGTATACTTCTTCTGTTTGTTCTATTAGTTGCCTTCTTGTCTGGACTCCTGCTTTCTTGTCTCCTATGATCTGATCTTCAGGATGATTCTTCTGAGTGTATCTTGAGGGGGTTTTCGAGCTCAGCTCTGCATCATCTGTTGTCTTGCTTGTTTCATCATCATCCTTTTCTTCCTCTTCATGGTTGTCTGATGGATTGCAGCAGTCTGTATTTCTTTTATTGTTTGGAAGTTCTTCATCAAATATCACATCAATACTTTCAACTATCTTCCGAAGGATCTTGTTGTAGCACCTGTACCCTTTGCTTTTGGAAGAATATCCTAGAAAAATCCCTTCATCTGCTCTTGCATTAAATTTACCAAGGTTTTCATCATTATTCTTTATGTAACACTTGCTACCAAAGACTCTGAAATGTTTTATTGAAGTTGGCTTTCCATGCCATAGTTCATATGGAGTCTTGTCACTGCTTGGCCTTAAGTGAGATTTATTAAGGATATGTACTGCTGTGTGTACTGCTTCTGCCCAGAAGGTTTGAGCAATATTATTCTCTTGCATCATAGCTCTGGCTATTTGTTGTACAGACCTGTTTTGTCTCTCTGCTACTCCATTCTGCTGAGGTGTCCCTGCAATAGTAAATTTTTGCTTTATTCCATGTTCATTACATAGGTCTGCAAAGTCATAATCTGTGAATTCTCCTCCTCTCTCTGATCTGATACATTTCAACTTGCATCCAGTTTGATTTTTTGCTAATGCTCTGAATATCTTAAATTTTTCCAATGCTTCTGATTTATTTTTGAGAAAGGCAACCCATGTCATTCTGGAGAAGTCATCTATTATCAGCATGAAATAGGATTCTCAACTTGGTGTTCTAGTTCTAGCAGGTCCACACAGGTCCATGTGCACAAGCTGGAGTGGTCTTCTTGTTGACAACTCCTCTTTAGATTTAAAGGATGTGCGAGTCTGTTTCCCTAATTGACAAGATTTGCATATAGTACTTGAAGGCCTTTTTATTTCTGGCATATCCCTGATAGCTTTCTTCTTGCTTAGTCTGATGATATGGTCAAAGCTGAGATGTCCCAATCTCCTATGCCACAACCATGACTCCTCAAGTTTGCTAAGATGGCAGGCTTCATCTTCCTCTTTCACTATGTATACATTGTTCTCTATTCGAACACCTTTGAGCAGAGTCTTTCCTGTTGTGCTTGACCTGACTACACAATATTGTGCTCTAAAAAGAACTTCACAGCCTTTGTCACACATCTGACTGACACTCAGTAAATTTGCTTTCAGTCCATCCACAAATATTACCTCTTGGGCTTTTCCTCTGCCATTGTCTATGCTGACTGAGCCTTTTCCCTTGATCTTTCCTGATTTATCATTACCAAAAATAACATTGCCAGATTTCTTTTCATCAAGAGTTATAAACTTGCTTCTATCTCCAGTCATGTGTTTGGAGCAGCCACTGTCCAAGTACCACTGGCTTTTCATATCTTGAGCAGTTAGAGCCAGGTCACAGTTATTCACCTTCTTTCTCCACTGGAGGCCCCCTTTTGAACATTTGATTATAGTTTTTGCAGAATTGTGAGCATGAACAAAATTACTTTGACTCATAAACCTCCTTGAGGTATTGAACATCAGTCTTTGTCCATACTTTCTACATTCAATAATTTTATGGCCAAATTCCTTACAATAAAAATAATAACCATAGAAATTATTTGCATACCTGATGTAAGGTTGTTTTCTCCATTTGTTTGTTTGAGATAGCCTCTTCACTGTTTGCATCTTTTGCAGGTCTGAATTACTCTTCCTTGCATAACAATATGCAGCAATGTGTCCTGGCCTGTGGCAGACATAGCAGGTGGCATTCTTCATAGGAGGGAAGAATTTCCTTTGATGACTTCCAAATTTGATATACTTAGGGGCATATGATTCTTTTTCTGCCATCTTAGTATTCATTATATTCTTTGTTACTAGAGGTTTCTTCTGCTCTTTGTCTCTCTTATTGCAGATTCCTTCTTTTGTTGGAACTATTTGAGCTACTTCCTCATCCTTCTTTTCTTTTACAAAAATAATCTCTATGTCAACCTTTTCTTTTCCTTTACTTGATTCTCCTTCGTAGCCTATTCCAGTATTTATCATAGGGGATCTTTGAGCAACCAAAATTTCATTCAACTTAATAGAGCTTGTTGTTTGAGAAGGGTATATAGAAACTTTCTGTTGAGCATTTTCTAATTTCTTTCTCGGACACAGAATTTCTTCTTCCAGCTTCTCTTGTTCTCGAGATTTATCTTTGATTTGCTGAAGTAACATATCTTCTATCTTCTTGGCTTCTTCAAGCTTTACCTTCAGCTGCATGAGGACTTCTGAATTTTTTTCTTCTTTCACACATTTTAGGAGGATCTCTTTTTGTTTTCTGCATTTTAGTTTGAGTCTGTCAATCTCCTCCAGAGCACTTCTTAGCTCCCCCTCAAGGTCTACTTCCCCTTATTCTTCTTCATCTTCTAGTAGGAGTCCCTCAAGATATTCTATGGCCATCAATACAAATTCTGAGGTTCCTTCTTCACTTGAGGGTTCATCTGAGTCTTCAGATGCACTGCTGTCTTGCTGAGCATAGAAGGATTTTCTGCTGAATTTCTTTCCTTTCTGCCAGAACTTTGATGTGTCTTTCTCTGATTCTTGAGCTTGATTTCTTACTTTCTTGTGAGGAAATTTAGCAGCATAATGTCCAAATCTTCCACAGTTAAAGCATTTGAAGGGAAGTTTACCTTTGTATCTACCTGAGCCTCTATCCAATTTCTTGACAAATTTAGCCTCTTCTTCATCAGAGCAAGAGCATATTTCTTCCTTTTCTTCTTTCTTCTTTTCTGTTTTGAATGATGCTTCCCTTGTACTTGGCTTCTTCTGTGGGAGCCTCATTTCATAGGCTGTTAGATTTCCAAGTATCCAGTTCATGGTCAGAGTCCCCCAATCCACTGTCTCTTCTATTGAGGATACCTTGGGATTAAATCTGGATGGGAGTGATCTTAGAATCTTTTGCACAACTATACTTTCTGGTATGGTTTCTCCAAGAGCTTTCATATTGTTAACAATTTCTGCAACTTTTAAGAAGAAGTTGCCAACATCCTCATCATCATTCATTTTTAAGTTTTCAAACTGGGCTCTATATACTTGAAGTTTGGCAGTTTTTACTTTCTGGTCTCCCTCATGTATGTCTTCAAGAGTATCCCATATTTTCTTGGCAGTGTCTTTGTGCATTACTTTAATAAACTCTGCTTCACATAATCCATTCAGGATGGCATTCATGGCTTTTGCATTAGCCACAAAATCTTGTTTTGCGTCCTTGTCTGAGTCAGTTGCCTTCGGGGCATATCCTAATTCCACAGCAGCCCAGACTTCTATTCCTAGAGACATTATGTATGTCTTCATTCTGATTTTCCAGAAAGCATAATTTTCACCAGTGAAGAAAGGGGCTTTATTGGTTGAGCATCCTTCCTTACTAGCCATCTTGGGAACCTAGGATCTCCTTTCAGTTGTTATACTTGTACAAATGAACTGGCTCTGATACCAATTGTTGAATCTCTAATTAAACTGAGAGGGGGGGGGGGTGAATCAGTTTAATACATTCCTGATCTTTTAAACTTTTCAATAAACTTATTTACACCTTCATTTCAAACTCTATTTAATGTGAGAGTAATCTTAGAATGTAATATGAAAGTATTAGTTTAATAGAGAAGTAGACTTAATTTGAGAGCAGCAGGTATTAAGAAAATGATACATATTAGATCAATACATAAATATCATGCACAGAGACACCAGATATAAGTGGAAACCCATAAAGGGAGAAAACCACATATTATTATTGTTGTGATGCAAAGGCAAGCTCCAACTCCCTCTCACCACGCATTTTTTTAGGGCACCAACCTACAGGCTCTGCCTCGGTCTGCATTCTACAACGAAGACGCAACTCATGAAGGTTTAACGACTTTCCAACCTATAGGAGGCTCTGACCTCGGTCGGCCTACGGCCGACGACTGTCGGTACAACTTGATGAGCTCGTTTCCTCAATTTATCAAACTGAAAGTTTGCTAATTTACCTCAGATATCAGCTCTGTTCTGTAGCTTCTCCTTCTGTTATGCTTTTATTAATCTTCTCTATCTTACTCTTCTATATTCTGCCTTCTCTCGATTTTCTCTCTCTTAAAAAAAAAACTCACTCTGCATATCAAGATGATATTATTTATAGATTTCCTCACATGACTGTTTGTATTCTGCTTGGAATTCGAAATGGAAAGTCATGTCTCTTTGCCTTCTGCCTTCTCACTCCTTTTATCAGCTTACTCAGAAATTATAACTGTAGGTGTCAATTTTAACATTACAGTGGGAGTTTGTTTTCTCTCGGAGACTTACCAATGCATCACAAACAATAAAAACAATTAAAACATTTACATTCGAATTACAATGTGAACTCCAGCTCACTCATTTTGTCTCTTGGCTTGCTACGCATTTGTCTTTTCTCTAACTGTCTCTTTGTCCCTTTCTCTTCTCTGTATGCCTTTCTGTTTATGGCTGCTGCGTAACTCCTGAATTTATGAACTGCATTTTTATTTTATTTTTATACCAGCGCTTTATATATAAATAGATACGCGTGTAATTCAATCCTTTACACGCAGCAAGTGTCTTGTTGATGTGGCGAGTTCCGCAGGCTGGAACATACATATATTACATGTCTCTTTGTCCCTTTCTCTTCTCTGTATGCCTTTCTGTTTATGGCTGCTGCGTAACTCCTGAATTTATGAACTGCATTTTTATTTTAGTTTTATACCAGCACTTTATATATAAATGAATCTGCTGACTGTAATTCAATCCTTTACACGCAGCAAGTGTCTTGTTGATGTGGCGAGTTCCGCAGGCCGGAACATACATATATTACAATTGTATTACATTAATAATCGCCCTCCCGTTAAGCTGAGGCCCGTGGGTCTACAGACCATGCGACATGTTTTAATACAACCGCAACCATGTTTTATATATCTCACAGCAATTATTTTATATAAACAATTGCCCTCCACCTTAAGCCGAGGCCCGTGGGTCCACAAACCACGCGGCACTCTTCAATACAATCGCAACAACTTTATATATATATATATTTATATATAACAGCACCTTCACAAATTTCCGTTTGCGATTAGAACTGGAACTCAAACACTTGTTAATCATAGTTAATAAGCCCATCGGGTCCGGGCTTCAATCAAATGCAATCGGGGCGCATAATAGAAAAGTTTCGATTGTGATCAGAACACGGATGCGATTTGCATATATCAACTCCCGCTTATAACTGGATCGGGTCCGCCACTTCAATCGCAGCGTTTTACAAAGTCGTGTGATCAATCGGAGAGTTCCGATTGCGATTGAGATTCCGGATGCGATTTGCATAGATCAACTCCCGCTTATAACTGGATTGGGTCCACCACTTCAATCGCAGTGTTTTACAAAGACATGTGATTGGGAACTCGGATGCGATTAACAATTAACTGTGGTACATAACTCGATCGGGTCCGGCATTTCAATCGCAATCACAACTTTCTATTGCGATGTTCCGCTGCCCTTGCGATCTCCGATTGCGATTGGGGAGAGGTCCCACTATCTAAAACTTCGTTTTGTGCGCTCCATAATATAACAGACATATATGTATAATTTTCCAAAGGGTTAAGCGATTCTCGGAATATGGTTTATATGTTATATGTAACGCCCATCGGGTAATGATTCTTGGAATTATACATACGACTGTATCTGCCGGCTTGGGCGGTTCTCGGAATTTTATATCTGTCCTCCGGGTTGGGCGATTCTCAGAATTATAACAGCTCTCTACCTCTGTCTCTGCCTCTGCTACACCGGTTGGAGAGTGCGATTCCCGGAATTTTGTAACTGCTCTCTGCCTCTGTCTCTCCTCTGCTCCGCCGGTTGGAGAGTGTGATTCCCGGAATTTTGTACCTGCTCTCTGCCTCTGTCTCTGCTTCTGTCACTCTGCCTCTATTACTTTCGCTGTGCCTCTTTTGCCTTCCTTTGCTACAACGCTGCCTCTTTTGCCTGAGTGCTGCCGCCTTTGCCTGAGTGCTGCCTCCTTTGCCATCAATGAAAATATTTCCAACAATAACGTGCTTTTAAACACATTTAAAATGTTTTTAAGACATTATAAAACTCGTTTAAAATATTTTTACAAATTTTTAAAATGTTATAAAGGATTTTTATAACATTTCAAAATATTTTAAAACACTTGTAAAATATTTTGAAATGCTTTTAAAATGTTTTAAATTTATTTTTAAATGTTTCAAAACACTTATAAAATATTTTAAATTCATATTAAAAGTGTTTTAAAATAAACACATTTAATAAAATCGTAAAAAAAACGTTTTTAGAAACATTATAAAACACTTTTTAAAATGTTATAATGTGCTTTTAAAATGTTTTGAAGACATCATAAAACTCTTTTAAAATATCTTTAAAAATTTGTAAAATGTTTTAAACGCTTTTAAAATGTTTTAAATTTATTTTAAAATGTTTCAAAACACTTTTAAAATGCTTCAGAACACTTTTAAAATGTTTCAAAACACTTTTAAAATGTTTTAAAACATATTTAAATCCTTTTTAAAAACTTGTAAAACATTTTAAAACGTTTTAAAAGTGTTTTAAAATGGTTTTTAAATGTTTTTAGAATGCTTTTACAATGTTAGAAAAACATTTCAAAACACATTTAAAAATATTTGAAAGCTTATTTAGGTTTTAAACGTTTTTAAAATAAAATTAAAAGTTGAGGTTATAAAGCTAACATTATAAACATGCAATAATTTTTATAAATGTTTCATAAATGGTTTAAATATTTTATAAAATATTCTAAATTCTTCTCAATATGTTTAAATCAAATATTTAAAGCGTTTAATTTTTTTATTAAATGTTTTTAATAAAATCGTAAAAAACGTTTTTAAAAATATTATAAAACCCTTTTTAAAATGTTATAATGTGCTTTCAAACACGTTTAAAATGTTTTTAACACATCATAAAACTCTTTTAAAATATTTTTAAAAAAATTGTAAAAGATTTTAGAGGATTTTTATAACATTTCAAGATATTTCAAAATATTTCATAAAGTTAAGCTTATAAGCTGACATTCAATAATTTTTATAAATGTTTTAAAAATGGTTTAAACCTTTTATAAAATATTCCAAATTCTTATTAATGTATTTAAATCAAATATTTAAAGCGTTTAATCATTTTTAGTAAATCTTTTTAATAAAATAGTAAAAAATAATATTTTTAAAAACATTATAAAACACTTTTTAAAATGCTATAACATGATTTTAAACACGTTAAAAATGTTTTTAAGAAGTTGTAGAATGTTATAAAGGATTTTTATAACATTTCAAAATATTGTAAAACACTTTCAAAATATTTCAAAACACTTTTAAGATATTCTGAAACACTTTTAAAATATTTTGAAATGCTTTTAAGATTTATTTTAAAATGTTTCAAAACACTTTTAAAATGTTTTAAAACATTTTTAGATCCTTTTAAAAAACTTGTAATGCATTTTAAAACGTTTTAAAAGTGTATCCATGCTCTCGGATTTCAAAACTGAAAGTTGAGCCCTAAGGAGAGGTTCATTGTCGTACGAAATGAATCCACGAATTCGTCACTTTGTGCATCCGGGGCCACACTTGCATCTCCAAAATAGGTATCCAAATATGCTCTCAGATTTTAAAACCGAAAAGTTTAGCCCTCGATATTCGCGTCCATTTGTTTTTCACGGATCATCCGAAATGAAGTCCAAACTCAATTCGTCACTTTGTGCATCTGGGGCCACACTTGCATCTCCAAAATGGGTATCCAAATATGCTCTCGGATATTAAAACCGAAAAGGTTAGCCCCATCTTCCACATCTGTTCTTTTTTCACGAACCATCTGAAATGAGTCCCGAAATCAATTTGTCACTTTGTGCATGCGAGGCCACGCTTGCATCTCCAAAATGGGTATCCAAATATGCTCTCAGATTTCACAACCGAAAAGTTCAACCCCCGATATCCATGTCTTTTCATTTTTCACGGATCGTCTGAGTTCAGTCCCGAAGTCAATTCGTCACTTTGTTCATCTGGGGCCACGCTTGCATCTCCAAAATGGGTATCGAAATAATCTCTCAGATTTCAAAACAGAAAATTTTAGCCCGCGATATTCGTGTCTGTTCGTTTTTCATAGATCGTCCAAAATGAGGCCCAAACTCAATTTGTCACTTTGTGCATCCGAGGGCCACCTTCATCTCTGTCAAATATGCTCTCATATTTCAAAATCGAAATTTCAATACGTGTCTATTACGGATCATCAGAAATAGTCGCGGGCGGTTGTCTTGTGCGTGCGGGGCCACACTTGCATCTCCAAAAATGGGTATCCAAATATGCTCTCGGTTTTAAAACCAAAAGTTCCTTTTGATATCGCATCGTTCGTTTTTCACGGATCGTGGAAATCAATCTGAAATAAATTTGTCACTTTGTGCATGCGGGGCCACGCTTTCATCTCCAAAATGGGTATCCAGATATGTTCTCAAATTTAAAAACCGAAAATTTCAACCCCCAATATCAACATTTGTTCATTTTTCAAGGATCATCCAAAATGAATCCCGAAATCAATTCGTCATTTTGTTCCTGCGGGGGCACACTTGCACTCCAAAATGGATATCCAAATATACTCCCAGATTTTAAAAATGAAAATTTTAGCGCCCGACATCCGCGTCCGTTCGTTTTTTACGGATCATCCAAAATGAGTCCCTAAATCAATTCGTCACTTTGTGCATGTGAGGCCACGCTTGCATCTCCAAAATGGTTATCCAAATATGCTCTCGGATTTCAAAACTGAAAAGTTTAGGCCCCGATATCCACGTATGTTCGTTTTTCACGGATCATCCGAAATGAGTCCTGAAATCAATTTGTCACTTTGTGCATGTGGGGAAACGCTTGCATCTCCAAAATGTGTATCCAAATATGCTCTCGGATTTCAGAATTAAAATTACGCCCGATATCCACGTCTGTTCATTTTTCACGGATAGCCCGAAATCAGTCCCAAAATAAATTCATCACTTTGTGCATGCGGGGCCACGCTTGCATCTCCAAAATGGGTATCCAAATATGCTCACGAATTTCAAAATTGAAAAGTTCAACCACCAATATCCGCTTTCGTTCAGTTTTCAAAGATCGTTCGAAATGAGTCCCAAAATCAATTCGTCACTTTGTTCATGCGGGGGCACACTTGCATCTCCAAAATGGGTATCCAAATATGCTCTCGAATTTCAAAAATGAAAATTTCAACCCCGATATCTGCATCTGTTCATTTTTTATGGATCGTTCAAAATGATTCCCTAAATCAATTCATCACTTTGTGCATGTGGGGCCACTCTTGCATCTCCAAAATGGGTATCCAAACATGCTCTTGAATTTTTAAACCGAAAAGTTTAGCCCTCGATATTCGCATCTGTTCATTTTTCACGGATCATCCGAAATGAGGTCCGAACTCAATTCGTCACTTTGTGCATCTGGGGCCACGCTTGCATCTCCAAAATGGGTTATCCAAATATGCTCTCGGATATCAAAACCGAAAAGTTTAACCTGCGTCTATTCTTTTTTAACGAACTATCTACATTTAAAATGTTTTTCAGACATTATAAAGCTCTTTTAAAATATTTTAAAAACTTAGTAAAATATTTTAAAGGATTTTTATAACATTTCAAAATATTTTAAAATATTTCAATATATTGTAAAATGCTTATCAAGTTAAGCTTATAAATCTGACATTCAATAATTTTTATAAATAGTTTCAAGCTTTTATAAAATATTCTAAATTTTTATTAATATGTTTAAATCAAATATTTAAAGCGTTTAATAATTTTTAGTAAATGTTTTTAATGAAATCGTAAAAAAAACTGTTTTAAAAACATTATAAAAAAACTTTTAAAATGTTATAGTGTGCTTTTAAACACATTTAAATGTATTTAAGACATTATAAAACTCGTTTAAAATATTTTAAAAAATTTGTAAAATGTTTTAAGGGATTTTCATAACATTTCAAAATATTGTAAAACACTTCCAAGATATTTTAAAACACTTTTAAAATATTTTGAAACACTTCTAAAATATTTTGAAATGCTTTTAAAATTTATTTTAAAATGTTTCAAAACACTTCTAAAATGTTTTAAATTTATTTGAAAATGTTTCAAAACACTTTTAAAATGTTTTAAAACGTTTTCAGAACCTCTTGAAGAACTTGTAAAGCATTTTAAAATGTTTTAAAAGTGTTTTAAAATGGTTTTAAAATGTTTTCAGAAAGCTTTTACAATGTTTTAAAAATAAAGTTGACATTATAAACATTTAATAATTTTTATAATGGTTTTATAAATGGTTTAAAGCTTTTATAAAATATTCTAAATTCTTATTAATATGCTTAAATCAAATATTTAAAGCGTTTAATCATTTTTAATAAAATCGCAAAAAAAACGTTTTTAAAAACATTATAAAACACATTTTAAAATGTTATAACGTGCTTTTAAACACATTTAAAATGTTTTTAAGACATTATAAAACTCGTTTAAAATATTTTTACAAATTTTTAAAATGTTTTAAAGGATTTTTGTAACATTTCAAAATATTTCAAAATCATTCAAAAAATTTCAAAATATTGTAAAAAACGCTTTCAACATATTTTAAAACACTTGTAAAATATTTTGAAATGCTTTTAAAATGTTTAAAATTTATTTTTAAATGTTTCAAAACACTTCTAAAATATTTTAAATTTATATTAAAAGTGTTTTAAAATAAACACATTTAATAAAATCGTAAAAAAAAACGTTTTTAGAAACATTATAAAACACTTTTTAAAATGTTATAATGTGCTTTTACAATGTTTTGAAGATTTGTAAAATGTTTTAAAAGATTTTTATAAACTTCAAAATATTTCAAAATATTGTCAAACGCTTAAGATATTTTTGAACACTTTTAAATATTTTGAAACGCTTTTAAAATGTTTTAAATTTATTTTAAAATGTTTCAAAACACTTTTAAAATGCTTCAGAACACTTTTAAAATGTTTCAAAACACTTTTAAAATGTTTTAAATTTATTTTAAAATGTTTCAAAACACTTTTAAAATGTTTTAAAACATATTTAAATCCTTTTTAAAAACTTGTAAAACATTTTAAAACGTTTTAAAAGTGTTTTAAAATGGCTTTTAAATGTTTTCAAAATGCTTTTACAATGTTAGAAAAACATTTCAAAACACATTTAAAATATTTGAAAGCATTTATTTAGGTTTTAAAAATGTTTTTAAATAAAATTTAATAAAAGTTAAGGTTATAAAGCTAACATTATAAACATGCAATAATTTTTATAAATGTTTCATAAATGGTTTTAATCTCTTATAAAATATTCTAAATTCTTATCAATATGTTTAAATCAAATATTTAAAGCGTTTAATCTTTTTATTAAATGTTTTTAATAAAATCGTAAAAAAAGAAACGTTTTTAAAAATATTATAAAACCCTTTTTAAAATGTTATAATGTGCTTTTAAACACGTTTAAAATGTTTTTAACACATCATAAAATCTTTTAAAATATTTTTAAAAAATTTGTAAAATATTTTAGAGGATTTTTATAACATTTCAAAGTATTTCAGAATATTTCAAAGTATTTCAAAGTTTAAACCTTTTATAAAATATTCCAAATTCTTATTAATATATTTAAATCAAATATTTAAAGCGTTTAATCATTTTTAGTAAATCTTTTTAATAAAATCGTAAAAAATAATATTTTTAAAAACATTATAAAACACTTTTTAAAATGCTATAACATGACTTTAAACACGTTAAAAATGTTTTTAATACATTACGAAACTCTTTTAAAATATTTTAAAAAGTTGTAAAATGTTTTAATGGATTTTTATAACATTTCAAAATATTGTAAAACACTTTCAAGATATTTCAAAACACTTTTAGATATTAGAAAAGTTTTTAGAAAGTGTTTAAAATGGTTGAAAAATGTTTTTAGAAAGCTTTACAATATTTTTAAAAAAGGTTTAAAATGCAAAAGCGTTTTTAAATCCTTTTCAAAAACTTGTAAAGCATTTTAAAACGTTTTAAAAGTGTATCCAAATATGCTCTCAGATTTCAAAACCGAAAAGTTTAGCCCCCGATATATGTGTTCGTTCATTTTTCACAAATCGTCTGAAATGAATCCTGAAATCAATTCGTCACTTTGTGCATCCGGGGCCACACTTGCATCTCCAAAATAGGTATCCAAATATGCTTTCAGATTTTAAAACCGAAAAGTTTAGCCCTCGATATTCGCGTCCGTTTGTTTTTAACGGATCATCCGAAATGAGGTCCGAACTCAATTCGTCAGTTTTTGCATCTGGGGCCACACTTGGATCTCCAAAATGGGTATCCAAATATGCTCTCGGATATCAAAACCGAAAAGTTTAGCCCCATCTTCCACGTCTGTTCTTTTTTCACGAACCATCCGAAATGAGTCCCGAAATCAATTTGTCTCTTTGTGCATGCAGGGCCACGCTTGCATCTCCAAAATGGGTATGCAAATATTCTCTCAGATTTCACAACCAAAAAGTTCAACCCCCGATATCCATGTCTTTTCATTTTTCACGGATCGTCTGAGTTGAGTCCCGAAGTCAATTCGTCACTTTTTTCATCTGGGGCCACGCTTGCATCTCCAAAATGGGTATCCAAATAAGCTCTCAGATTTCAAAACCGAAAAGTTTAGCCCCCGATATTCGCGTCCGTTCGTTTTTCACGGATCGTCCAAAATGAGGCCCAAACTCAATTTGTCACTTTGTGCATCCAAGGCCACGCTTTCATCTCCAAAATGGGTATCCAAATATGCTCTCATATTTCAAAATCGAAAATTTCAGCCCCCGTTATCTGCGTCTATTCGTTTTTCACGGATCATTCGAAATGAGTCGCGAAATCGATTTGTCACTTTGTGCATGCGGGGCCACACTTGCATCTCCAAAATGGGTATCCAAATATGCTCTCGGATTTCAAAACCAAAAAGTTCAACCCCTGATATCTGCATCCATTCGTTTTTCATGGATCGTCTGAAATCAGTCCCGAAATAAATTTGTCACTTTGTGCATGCGGGGCCATGCTTTCATCTCCAAAATGGGTATCCAGATATGCTCTCAAATTTAAAAACCGAAAATTTCAACCCCCAATATCAACATTTGTTCATTTTTCAAGGATCATCCAAAATGAATCCCGAAATGAATTCGTCATATTGTTCCTGCGGGGGCACACTTGCACTCCAAAATGGGTATCCAAATATACTCCCAGATTTCAAAAACGAAAATTTTAGCTCCCGACATCCGCGTCCGTTCGTTTTTTACGAATCATCCAAAATGAGTCCCTAAATCAATTTGTCACTTTGTGCATGTGAGGCCACGCTTGCATCTCCAAAATGGTTATCCAAATATGCTCTCGGATTTCAAAACTGAAAAGTTTAGCCCCCGATATTGACGTATGTTTGTTTTTCACAGATCATCCGAAATGAGTCCTGAAATCAATTTGTCACTTTGTGCATGTGGAGAAACGCTTGCATCTCCAAAATGTGTATCCAAATATGCTCTCGGATTTCAAAACCGAAAAGTTCTGCCCCCGATATCCACGTCTATTCATTTTTCACGGATAGTCCGAAATCAGTCCCGAAATAAATTCATCACTTTGTGCATGCGGGGCCACGCTTGCATCTCCAAAATGGGTATCCAAATATGCTCTCGAATTTAAAAACTGAAAAGTTCAACCCCCAATATCCGCTTTCGTTCAGTTTTCAAAGATCGTCCTAAATGAGTCCCAAAATCAATTTGTCACTTTGTTCATGCGGGGGCACACTTGCATCTCCAAAATGGGTATCCAAATATGCTCTCGAATTTCAAAAATGAAAATTTCAGCCCCGATATCTGCGTCTGTTCGTTTTTTATGGATCGTTCGAAATGATTCCCTAAATCAATTCATCACTTTGTGCATGTGGGGAAACGCTTGCATCTCCAAAATGTGTATCTAAATATGCTCTCGGATTTCAAAACCGAAAAGTTCTGCCCCCGATATCCACATCTGTTCATTTTTCACGGATAGTCCGAAATCAGTCCCGAAATAAATTCATCACTTTGTGCATGCGGGGCCACGCTTGCATCTCCAAAATGGGTATCCAAATATGCTCTCGAATTTCAAAACTGAAAATGTCAACCCCCAATATCCGCTTTCGTTCAGTTTTCAAAGATCGTCCGAAATGTGTCCCAAAATCAATTCATCACTTTGTTCATGCGGGGGCACACTTGCATCTCCAAAATGGGTATCCAAATATGCTCTCGAGTTTCAAAAATAAAAATTTCAACACCGATATCTGCGTCTGTTCGTTTTTTATGGATCGTTCGAAATGATTCCCTAAATAAATTCATCACTTTGTGCATGTGGGGCCATGCTTGCATCTCCAAAATGGGTATCCAAATATGCTCTCGAATTTTTAAACCAAAAAGTTTAGCCCTCGATATTCGCATCCATTCGTTTTTCACGGATCATCCGAAATGAGGTCCGAACTCAATTCGTCACTTTGTGCATCTGGGGCCACGCTTGCATCTCCAAAATGGGTATCCAAATATGCTCTTGGATATCAAAACCGAAAAGTTTAGCCTACGTCTATTCTTTTTTAACGAACTATCTACATTTAAAATGTTTTTCAGACATTATAAAGCTCTTTTAAAATATTTTAAAAACTTAGTAAAATATTTTAAAGGATTTTTATAACATTTCAAAATATTTTAAAATATTTCAATATATTGTAAAACTCTTATTAAGTTAAGCTTATAAATCTGACATTCAATAATTTTTATAAATGGTTTAAAATTTTTATAAAATATTCTAAATTTTTATTAATATGTTTAAATCAAATATTTAAAGCGTTTAATCATTTTTAGTAAATGTTTTTAATGAAATTGTAAAAAAAAATGTTTTAAAAACATTATAAAAAAACTTTTAAAATGTTATAGCGTGCTTTTAAACACATTTAAATGTATTTAAGACATTATAAAACTCGTTTAAAATATTTTAAAAAATTTGTAAAATGTTTTAAAGGATTTTTATAACATTTCAAAATATTGTAAAACACTTCCAAGATATTTTAAAACACTTCTAAAATATTTTGAAACACTTCTAAAATATTTTGAAACGCTTTTAAAATTTATTTTAAAATGTTTCAAAACACTTCTAAAATGTTTTAAATTTATTTGAAAATGTTTCAAAACACTTTTAAAATGTTTTAAAACATTTTCAGAACCTCTTGAAAAACTTGTAAAGCATTTTAAAATGTTTTAAAAGTGTTTTAAAATGGTTTAAAAACGTTTTTAGAAAGCTTTTACAATGTTTTAAAAACATTTCAAAACACTTTTAAAATTCTTTTAAAATATTTAAAAGCATTTATTTCATTTTTAAAAATGTTTATAAATAACATTTAATAAAAGTTAAACTAATAAAGTTGACATTATAAAAATTTAATAATTTTTATAAAGGTTTTATAAATTGTTTAAAGCTTTTATAAAATATTCTAATTTCTTATTAATATGCTTAAATCAAATATTTAAAGCTTTTAATCATTTTTAATAAAATCGCAAAAAAAACGTTTTTAAAAACATTATAAAACACTTTTTAAAATGTTATAACGTGCTTTTAAACACATTTAAAATGTTCTTAAGACATTATAAAAGTCGTTTAAAATATTTTTACAAATTTGTAAAATGTTTTAAGGGATTTTTATAACATTTCAAAATATTTCAAAATCATTCAAAAAATTTCAAAATATTGTAAAAAATTCTTTCAAGATATTTTAAAACACTTGTAAAATATTTTGAAATGATTTTAAAATGTTTTAAATTTATTTTTAAATGTTTCAAAACACTTCTAAAATATTTTAAATTTATATTAAAAGTGTTTTAAAATAAACACATTTAATAAAATCGTAAAAAAAAACGTTTTTAGAAACATTATAAAACACTTTTTAAAATGCTATAATGTGCTTTTAAAATGTTTTGAAGACATCGTAAAACTCTTTTAAAATATTTTTAAAAATTTGTAAAATGTTTTAAAAGATTTTTATAAATTTCAAAATATTTCAAAATATTGTCAAACGCTTCAGATATTTTTGAACACTTTTAAATATTTTGAAACACTTTTAAAATGTTTTAAATTTATTTTAAAATGTTTCAAAACACTTTTAAAATGCTTCAAAACACTTTTAAAATGTTTTAAATTTATTTTAAAATGTTTCAAAACACTTTTAAAATGTTTTAAAACATATTTAAATCCCTTTTAAAAACTTGTAAAACATTTTAAAACGTTTTAAAAGTGTTTTAAAATGGTTTTTAAATGTTTTCAGAATGCTTTTACAATGTTAGAAAAACATTTCAAAACACATTTAAAATATTTGAAAGCATTTATTTAGGTTTTAAAAACGTTTTTAAATAAAATTTGATAAAAGTTAAGCTTATAAAGCTAACATTATAAACATGCAATAATTTTTATAAATGTTTCATAAACGGTTTAAATATTTTATAAAATATTCTAAATTCTTCTCAATATGTTTAAATCAAATATTTAAAGCTTTTAATCTTTTTATTAAATGTTTTTAATAAAATCGTAAAAAAAGAAACGTTTTCAAAAATATTATAAAACCCTTTTTAAAATGTTATAATGTGTTTTAAACACGTTTAAAATGTTTTTAACACATCATAAAACTCTTTTAAAATATTTTTAAAAAATTTGTAAATATTTTAGAGGATTTTTATAACATTTCAAAATATTTCAAAATATTTCATAAAGTTAAGCTTATAAAGCTGACATTCAATAATTTTTATAAATGTTTTAAAAATGGTTTAAACCTTTTATAAAATATTCCAAATTCTTATTAATATATTTAAATCAAATATTTAAAGCATTTAATCATTTTTAGTAAATCTTTTGAATAAAATCGTAAAAAATACTATTTTTAAAAACATTATAAAACACTTTTTAAAATGCTATAACATGATTTTAAACACGTTAAAAATGTGTTTAAGACATTATGAAACTCTTTTAAAATATTTTTAAAAAGTTGTAAAATGTTTTAAAGGATTTTTATAACATTTCAAAATAGTGTAAAACACTTTCAAGATATTTCAAAACACTTTTAAGATATTCTGAAACATTTTTAAAAGTGTTTTAAAATGGTTTAAAAATGTTTTTAAAAAGCTTTTACAATATTTTTAAAAAGGTTTAAAATGTTTTAAAACATTTTTAAATCCTTTTCAAAAACTTGTAAAGCATTTTAAAAGATTTTAAAAGTGTATCCAAATATGCTCTCAGATTTCAAAACTGAAAAGCTCAGCCCCCGATATCTGTGTTCGTTCATTTTTCACAAATCGTCTAAAATGAATCCCGAAATCAATTCGTCACTTTGTGCATCCGGGGCCACACTTGCATCTCCAAAATAGGTATCCAAATATGCTCTCAGATTTTAAAACCGAAAAGTTTAGCCCTCGATATTCGCGTCCGTTTGTTTTTCACAGATCATCCGAAATGAGGTCCGAACTCAATTCATCACTTTGTGCATCTCCAAAATGGGTATCCAAATATGCTCTCGGATATCAAAACCGAAAAGTTTAGCCCCATCTTCCACGTCTGTTCTTTTTTCACGAACCATCCGAAATGAGTCCCAAATCAATTTGTCACTTTGTGCATGCGGGGCCAGGCTTGCATCTCCAAAATGGGTATCCAAATATGCTCTCAGATTTCACAACCGAAAAGTTCAACCCCCGATATCCATGTCTTTTCATTTTTCACGGATCGTCTGAGTTGAGTCCCGAAGTCAATTCGTCACTTTGTTCATCTGGGGCCACTCTTGCATCTCTAAAATGGGTATCCAAATAAGCTCTCAGATTTCAAAACCGAAAAGTTTAGCCCCCGATATTAGTGTCTATTCGTTTTTCACAGATCGTCCAAAATGAAGCCCAAAATCAATTTGTCACTTTGTGCATCTGAGGCCACGCTTTCATCTCCAAAATGGGTATCCAAATATGCTCTCATATTTCAAAATCGAAAATTTCAGCCCACGTTATCTGCGTCTATTCGTTTTTCACGGATCATCTGAAATGAGTCGTGAAATCGATTTGTCACTTTGTGCATGCGGGGCCACACTTGCATCTCCAAAATGGGTATCTAAATATGCTCTCGGATTTCAAAACCAAAAAGTTAAACCTCTGATATACGCGTCCGTTCGCTTTTGACGGATCGTCTGAAATCAGTCCTGAAATAAATTTGTCACTTTGTGCATGCGGGGCCACGCTTTCATCTCCAAAATGGGGATCCAGATATGCTCTCAAATTTAAAAACTGAAAATTTCAACTCCCAATATCAACATTTGTTCATTTTTCAAGGATCATCAAAAATGAATCCCGAAATCAATTCTTCATTTTGTTCCTGCAGGGGCACACTTGCACTCCAAAATGGGTATCCAAATATCTCCCAGATTTCAAAAACGAAAATTTTAGCCCCCGACATCCGCATTCGTTCGTTTTTTACGGATCATCCAAAATGAGTCCCTAAATCAATTTGTCACTTTGTGCATGTGAGACCACACTTGCATTTCCAAAATGGTTATCCAAAGATGCTCTCGGATTTCAAAACTGAAAAGTTTAGCCCCCGATATCCACGTATGTTCATTTTTCACGGATCATTCGAAATGAGTCCTGAAATAAATTTGTCACTTTGTGCATGTGGGGAAACGCTTGCATCTCCAAAATGTGTACATCCAAATATGCTCTTGGATTTCAAAACCGAAAAGTTCTGCCACCAATATCCACGTCTGTTCATTTTTCACGGATAGTTCGAAATCAGTCCCGAAATAAATTCATTGCTTTGTGCATGCGGAGCCACGCTTGCATCTCCAAAATGGGTATCCAAATATGCTCTTGAATTTCAAAACTGAAAAGTTCAACCCCCAATATCCGCTTTCGTTCAGTTTTCAAAGATCGTCCGAAATGAGTCCCAAAATCAATTCGTCACTTTCTTCATGCGGGGGCACACTTGCATCTCCAAAATGGGTATCCAAATATGCTCTCGAATTTCAAAAATGAAAATTTCAACCACGATATCTGCGTCTGTTTTTTTTTTTATGGATCGTTCGAAATGAGTCCCTAAATCAATTCATCACTTTGTGCATGTGGGCCCACGCTTGCATCTCCAAAATGGGTATCCAAATATGCTCTCGAATTTTTAAACCGAAAGTTTAGCCCTCGATATTCGCATCCGTTCATTTTTCACGGATCATCCGAAATGAGGTCTGAATTCAATTCGTCACTTTGTGCATCTGGGGCCACGCTTGCATCTCCAAAATGGGTATCCAAATATGCTCTCGGATATCAAAACCGAAAAGTTTAGCCTGCGTCTATTCTTTTTTAACGAACTATCTACGTTTAAAATGTTTTTTCAGACATTATAAAGCACTTTTAAAATATTTTAAAAACTTTGTAAAATATTTTAAAGGATTTTTATAACATTTCAAAATATTTTAAAATATTTCAAAATATTGTAAAACGCTTATCAAGTTAAGCTTATAAATATGACATTCAATAATTTTTATAAATGGTTTAAAGCTTTTATAACATATTCTAAATTTTTATTAATATGTTTAAATCAAATATTTAAAGCGTTTGATCATTTTTAGTAAATGTTTTTAATGAAATCGTAAAAAAAATTGTTTTAAAAACATTATAGAAAACTTTTTAAAATGTTATAGCATGCTTTTAAACACATTTAAATGTATTTAAGACATTATAAAACTTGTTTGAAATATTTTAAAAAATTTGTAAAATGTTTTAAAGGATTTTTATAACATTTCGAAATATTGTAAAACACTTCCAAGATATTTTAAAACACTTTTAAAATATTTTGAAACACTTCTAAAATATTTTGAAATGCTTCTAAAATATTTTGAAACACTTTTAAAATTTATTTTAAAATGTTTCAAAACACTTCTAAAATGTTTTAAATTTATTTTAAAATGTTTCAAAACACTTTTAAAATGTTTTAAGACGTTTTCAGAACCTCTTGAAGAACTTGTAAAGCATTTTAAAATGTTTTAAAAGTGTTTTAAAATGGTTTAAAAATATTTTTAGAAAGCTTTTACAATGTCAAAACACTTTTATAAACGTTTTATAAATGGTTTAAGAGATTTTATAAAATATTCTAAATTCTTATTAGTATGCTTAAATCAAATATTTAAAGCGTTTAATCATTTTTAATAAAATCGCAACAAAAAAAAAAAACGTTTTTAAAAACATCATAAAACACTTTTTAAAATGTTATAACGTGCTTTTAAACACATTTAAAATGATTTCAAGACATTATAAAACTCGTTTAAAATATTTTTAGAAATTTGTAAAATGTTTTAAAGGATTTTTATAACATTTCAAAATATTTCAAAATCATTCAAAATATTTCAAAATATTGTAAAAAACTTTCAAGATATTTTAAAACACTTGTAAAATATTTTGAAACGCTTTTAAAATGTTTTAAATTTATTTTTAAATGTTTCAAAACATTTCTAAAATATTTTAAATTTATATTAAAAGTGTTTTAAAATAAACACATTTAATAAAATCATAAAAAAAACGTTTTTAGAAACATTATAAAACACTTTTTAAAATGTTATAATGTGCTTTTAAAATATTTTGAAGACATCATAAAACTCTTTTAAAATATTTTTAAAAATTTGTAAAATGTTTTAAAAGATTTTGATAAATCTCAAAATATTTCAAAATATTGTCAAACGCTTAAGATATTTTTGAACACTTTTAAATATTTTGAAACACTTTTAAAATGTTTTA
Source organism: Pinus albicaulis (assembly GCA_034641835.2). Lineage (NCBI taxonomy): Eukaryota > Viridiplantae > Streptophyta > Pinopsida > Pinales > Pinaceae > Pinus > Pinus albicaulis. Next base: position 195,793 of record JAXQQM020069800.1, read on the forward strand.
AATTTATTTTAAAATGTTTCAAAACACTTTTAAAATTCTTCAAAACACTTTTAAAATGTTTTAAATTTATTTTAAAATGTTTCAAAATTCTTTCAAAAAGTTTTAAAACATATTTAAATCATTTTTAAAAACTTATAAAACATTTTAAGACGTTTTAAAAGTGTTTTAAAATGGTTTTAAAATGTTTTCAGAATGCTTTTACAATGTTAGAAAAACATTTCAAAACACATTTAAAATATCTGAAAGCATTTATTTAGGTTTTAAAAACGTTTTAAAATAAAATTTAATAAAAGTTAAGCTTATAAAGCTAACATTATAAACATGCAATAACTTTTATAAATGTTTCATAAATGGTTTAAATATCTTATAAAATATTCTAAATTCTTCTTAATATGTTTAAAACAAATATTTAAAGCGTTTAATCTTTTTATTAAATTTTTTTAGTAAAATCGTAAAAAAAGAAACGTTTTTAAAAATATTATAAAACCCTTTATAAAATGTTATAATGTGCTTGTAAAATATTTTGGAGGATTTTTATAACATTTCAAAATATTTCAAAATATTTCATAAAGTTAAGCTTATAAAGCTGACATTCAATAATTTTTATAAATGTTTTAAAAATGGTTTAAACCTTTTATAAAATATTCCAAATTCTTATTAATATTTTTAAATCAAATATTTAAAGCGTTTAATCATTTTTAGTAAATCTTTTTAATAAAATCGTAAAAAATAATATTTTTAAAAACATTATAAAACACTTTTTAAAATGCTATAACACGATTTTAAACACGTTAAAAATGTTTTTAAGACATTATGAAACTCTTTTAAAATATTTTAAAAAAGTTTTAAAATGTTTTAAAGGATTTTTATAACATTTCAAAATATTGTAAAACACTATCAAGATATTTCAAGACACTTTTAAGATATTCTGAAACGCTTTTAAAATATTTTGAAATGCTTTTAAGATTTGTTTTAAAATGTTTCAAAACACTTCTAAAATGTTTTAAATTTATTTTAAAATGTTTCAAAACACTTTTAAAATGTTTTAAAACGTTTTTAAATCCTTTTAAAAAACTTTTAAAGCATTTTAAAACGTTTTAAAATTGTTTTAAAACAGTTTTAAAATGTTTTTAGAAAGCTTTTACAATATTTTAAAAAAGGTTTAAAATGTTTTAAAACGTTTTTAAATCATTTTCAAAAACTTGTAAAGCATTTTAAAACGTTTTAAAAGTGTATCCAAATATGCTCTCAGATTTCAAAACCGAAAAGTTCACCCCCCGATATCTGTGTTCATTCATTTTTCACAAATCGTCTGAAATGAATCCCGAAATCAATTCGTCACTTTGTGCATTCAGGGCCACACTTGCATCTCCAAAATAGGCATCCAAATATGCTCTCGGATTTTAAAACCAAAAAGTTTAGCCCTCGATATTCACGTCTGTTTGTTTTTCACGGATCATCCGAAATGAGGTCCGAACTCAATTCATCACTTTGTGCATCTGGGGTCACACTTGCATCTCCAAAATGGGTATCCAAATATGCTATCGGATATCAAAACCGAAAATTTGCTTCATCACTTCACGATCATTCTTTCACAGACCATCGAAATGAGTCCGAGAATCAATTTTTCACTTTGTGCATGCGGGGCCACGCTTGCATCTCCAAAATGGGTATCCAAATATGCTCTCAGATTTCACAACCGAAAAGTTCAGCCCCCGATATCCACGTCTTTTCATTTTTCACGGATCGTTTGAATTGAGTCCCGAAGTCAAATCGTCATTTTTTTCATCTGAGGCCACACTTTCATCTCCAAAATCGGTATCCAAATATGCTCTCAGATTTCAAAACCGAAAAGCTTAGCCCCCGATATTCGGGTCCGTTCATTTTTCACGGATCGTCCAAAATGAGGCCCAAACTCAATTTGTCACTTTGTGCATCCGAGGCCACGCTTTCATCTCCAAAATGGGTATCCAAATATGCTCTCATATTTCAAAATCAAAAATTTCAGCCCCTGTTATTTGCATCTATTCATTTTTCATGGATCATCCGAAATGAGTCGCAAAATCGATTTGTCACTTTTTGCATGCGGGGCCACACTTGCATCTCCAAAATGGGTGTCCAAATATGCACTCGGATTTCAAAACCAAAATTTTCAACCCCTGATATCCGCGTCCGTTCGTTTTTCACGGATCGTCTGAAATCAGTCCTGAAATAAATTTGTCACTTTGTGCATGCAGGGCCACGCTTTCATCTCCAAAATTGGTATCCAGATATGCCCTCAAATTTAAAAACCGAAAATTTCAACCCCCATTATCCGTATTTGTTCATTTTTCAAGGATCATCCAGAATGAATCCCGAAATCAATTTGTCATTATATTCTTGCGGGGGCACACCTACATCTCCAAAATGGGTATCCAAATATACTCTCAGATTTCAAAAAAGAAAATTTTAGCCCCCGACATCCGCTTCCGTTCGTTTTTTACGGATCATCCAAAATGAGTCCCTAAATCAATTCGTCACCTTGTGCATGTGAGGCCACGCTTGCATCTCCAAAATGGTTATCCAAATATGCTCTCGGATTTCAAAACTGAAAAGTTTGGTCCCCGATATCCACGTATGATCGTTTTTCACAGATCATCCGAAATGAGTCGTGAAATAATTATGTCACTTTGTGCATCTGGGGAAATGCTTGCATCTCCAAAATGTGTATCCAAATATGCTCTCGGATTTCAAAACCGAAAATTTCTGCCCTCGATATCCACGTCTATTCATTTTTCACAGATAGTCCGAAATCAGTCTCGAAATAAATTCATCACTTTGTGCATGCGAGGCCACGCTTGCATCTCCAAAATGGGTATCCAAATATGCTCTCGAATTTCAAAACTGAAAATTTCAACCCCCAATATCCGCTTTCGTTCAATTTTCAAAGATCGTCCGAAATGAGTCCCAAAATCAATTCGTAGCTTTGTGCATGTGGGGCCACGCTTGCATCTCCAAAATGGCTATCCAAATATGCTCTCGAATTTTTAAACAAAAAAGTTTAGCCCTCGATATTCGCATTCGTTTGTTTTTCACGGATCATCCAAAATGAGGTCCGAACTCAATTCGTCAGTTTGTGCATCTGGGGCCACGCTTGCATCTCCAAAACGGGTATCCAAATATGCTCTCGGATATCAAAACCGAAAAGTTTAGCCTGCGTCTATTATTTTTTAACGAACTATCTACGTTTAAAATGTTTTTCAGACATTATAAAGCTCTTTTAAAATATTTTAAAAACTTTGTAAAATATTTTAAAGGATTTTTATAAAATTTCAAAATATTTTAAAATATTTCAAAATATTGTAAAACGCTTATCAATTTAAGCTTATAAATCTGACATTCAATAATTTTTATAAATGGTTTAAAGCTTTTATAAAATATTCTAAGTTTTTATTAATATGTTTAAATGAAATATTTAAAGCGTTTAATCATTTTTAGTAAATGTTTTAAATGAAATCGTAAAAAAAATTGTTTTAAAAACATTATAAAAAACTTTTTAAAATGTTATAGCGTGCTTTTAAACACATTTAAATGTATTTAAGACATTATAAAACTCATTTAAAAAATTTTAAAAAATTTGTAAAATGGTTTAAAGGATTTTTATAACATTTACAAATATTGTAAAACACTTCCAAGATATTTTAAAACACTTTTAAAATATTTTTAAACGCTTCTAAAAAATTTTGAAGCGCTTCTAAAATATTTTGAAACACTTTTAAAATTTATTTTAAAATGTTTCAAAACACTTCTAAAATGTTTCAAAATACTTTTAAAATGTTTTAAAACGTTTTCAGAACCTCTTGAAGAACTTGTAAAGCATTTTAAAATGTTTTAAAAGTGTTTTAAAATGGTTTAAAAATGTTTTTAGAAAGCTTTTACAATGTTTTAAAAACATTAAAAAACACTTTTAAAATTCTTTTAAAATATTTAAAAGCATTTATTTCATTTTCAAAAATGTTTATAAATAACATTTAATAAAAGTTAAGCTAATAAAGTTGACATTATAAACATTTAATAATTTTTATAAAGGTTTTATAAATGGTTTAAAGCTTTTATAAAATATTTTAAATTCTTATTAATATGCTTAAATCAAATATTTAAAGCGTTTAATCATTTTTAATAAATGTTTTTAATAAAATCACAAAAAAACGTTTTTAAAAACATTATAAAACACTTTTTAAAATGTTATAATGTGCTTTTAAACACATTTAAAATGTTTTTAAGACATTATAAAACTTGTTTAAAATATTTTAAACACTTTTTAAAATGTTTTAAAGGATTTTTATAACATTTCAAAATATTTCAAAATCATTCAAAAAATTTCAAAATATTGTAAAAAACGCTTTGAAGATATTTTAAAACACTTGTAAAATATTTTGAAACGCTTTTAAAATGTTTTAAATTTATTTTTAAATGTTTCAAAACACTTTTAAAATATTTTAAATTTATATTAAAAGTGTTTTAAAATAAACACATTTAATAAAGTATTAAAAAAACGTTTTTAGAAACATTATAAAACACTTTTTAAAAATGTTATAATGTGCTTTTAAAATGTTTTGAAGACATCATAAAACTCTTTTTAAAATATTTTTAAAAATTTGTAAAATGTTTTAAAAGATTTTTATAAATTTCAAAATATTTCATCTTGTCAAACACTTGAATATTTTTGTACACTTTTAAATATTTTGAAATGCTTTTAAAATGTTTTAAATTTATTTTAAAATGTTTCAAAACTCTTTTAAAATATTTTTAAAAATTTGTAAAATGTTTTAAAATATTTTTATATATTTCAAAATATTGTCAAACGCTTAAGATATTTTTTGAACACTTTTAAATATTTTGAAACCCTTTTAAAATGTTTTAAATTTATTTTAAAATGTTTCAAAACACTTTTAAAATGCTTCAAAACACTTTTAAAATGTTTTAAATTTATTTTAAAATGTTTCAAAACACTTTTAAAATGTTTTAAAACATATTTCAATCCTTTTTAAAACTTATGGCTACATTTTAAACGTTTTAAAAGTGTTTTAAAATGGTTTTTAAATGTTTTCGAATAACTTTAGAATGTTAGAAAAATATTTCAAAACACATTTAAATTATTTGAAAGCTTTTATTTAGGTTTTAAAAACGTTTTTAAATAAAATTTAATAAAAGTTAAGCTTATAAAGCTAACATTATAAACATGCAATAATTTTTATAAATGTTTCATAAATGGTTTAAATCTTTTATAAAATATTCTAAATTCTTCTCAATATGTTTAAATCAAATATTTAAAGCGTTTAATCTTTTTATTAAATGTTTTTTATAAAATCGTAAAAAAATAAACGTTTTTTTTTAAATATTATAAAACCCTTTTTAAAATGTTATAATGTGCTTTTAAACACGTTTAAAATGTTTTTAACACATAATAAAACTCTTTTAAAATATTTTTAAAAAAATTGTAAAATATTTTAGAGGATTTTTATAACATTTCAAAATATTTCAAAATATTTCATAAAGTTAAGCTTATAAAGCTGACATTCAATAATTTTTATAAATGTTTTAAAAATGGTTTAAACCTTTTATAAAATATTTCAAATTATTATTAATATGTTTAAATCAAATATTTAAAGCGTTTAATCATTTTTAGTAAATCTTTTTAATAAAATCGTAAAAAAATAATATTTTTAAAAACATTATAAAACACTTTTTAAAATGCTAAGTGAGTTGGTTAAAAGGCGTTAAAAATGTTTTAAGTTGTTGCTGGCTCTCTTTTAAAATATTTTTGAAAATTTGTAAAATGTTTTAAAGGATTTTTATAACATTTCAAAATATTGTAAAACACTTTCAAGATATTTCAAAACACTTTTAAGATATTCTGAAATGCTTTTAAAATATTTTTAAATGCTTTTAAGATTTATTTTAAAATGTTTCAAAACACTTCCAAAATGTTTTAAATTTATTTTAAAATGTTTCAAAACACTTTTAAAATGTTTTAAAACGTTTTAAATCCTTTTAAAAAACTTGTAAAGCATTTTAAAACGTTTTAAAAGTGTTTTAAAATGGTTTAAAAATGTTTATAGAAAGATTTTACAATATTTTAAAAAAGGTTTAAAATGTTTTAAAACGTTTTTAAATCCTTTTCAAAAACTTGTAAAGCATTTTAAAACATTTTAAAAGTGTATCCAAATATGCTCTCAGATTTCAAAACCTAAAAGTTCAGCCCCCGATATCTGTGTTCATTCATTTTTCACAAATCGTCTGAAATGAATCCCGAAATCAATTCGTCACTTTATGCATCCGGGGCCACACTTGCATCTCCAAAATAGGTATCCAAATATGCTCTCGAATTTTAAAACGGAAAAGTTTATCCCTCGGTGACCATCTTTGTTTGTTTTTCACAGATCATCAAATAAGATTAGAACTCAATTTCGTCACTTTGTGCATGCAGGGCCACCGCATCTCCAAAATGGGTATCCAAATATGCTCTCAGATATCAAAACCGAAAATTTTAGCCCCATCTTCAACATCTGTTATTTTTTCACGAACCATCCGAAATGAGTCCCGAAATCAATTTGTCACTTTGTGCATGCAGGGCCACGCTTGCATCTCCAACATGGGTATCCAAATATGCTCTCAGATTTCACAACCGAAAAGTTCAGCCCACGATATCCACGTCTTTTCATTTTTCATGGATCGTCTGAATTGAGTCCCGAAGTCAATTTGTCACTTTGTTCATCTGGGGCCACGCTTGCATCTCCAAAATGGGTATCCAAATATCCTCTCAAATTTCAAAACCCAGTTTGGCCGATATTCGCGTCGGGTTCGTTTTTCACGGATCGTCCAAAATGAGGCCCAAACTCAATTTGTCACTTTGTGCATCTGAGGCCACACTTTCATCTCCAAAATGGGTATCCAAATATGCTCTCATATTTCAAAATAGAAAATTTCAGCCCCCGTTATCTGCGTCTATTCGTTTTTCATGGATCATCCGAAATGACTCGCGAAATCGATTTTTCACTTTGTGCATGCGGGGCCACACTTGCTTCTCCAAAATGGGTATCCAAATATGCTCTCGAATTTCAAAACCAAAAAGTTCAACCCCTGATATCCGCGTCCGTTATTTTTTCACAGATTGTCTAAAATCAGTCCCGAAATAAATTTGTCACTTTGTCTATGCGGGGCCACGCTTTCATCTCCAAAATGGGTATCCAGATATGCTCTCAAATTTAAAAATAAAAAATTTCAACCCCCAATATCCGCATTTGTTCATTTTTCAAGGATCATCCAAAATGAATCCCGAAATCAATTCGTCATTTTTTCACAGCCAAGGCAACACTTGCATCTCCAAAATGGGTATCCAAATATACTCAGTTTCAAAACGAAAATTTTAGCCCGACATCATCCGTTCGTTTTCAGATCATCAAAATGAGTCCACAATGATTCGTCACTTTGTACATGAGAATACCGCTTGCCATTTCCAAAATGGATTATCCAAATATGTTCTCGGATTTCAAAAACAAGGATTCTTAGATATCCAAGTGTTCGTTTTCACGGATCATCAAAACGAGTCTCTGAAATCAATTTGTCACTTTGTGCATGTGGGGAAATGCTTGCATCCCCAAAATGTGTATCCAAATATGCTCTCGGATTTCAAAACCGAAAAGTTCTGCCCCCGATATCCATGTCTGTTAATTTTTCACGGATAGTCCGAAATCAGTCCCGAAATAAATTCATCACTTTGTGCATGCGGGGCCACGCTTGCATCTCCAAAATGGGTATCCAAATATGCTCTCGAATTTCAAAACTGAAAAGTTCAACCCCCAATATCCGCTTTCGTTCGATTTTCAAAGATCGTCCGAAATGAGTCCCAAAATCAATTCGTCACTTTGTTCATGCGGGGGCACACTTGCATCTCCAAAAGCGGTATCCAAATATGCTCTCGAATTTTAAGCGAAAAGTTTAACCCTCGATATTTGCATCAGATTCGTTTTCACGGATCTGTCAAAATAGTCCGAACTCGGTCGGCACTTTGTGCATACGGGGCCACGCTTGCATCTCGAGAATGGGTATTGGATCAATATATCTCGGATATCTAAGTAGAAAGGATGTACATCTATTCTTTTTTAACGGAACTATACGTTTAAAATGTTTTCGAGACATTATAAAGCTCTTTTAAAATATTTTAAAAACTTTTAAAAATATTTTAAATGATTTTTATAACATTTCAAAATATTTTAAAATATTTCAAAATATTGTAAAACGCTTATCAAGTTAAGCTTATAAATCTGACATTCAATCATTTTTATAAATGGTTTAAATATTTTATAAAATATTCTAAACTTTTATTAATATGTTTAAATCAAATATTAAAACGTATTAATCATTTTTAGTAAATGTTTTTAATGAAATCGTAAAAAAAATTGTTCTAAAAACATTATTAAAAACTTTTTAAAATGTTATAGCGTGCTTTTAAACACATTTTAATGTATTTAAGACATTATAAAACTCGTTTAAAATATTTTAAAAATTTTTAAAAATGTTTTAAAGGATTTTTATAACATTTCAAAATATTGTAAAACACTTCCAAGATATTTTAAAACACTTTTAAAATATTTTGAAACACTTCTAAAATATTTTAAAACATCTGCATCCGTTCGTTTTTTACGAATCATCCAAAATGAATCCCTAAATCAATTCGTCACTTTGTGCATTTGAGGCCACGCTTGCAACTCCAAAATGGTTATCCAAATATGATCTCCGATTTCAAAACTGAAAAGTTTAGCCCCCGATATCCACGTATGTTCGTTTTTCACGGATCATCCGAAATAGATCTGAAATAAATTTGTCACTTTGTGCATGTGGGAAACGCTTGTATCTAAAATGGGTATCCAAATATGCTCTCAGATTTCAAAACCGAAAATTTCAGCCCCCGATATCCACGTCTTTTAATTTTTCACGGATCGTCTGAATTGAGTTCCGAAGTCAATTCGTCACTTTTTTCATCTCGGGCCACACTTGCATCTCCAAAATGGGTATCCAAATATGCTCTGGATACTATAGTAGAAAATTTCGACTTCATCTCAGCTTTCATTCCATTTTTTCAAAGATCGTCCGAAATGAGTCCCAAAATCAATTCGTCAATTAGTTCATGCAGGGGCACACTTGCATCTCCAAAATGGGTATCCAAATATGCTCTCAAATTTCAAAAATGAAAATTTCAACCCCGATATCTATGTCTGTTCGTTTTTTATGGATTGTTCAAAATGAGTCCCTAAATCAATTCATCACTTTGTGCATGTGGGTCCACGCATCTCCAAAATGGGTATCCAAATATGCTCTCGAATTTTTAAACCCAAAATTTTAGCCCTCGATATTCGCATCCGTTCATTTTTCATGGATCATCCGAAATGAGGTCCGAACTCAATTCGTCACTTTGTGCATCTGGGGCCACGCTTGCATCTCCAAAATGGGTATCCAAATATCCTCTCGGATATCAAAACCGAAAAGTTTAGCCTGCGTCTATTCTTTTTTAATGAACTATCTACGTTTAAAATGTTTTTCAGACATTATAAAGCTCTTTTAAAATATTTTAAAAACTTTGTAAATTAGTTTAAAGGATTTTTATAACATTTCAAAATATTTAAAAATATTTCAAAATATTGTAAAACGCTTATCTAGTTAAGCTTATAAATCTGACATTCAATAATTTTTATAAATGGTTTAAAACTTTTATAAAATATTCTAAATTTTTATTAATATGTTTAAAGCAAATATTTAAAGCGTTTAATCATTTTTAGTAAATGTTTTTAATGAAATCGTAAAAAAAATTGTTTTAAAAACCTTATAAAAAACTTTTTAAAATGTTATAGCGTACTTTTAAACACATTTAAAATGTTTTTAAGGCATTATAAAACTCGTTTAAAATATTTTTACAAATTTGTAAAATTTTTTAAAGGATTTTTATAACATTTAAAAATATTTCAAAATCATTCAAAAAATTTCAAAATATTGTAAAAAACGCTTTCAAGATATTTTAAAAGACTTGTAAAATATTTTGAAACTCTTTTAAAATGTTTTAAATTTATTTTTAAATGTTTCAAACCACTTCTAAAATATTTTAAATTTATATTAAAAGTGTTTTAAAATAAACACATTTAATAAAATCGTAAAAAAAACGTTTTTAGAAACATTATAAAACACTTTTTAAAATGTTATAATGTGCTTTTAAAATGTTTTGAAGACATCAATTTGTCACATTGTGCATGTGGGGAAACGCTTGCATCTCCAAAATGTGTATCCAAATATGCTCTCGGATTTCAAAACCAAAAATTTCTGCCCTCGATATCCACGTCTGTTCATTTTTCACGGATAGTCCCAAATCAGTCCCGAAATAAATTCATCACTTTGTGCATGTGGGGCCAAGCTTGCATCTCCAAAATGGGTATCCAAATATGCTCTCGAATTTCAAAACTGAAAATTTCAACCCCCAATATCCGCTTTCGTTCAGTTTTCAAAGATCGTTTGAAATGAGTCCCAAAATCAATTCGTCACTTTTTTCATGCGGGGGCACACTTGCATCTCCAAAATGGGTATCCAAATATGCTCTCGAATTTCAAAAATGAAAATTTCAACCCCGATATTTGTGTCTATTTGTTTTTTATGGATCGTTTGAAATGAGTCCCTAAATCAATTCATCACTTTGTGCATGTGGGGCCACGCTTGCATCTCCAAAATGGGTATCTAAATATGCTCTTGAATTTTTAAACCGAAAAGTTTAGCCCTCGATATTCGCATCCGTTGGTTTTTCACGGATCATCCGAAATGAGGTCCGAACTCAATTCGTCACTTTGTGCATCTGGGACCATGCTTGCATCTCCAAAATGGGTATCCAAATATGCTCTCGGATATCAAAACCGAAAAGTTTAGCCTGTGTCTATTCTTTTTTAACGAACTATCTACATTTAAAATGTTTTTCAGACATTATAAAGCTCTTTTAAAATATTTTAAAAACTTTGTAAAATATTTTAAAGGATTTTTATAACATTTCAAAATATTTTAAAATATTTCAAAATATTGTAAAACGCTTATCAAGTTAAGCTTATAAATTTGACATTCAATAATTTTTATAAATGGTTTAAAGCTTTTATAAAATATTCTAAATTTTTATTAATATGTTTAAATCAAATATTTAAAGCGTTTAATCATTTTTAGTAAATGTTTTAAATGAAATCGTAAAAAAAATTGTTTTAAAAACATTATAAAAAACTTTTTAAAATGTTATAGCGTGCTTTTAAACACATTTAAATGTATTTAAGACATTATAAAACTCGTTTAAAATATTTTAAAAAAATTTTAAAATGTTTTAAAGGATTTTTATAACATTTCAAAATATTGTAAAACACTTCCAAGATATTTTAAAACACTTTTAAAATATTTTGAAACACTTCTAAAATATTTTGAAACGCTTCTAAAATATTTTGAAATGCTTTTAAAATTTATTTTAAAATGTTTCAAAACAGTTCTAAAATGTTTTAAATTTATTTTAAAATGTTTCAAAACACTTTTAAAATGTTTTAAAAGGTTTTCAGAACCTCTTGAAGAACTTGTAAAGCATTTTAAAAATTTTTTAAAGTGTATTAAAATGGTTTAAAAATGTTTTTAGAAAGCTTTTACAATGTTTTAAAAACATTTCAAAACACTTTTAAAATTCTTTTAAAATATTTGAAAGCATTTATTTCACTTTTAAAAATGTTTATAAATAACATTTAATAAAAGTTAAACTAATAAAGTTGACATTATAAACATTTAATAATTTTTATAAACGTTTTATAAATGGTTTAAAGCTTTTATAAAATATTCTAAATTCTTATTAATATGCTTAAATCAAATATTTAAAGTGTTTAATCATTTTTAATAAAACCGCAAAAAAAACGTTTTTAAAAACATTATAAAACACTTTTAAAAATGTTATAACGTGCTTTTAAACACATTTAGAATATTTTTAAGACATTATAAAACTCGTTTAAAATATTTTTACAAATTTCTAAAATGTTTTAAAGGATTTTTATAACATTTCAAAATATTTCAAAATCATTCAAAAAATTTCAAAATATTGTAAAAAACGCTTTCAAGATATTTTAAAACACTTGTAAAATATTTTGAAACGATTTTAAAATGTTTTAAATTTATTTTTAAATGTTTCAAAACACTTCTAAAATATTTTAAATTTATATTAAAAGTGTTTTAAAATAAACACATTTAATAAAATCATAAAAAAAACGTTTTTAGAAACATTATAAAACACTTTTTAAAATGTTATAATGTTCTTTTAAAATGTTTTGAAGACATCATAAAACTCTTTTAAAATATTTTTAAAAATTTGTAAAATGTTTTAAAAGATTTTTATAAATTTTAAAATATTTCAAAATATTGTCAAACGCTTAAGATATTTTTGAACACTTTTAAATATTTTGAAACGCTTTTAAAATGTTTTGAATTTATTTTAAAATGTTTCAAAACATTTTTAAAATGCTTCAAAACACTTTTAAAATGTTTTAAATTTATTTTAAAATGTTTCAAAACACTTTTAAAATGTTTTAAAACATATTTAAATCCTTTTTAAAAACTAGTAAAACATTTTAAAACGTTTTAAAAGTGTTTTAAAATGGTTTTAAAATGTTTTCAGAATGCTTTTACAATGTTAGAAAAACATTTCAAAACACATTTAAAATATTTGAAAGCATTTATTTAGGTTTTAAAAACGTTTTTAAATAAAATTTAATAAAACTTAAGCTTATAAAGCTAACATTATAAACATGCAATAATTTTTATAAATGTTTCATAAACGGTTTAAATCTTTTATAAAATATTCTAAATTCTTCTCAATATGTTTAAATCAAATATTTAAAGCGTTTAATATTTTTTATTAAATGTTTTTAATAAAATCATAAAAAAAGAAACGTTTTTAAAAATATTATAAAACCCTTTTTAAAATGTTATAATGTGCTTTTAAACACGTTTAAAATGTTTCTAACACATCATAAAACTCTTTTCAAATATTTTTAAAAAATTTGTAAAATATTTTAGAGGATTTTTATAACATTTCAAAATATTTCATAATATTTCATAAAGATACGCTTATAAAGCTGACATTCAATAATTTTTATAAATGTTTGAAAAATGGTTTAAACCTTTTATAAAATATTCCAAATTCTTATTAATATGTTTAAATCAAATATTTAAAGCGTTTAATCATTTTTAGTAAATCTTTTTAATAAAATCGTAAAAAATAATATTTTTAAAAACATTATAAAACACTTTTTAAAATGTTGTAACATGATTTTAAACACGTTAAAAATGTTTTTAAGACATTATGGAACTCTTTTAAAATATTTTTAAAAAGTTGTAAAATGTTTTAAAGGATTTTAATAACATTTCAAAATAGTGTAAAACACTTTCAAGATATTTCAAAACACTTTTAAGATATTCTGAAACGTTTTTAAAAGTGTTTTAAAATGGTTTAAAAATGTTTTTAGAAAGCTTTTACAATATTTTTAAAAAGGTTTAAAATGTTTTAAGTTTAACCTTTTCTAAAACTAAAGGACATTTGAACATTTTAAAAGTAAAGACCCAACATGTTTCATTTTAAACCTAAAAGCTCAAATTTCCGATATCTGTGTTCATTCATTTTTCCCAAATCGTCTGAAATGAATCCCGAAATCAATTCGCCACTTTGTGCATCCGGGGCCACACTTGCATCTCCAAAATAGGTATCCAAATATGCTCTCGGATTTTAAAACCGAAAAGTTTAGCCCTCGATATTCGCGTCCGTTTGTTTTTCACGGATCATCCGAAATGAGGACCGAACTCAATTCGTCACTTTGTGCATCTCTAAAATGGGTATCCAAATATGCTCTCAGATATAAAAACCGAAAGGTTTAGCCCCATCTTCCATGTCTGTTCTTTTTTCACGAACCATCCGAAATGAGTCCCGAAATCAATTTGTCACTTTGTGCATGCGGGGCCACGCTTGCATCTCCAAAATGGGTATCCAAATATGCTCTCATATTTCACAACCGAAAATTTCAGCCCCCGATATCCACGTCTTTTCATTTTTCACGGATCGTCTGAATTGAGTCCCGAAGTCAATTCGTCACTTTGTTCATCTGGGGCCACGCTTGCATCTCCAAAATGGGTATCCAAATATGCTCTCAGATTTCAAAACCGAAAAGTTAAGCCCCCGATATTCGCGTTTGTTCGTTTTTCACGGATCATCCAAAATGATGCCCAAAATCAATTTGTCACTTTGTGCATCTGAGGCCACGCTTTCATCTCCAAAATGGGTATCCAAATATGCTCTCATATTTCAAAATCGAAAATTTCAGCCCACGTTATCTGCGTCTATTCGTTTTTCATGGATCATCTGAAATGAGTCGCGAAATCGATTTGTCACTTTATGCATGCGGGGCCACACTTGCATCTCCAAAATGGGTATCTAAATATGCTCTCAGATTTCAAAACCAAAAATTTCAACCCCTGATATCCGCGTCCGTTCATTTTTGACGAATCGTCTGAAATCAGTCCTGAAATAAATTTGTCACTTTGTGCATGCGGGGCCACGATTTCATCTCCAAAATGGGTATCCAGATATGCTCTCAAATTTAAAAACCGAAAATTTCAACTCCCAATATCAACATTTGTTTATTTTTCAAGGATCATCCAAAATGAATCCCGAAATCAATTCGTCATTTTGTTCCTGCGGGGGAACACTTGCACTCCAAAATGGGTATCCAAATATACTCCCAGATTTCAAAAACGAAAATTTTAGCCCCCGACATCCGCGTTCGTTCGTTTTTTACGGATCATCCAAAATGAGTCCCTGAATCAATTCGTCACTTTGTGCATGTGAGGCCACGCTTGCATCTGCAAAATGGTTATCCAAAGATGCTCTCAGATTTCAAAACTGAAAAGTTTAGCCCCCGATATCCACGTATGTTCGTTTTTCACGGATCATCTGAAATGAGTCCTGAAATCAATTTGTCACTTTGTGCATGTGGGGAAACGCTTGCATCTCCAAAATGTGTATCCAAATATTCTCTCGGATTTCAAAACCGAAAAGTTCTGCCCCCGATATCCACGTCTGTTCATTTTTCACGATAGTCCGAAATCAGTCCCGAAATAAATTCATCGCTTTGTGCATGCGGGGCCACGCTTGCATCTCCAAAATGGGTATCCAAATATGCTCTCGAATTTCAAAAATGAAAATTTCAACCATGATATCTGCGTCTGTTTGTTTTTATAGATCGTTCGAAATGAGTCCCTAAATCAATTCATCACTTTGTGCATGTGGGCCCACGCTTGCATCTCCAAAATGGGTATCCAAATATGCTCTCGAATTTTTAAACCGAAAAGTTTAGCCCTTGATATTCGCATCCGTTCATTTTCCACGGATCATCTGAAATGAGGTCCAAACTCAATTCGTCACTTTGTGCATCTCGGGCCACGCTTGCATCTCCAAAATGGGTATCCAAATATGCTCTCGGATATCAAAACCGAAAATTTTAGCCCGCGTCTATTCTTTTTTAACGAACTATCTAGGTTTAAAATGTTTTTTCAGACATTACAAAGCTCTTTTAAAATATTTTAAAAACTTTGTAAAATATTTTAAAGGATTTTTATAACATTTCAAAATATTTCAAAATATTTCAAAATATTGTAAAACGCTTATCAAGTTAAGCTTATAAATATGACATTCAATAATTTTTATAAATGGTTTAAATCTTTTATAACATATTGTAATTTTTTATTAATATGTTTAAATCAAATATTTAAAGTGTTTAATCATTTTTAGTAAATGTTTTTAATGAAATCGTAAAAAAAATTGTTTTAAAAACATTATAGAAAACTTTTTAAAATGTTATAGCGTGCTTTTAAACACATTTAAATGTATTTAAGACATTATAAAACTCGTTTAAAATATTTTAAAAATTTTGTAAAATGTTTTAAAGGATTTTTATAACATTTCAAAATATTGTAAAACACTTCCAAGATATTTTAAAACACTTTTAAAATATTTTGAAACACTTCTAAGATATTTTGAAATGCTTCTAAAATATTTTGAACATACAAAATTTATTTTAAAATGTTTCAAAACACTTCTAAAATGTTTTAAATTTATTTTTAAAACAAATAAAACACTTTTAAAATGTAAAAAAACGTTTTAACCTCAAGATATTGTAAAGCATTTTAAAATGTTTTTGTATAATGAAATAATAAAAATGTTTTTAGAAAGCTTTTACAATGTCAAAACACTTTTAAAATTCTTTTAAAATATTTAAAAGCATTTATTTCATTTTTAAAAATGTTTATAAATAACATTTAATAAAAGTTAAACTAATAAAGTTGACATTATAAACATTTAATAATTTTTATAAGCGTTTTATAAATGGTTTAAAGATTTTATAAAATATTCTAAATTCTTATTAATATGCTTAAATCAAATATTGAAAGTGTTTAATCATTTTTAATAAAATTGCAAAAAAAAAACGTTTTTAAAAACATCATAAAACACTTTTTAAAATGTTATAACGTGCTTTTAAACACATTTAAAATGATTTTAAGACATTGTAAAACTCGTTTAAAATATTTTTAGAAATTTGTAAAATGTTTTAAAGGATTTTTATAACATTTCAAAATATTTCAAAATCATTCAAAAAATTTCAAAATATTGTAAAAAACTTTCAAGATATTTTAAAACACTTGTAAAATATTTTGAAACGCTTTTAAAATGTTTTAAATTTATTTTTAAATGTTTCAAAACATTTCTAAAATATTTTAAATTTATATCAAAAGTGTTTTAAAATAAACACATTTAATAAAATCGTAAAAAAACGTTTTTAGAAACATTATAAAACACTTTTTAAAATGTTATAATGTGCTTTTAAAATATTTTGAAGACATCATAAAACTCTTATAAATATTTTTAAAAATTTGTAAAATGTTTTAAAAGATTTTGATAAATTTCAAAATATTTCAAAATATTGTCAAATCCTTAAGATATTTTTGAACACTTTTAAATATTTTGAAACACTTTTAAAATGTTTTAAATTTATTTCAAAATTTTTCAAAACACTTTTAAAATGCTTCAAAACACTTTTAAAATGTTTTAAAACATATTTAAATCCTTTTTAAAAACTTGTAAAACAATTTAAAACGTTTTAAAAGTGTTTTAAAATGGTTTTTAAATGTTTTCAGAATGCTTTTACAATGTTACAAAAACATTTCCAAACACATTTAAAATATTTGAAAGCATTTATTTAGGTTTTAAAAACGTTTTGAAATAAAATTTAATAAAAGTTAAGCTTATAAAGCTAACATTATAAACATGCAATAACTTTTATAAATGTTTCATAAATGGTTTAAATATCTTATAAAATATTCTAAATTCTTCTTAATATGTTTAAATCAAATATTTAAAGCGTTTAATCTTTATATTAAATGTTTTTAACAAAATCGTAAAAAAGGAAACGTTTTTAAAAATATTATAAAACCCTTTTTAAAATGTTATAATGTGCTTTTAAACACGTTTAAAATGTTTTTAACACATCATAAAACTCTTTTAAAATATTTTTAAAAAATTGTAAAATATTTTAGAGGATTTTTATAACATTTCAAAATATTTCAAAATATTTCATAAAGTTAAGCTTATAAAGTTGACATTCAATAATTTTTATAAATGTTTTAAAAATGGTTTAAACCTTTTATAGAATATTCCAAATTCTTATTAATATTTTTAAATCAAAAATTTAAAGCGTTTAATCATTTTTAGTAAATCTTTTTAATAAAATCGTAAAAAATAATATTTTTAAAAACATTATAAAACACTTTTTAAAATGCTATAACATGATTTTAAACACGTTAAAAATGTTTTGAAGACATTATGAAACTCTTTTAAAATATTTTAAAAAGGTTGTAAAATGTTTTAAAGGATTTTTATAACATTTCAAAAATATTGCAAAACACTTTCAAGATATTTCAAAACACTTTTAAGATATTCTGAAATGCTTTTAAAATATTTTGAAATGCTTTTGAGATTTATTTTAAAATGTTTCAGAACACTTCTAAACTGTTTTAAATTTATTTTAAAATGTTTCAAAACACTTTTAAAATGTTTTAAAACGTTTTTAAATCCTTTTAAAAAACTTGTAAAGCATTTTAAAACGTTTTAAAAGTGTTTTAAAACGGTTTAAAAATTTTTTTAGAAAGCTTTCACAATATTTTAAAAAAGGTTTAAAATGTTTTAAAACGTTTTTAAATCCTTTTCAAAAACTTGTAAAGCATTTTAAAACTTTTTAAAAGTGTATCCAAATATGCTCTCAGATTTCAAAACCGAAAAGTTCAGCCGCCGATATCTGTGTTCATTCATTTTTCACAAATCGTCTGAAATGAATCCCGAAATCAATTTGTCACTTTGTGCATTTAGGGCCACACTTGCATCTCCAAAATAGGTATCCAAATATGCTCTCGGATTTTAAAACTGAAAAGTTTAGCCCTCGATATTCGCGTCTGTTTGTTTTTCACGGATCATCCGAAATGAGGTCCGAACTCAATTCATCACTTTGTGCTTCTGGGGCCACACTTGCATCTCCAAAATGGGTATCCAAATATGCTATTGGATATCAAAACCGAAAATTTTAGCCCCATCTTCCACGTCTGTTCTTTTTTCACGAACCATCCAAAATGAGTCCCAAAATCAATTTTTCACTTTGTGCATGCGGGGCCATGCTTGCATCTCCAAAATGGGTATCCAAATATGCTCTCAGATTTCACAACCGAAAAGTTCAGCCCCCGATATCCACGTCTTTTCATTTTTCACGGATCGTCTGAATTGAGTCCCGAAGTCAAATCGTCACTTTGTTCATCTGAGGCCATGCTTGCATCTCCAAAATGGGTATCCAAATATGCTCTCAGATTTCAAAACCGAAAAGTTTAGCCCCTGATATTCGGGTCCGTTCATTTTTCACGGATCGTCCAAAATGAGGCCCAAACTCAATTTTTCACTTTCTGCATCCGAGGCCACGCTTTCATCTCCAAAATGGGTATCCAAATATGCTCTCATATTTCAAAATCGAAAATTTCAGCCCCCGTTATTTGCGTCTATTCGTTTTTCACGGATCATCCGAAATGAGCCGCGAAATCAATTTGTCACTTTGTGCATGCGGGGCCACACTTGCATCTCCAAAATGGGTATCCAAATATGCACTCGGATTTCAAAACCAAAATGTTCAACCCCTGATATCCGCGTCTGTTCGTTTTTCACAGATTGTCTGAAATCAGTCCCGAAATAAATTTGTCACATTGTGCATGCGGGGCCACACTTTCATCTCCAAAATGGCTATCCAGATATGCCCTCAAATTTAAAAACCGAAAATTTCAACCCCCATTATCCGTATTTGTTCATTTTTCAAGGATCATCCAAAATGAATCTCGAAATCAATTCGTCATTATGTTCTTGCGGGGGCACGCCTGCATCTCCAAAATGGGTATCCAAATATACTCTCAGATTTCAAAAAAGAAAATTTTAGCCCTCGACATCCGGTTCCGTTCGTTTTTTACGGATCATCCAAAATGAGTCCCTAAATCAATTCGTCACTTTGTGCATGTGAGGCCACACTTGCATCTCCAAAATGGTTATGCAAATATGCTCTCGGATTTCAAAACTGAAAAGTTTGGCCCCCGATATCCACGTATGATCGTTTTTCACGGATCATCCGAAATGAGTTCTGAAATAATTTTGTCACTTTGTGCATGTGGGGAAACACTTGCATATCCAAAATGTGTATCCAAATATGCTCTCGGATTTCAAAACCGAAAATTTCTGCCCTCGATATCCACGTCTGTTCATTTTTCACGGATAGTTCAAAATCAGTCTCGAAATAAATTAATCACTTTGTGCATGCGAGGCCACGCTTGCATCTCCAAAATGGGTATCCAAATATGCTCTCGAATTTCAAAACTGAAAATTTCAACCCCCAATATCCGCTTTCGTTCAGTTTTCAAAGATCGTCCGAAATGAGTCCCAAAATCAATTCGTAGCTTTGTGCATGTGGGGCCACGCTTGCATCTCCAAAATGGGTATCCAAATATTCTCTCGAATTTTTAAACACAAAAGTTTAGCCCTCGATATTCGCATCCGTTTGTTTTTCACGGATCATCCGAAATGAGGTCCGAACTCAATTCGTCACTTTGTGCATCTAGGGCCACGCTTGCATCTCCAAAATGGGTATCCAAATATGCTCTCGGATATCAAAACCGAAAAGTTTAGCCTGCGTCTATTCTTTTTTAACAAACTATCTATGTTTAAAATGTTTTTCAGACATTATAAAGCTCTTTTAAAATATTTTAAAAACTTGTAAAATATTTTAAATGATTTTAATAACATTTCAAAATATTTCAAAATATTTCAAAATATTGTAAAACACTTATCAAGTTAAGCTTATAAATCTGAAATTCAATAATTTTTATAAATGGTTTAAAGCTTTTATAAAATATTCTAAGTTTTTATTTATATGTTTAAATCAAATATTTAAAGCGTTTAATCATTTTTAGTAAATGTTTTAAATGAAATCGTAAAAAAATTTGTTTTAAAAACATTATAAAAAACTTTTTAAAATATTATAGCGTGCTTTTAAACACATTTAAATGTATTTAAGACATTATAAAACTCATTTAAAATATTTTAAAAAATTTGTAAAATGGTTTAAAGGACTTTTATAACATTTCAAAATATTGTAAAACACTTCCAAGATATTTTAAAACACTTTTAAAATATTTTGAAACGCTTCTAAAATATTTTGAAACACTTTTAAAATTTATTTTAAAATGTTTCAAAACACTTCTAAAATGTTTTAAATTTATTTTAAAATGTTTCAAAATACTTTTAAAATGTTTTAAAACGTTTTCAGGACCTATTGAAGAACTTGTAAAGCATTTTAAAATGTTTTAAAAGTGTTTTAAAATGGTTTAAAAATGTTTTTAGAAAGCTTTTACAATGTTTTAAAAACATTACAAAACACTTTTAAAATTCTTTTAAAATATTTAAAAGCATTTATTTCATTTTTAAAAATGTTTATAAATAACATTTAATAAAAGTTAAACTAATAAAGTTGGCATTATAAACATTTAATAATTTTTGTAAAGGTTTTATAAATGGTTTAAAGCTTTTATAAAATATTCTAAATTCTTTTCTTTTTTTAGACTTTAACGGTTAATTGATTAAAAAGCGGCAAAACAGCTGCCGCGGACTGGATCAATACAACGCTATTTGATAATGAAATTCCTGTTACATAAATAGGAATCTCGCCCTTTGTTACAGCAAGAAAAGTCGCCGTGGATATCGGGCCACGAGCTTGCTAAATCCTGGATTGGAGATGCTTTAAGATTGCAGGAATTGTCTGGATAGTCCATTGTTGCCTGAGGTTCAACCAAATTTCCGGAATAGGTTCTGCTGTAGGGTTCTATGATCCTTCCGAGAGCACTTTGCGTAGGGACTCGGCTTTGAAATCCCATGAGTTGAAAAATAGGCCAGGCGGAAAATCTAGCAAGGTCCAGCCCGAAACCATGATACTGCACCTTCATGTAGACGAACATCCAAAGCGAATTTACATCGCCCTGAGGAGCAGGCGACAGAACTCGACCATTTCTTGCACTGCTTCTGATACAAGGAAAAGGCAGAGGTGAGGTAATCCTGGGAGGTGCCTGTATCAGAATCCAATGGTTGCTAGAACAAGTGCGATCCAACAGTGCTGGAGAATGAACAGAATTGATAAAACTCGTTTAAAATATTTTTACAAATTTGTAAAATGTTTTAAAGGATTTTTATAACATTTCAAAATATTTCAAAATCATTCAAAAAATTTCAAAATATTGTAAAAAACGCTTTCAAGATATTTTAAAACACTTGTAAAATATTTTGAAACACTTTTAAAATGTTTTAAATTTATTTTTAAATGTTTCAAAACACTCTAAAATATTTTAAATTTATATTAAAAGTGTTTTAAAATAAACACATTTAATAAAATCGTAAAAAAAACGTTTTTAGAAACATTATAAAACACTTTTTAAAATGTTATAATGTGCTTTTAAAATGTTTTGAAGAAATCATAAAACTCTTTTAAAATATATTTAAAAAATTGTAAAATGTTTTAAAAGATTTTTATAAATTTCAAAATATTTCAAAATATTGTCAAACGCTTAAGATATTTTTGAACACTTTTAAATATTTTGAAACGCTTTTAAAATGTTTCAAAACACTTTTAAAATGCTTCAGAAAACTTTAAAAATGTTTTAAATTTATTTTAAAATGTTTCAAAACACTTTTAAAATGTTTTAAAACATATTTAAATCCTTTTTAAAAACTTGTAAAACATTTTAAAACGTTTTAAAAGTGTTTTTAAATGGTTTTTAAATGTTTTCAGAATGCTTTTACAATGTTAGAAAAACATTTCAAAACACATTTAAAATAATTGAAAGCATTTATTTAGGTTTCAAGAACATTTTTAAATAAAATTTAATAAAAGTTAAGCTTATAAAGCTAACATTATAAAGATGCAATAATTTTTATAAATGTTTCATAAATGGGGTAAATCTTTTATAAAATATTCTAAAATCTTCTCAATATGTTTAAATCAAATATTTAAAGCGTTTAATTTTTTTATTAAATGTTTTTAATAAAATCGTAAAAAAAGAAACGTTTTTAAAAATATTATAAAACCCTTTTTAAAATGTTATAATGTGCTTTTAAACACGTTTAAAATGTTTTTAACACATAATAAAACTCTTTTAAAATATTTTTTAAAAAATTGTAAAATATTTTAGAGGATTTTTATAACATTTCAAAATATTTCAAAATATTTCATAAAGTTAAGCTTATAAAGCTGACATTCAATAATTTTTATAAATGTTTAAAAAATGGTTTAAACCTTTTATAAAATATTCCAAATTCTTATTAATATGTTTAAATCAAATATTTAAAGCGTTTAATCATTTTTAGTAAATATTTTTAATAAAATCATAAAAAATAATATTTTTAAAAACATTATAAAACACTTTTTAAAATGCTATAACATGATTTTAAAGACGTTAAAAATGTTTTTAAGACATTATGAAACTCTTTTAAAATATTTTAAAAAAGTTGTAAAATGTTTTAAAGGATTTTTATAACATTTCAAAATATTCTAAAACACTTTCAAGATATTTCAAAACACTTTTAAGATATTCTGAAACGCTTTTAAAATATTTTGAAATGCTTTTAAGATTTATTTTAAAATGTTTCAAAACACTTCTAAAATGTTTTAAATTTATTTTAAAATGTTTCAAAACATTCTTAAAATGTTTTAAAACGTTTTAAATCCTTTTAAAAAACTTGTAAAGTATTTTAAAACGTTTTAAAAGTGTTTTAAAATGGTTTTAAAAAGTTTATAGAAAGCTTTTACAATATTTTTAAAAAGTTTTAAAATGTTTTAAAACGTTTTTAAATCCTTTTCAAAAACTTGTAAAGCATTTTAAAAGATTTTAAAAGTGTATCCAAATATGCTCTCAGATTTCAAAACTGAAAAGTTCAGCCCCCGATATCTGTGTTCATTCATTTTTGACAAATCATCTGAAATGAATCCCGATATCAATTCGTCACTTTATGCATCCAGGGCCACACTTGCATCTCCAAAATAGGTATCCAAATATGCTCTCGGATTTTAAAACCGAAAAGTTTAGCCCTCGATATTCGCGTCTGTTTGTTTTTCACGGATCATCCAAAATGAGGTCCGAACTCAATTCGTCACTTTGTGCATCTGGGGCCACACTTGCATCTCCAAAATGGGTATCCAAATATGCTCCTCTCGGATATCGAAAACATTTTGGAGACGCCATGTAGTCGTACGATTTCTTTCATGAACCATCAGAAATGAGTCCACGAAATCAATTTGTCACTTTGTTGCATGCGGGTATTATTCAGTAAATCACGAAATGGGTATCCAAATATGCTCTCAGATTTCACAACCGAAAAGTTCAGCCCCCGATATCCACGTCTTTTCATTTTTCACGGATCATCTGAATTGAGTCGCGAAGTCAATTCGTCACTTTGTTCATCTGGGGCCACACTTGCATCTCCAAAATGGGTATCCAAATATCCTCTCAGATTTCAAAACCAAAAAGTTTAGCCCTCGATATTCGCGTCCGTTCGTTTTTCACGGATCGTCCAAAATGAGGCACAAAATCAATTTGTCACTTTGTGCATCCGAGGCCACGCTTTCATCTCCAAAATGGGTATCCAAATATGCTCTCATATTTCAAAATAGAAAATTTCAGCCCCTGTTATCTGCGTCTATTCGTTTTTCACGAATCATCCGAAATGACTCGCGAAATCGATTTTTCACTTTGTGCATGCGGGGCCACACTTGCATCTCCAAAATGGGTATCAAAATATGCTCTCGGATTTCAAAACCAAAAAGTTCAACCCCTGATATCCGCGTCCGTTCTTTTCTCACGGATCGTCTAAAATCAGTCCTGAAATAAATTTGTCACTTTGTCCATGCGGGGCCACGCTTTCATCTCCAAAATGGGTATCCAGATATGCTCTCGAATTTAAAAATCGAAAATTTCAACCCCCAATATCCGCATTTGTTCAGTTTTCAAGGATCATCCAAAATGAATCCCGAAATCAATTCGTCATTTTGTTCCTGCGGGGGCACACTTGCATCTCCGAAATGGGTATCCAAATATACTCTCAGATTTCAAAAACAAAAATTTTAGCCCCCGACATCCGCGTCCGTTCGTTTTTTACGGATCATCCAAAATGAGTCCCTAAATCAATTCTTCACTTTGTGCATGTGAGGCCACGCTTGCATTTCCAAAATGGTTATCCAAATATGCTCTCGGATTTCAAAACCGAAAAGTTTAGCCCCCAATATCCACGTATGTTCGTTTTTCACGGATCATCCGAAACAAGTCCTGAAATCAATTTGTCACTTTTTGCATGTGGGGAAACACTTGCATCTCCAAAATGTGTATCCAAATATGCTCTCATATTTCAAAACCGAAAAGTTCTGCCCCTGATATCCACGTCTGTTCATTTTTCACGGATAGTCTGAAATCAGTCCGAAATAAATTCATCACTTTGTGCATGCGGGGCCATGCTTGCATCTCCAAAAGGGGTATCCAAATATGCTCTCAAATTTCAAAACTGAAAAGTTCAACCCCCAATATCCGCTTTCGTTCAGTTTTCAAAGATCGTCCGAAATGAGTCTCAAAATCAATTCGTCACTTTGTTCATGCGGGGGTCCACTTGCATCTGCAAAATGGGTATCAAAATATGCTCTCGAATTTTTAAACCGAAAAGTTTAGCCCTCGGTATTTGTATCCGTTCGTTTTTCACGGATCATCCAAAATGAGGTCTGAACTCAATTCATCACTTTGCGCATCTGGGGCCACGCTAGCATCTCCAAAATGGGTATCCAAATATGCTCTCGGATAACAAAACTGAAGAGTTTAGCCTGCGTCTATTCTTTTTTAACGAACTATCTACGTTTAAAATGTTTTTCAGACATTATAAAGCTCTTTTAAAATATTTTAAAAACTTTTTAAAATATTTTAAAGGATTTTTATAACATTTCAAAATATTTTAAAATATTTCAAAATATTGTAAAATGCTTATCAAGTTAAGCTTATAAATCTGACATTCAATAATTTTTATAAATGGTTTAAAGCTTTTATAAAATATTCTAAATTTTTATTAATATGTTTAAATCAAATATTTAAAGCGTATTAATCATTTTTAGTAAATGTTTTTAATGAAATCGTAAAAAAAATTGTTCTAAAAACATTATTAAAAACTTTTTAAAATGTTATAGCATGCTTTTAAACACATTTTAATGTATTTAAGACATTATAAATCTCGTTTAAAATATTTTAAAATTTTCTTAAAATGTTTTAAAGGATTTTTATAACATTTCAAAATATTGTAAAACACTTCCAAGATATTTTAAAACACTTTTAAAATATTTTGAAACACTTCTAAAATATTTTGAAACGCTTCTAAAATATTTTGAAACGCTTTTAAAATTTATTTTAAAATGTTTCAAAACACTTCTAAAATGTTATAATTTACTTTAAAATGTTTCAAAATGGTTTTAAAATGTTTTAAAACGTTTTCAGAACCTCTTGAAGAACTTGTAAAGCATTTTAAAATGTTTTAAAAGTGTTTTAAAATGGTTTAAAAATGTTTTTAGAAAGCTTTTACAATGTTTTAAAAACATTTCAAAACACTTTTAAAATTCTTTTAAAATATTTAAAAGAATTTATTTCATTTTTAAAAATGTTTATAAATAACATTTAATAAAATTTAAACTAACAAATTTGACATTATAAACATTTAATAATTTTTATAAATGGTTTAAAGCTTTACTATAAAATATTAAAATTCTTATTAATATGCTTAAATCAAATATTGAAAGCGTTTAAATCATTTTTAATAAAAATCGCAAAAAAATGTTTTTTAAAACCATTGCATAAACACTTTTTTAAAATGTTATAACGTGCTTTTAAACACACATCTCCAAAATGGGTATCCGTATATGCTCTTGAATTTAAAAACCGAAAATTTCAACCCCCGATATCTGCATTTGTTCATTTTTCAAGGATCATCCAAAATGAATCCCGAAATCAATTCATCATTTTTTTCCTGCGGGGGCACACTTGCATCTCCAAAATGGGTATCCAAATATACTCTCAGATTTCAAAAAAAAAAAATTTAGCCCCCGACATCCGCGTCCGTTCGTTTTTTACGGATCATCGAAAATGAGTCCCTAAATCAATTCGTCACTTTGTGCATGTGAGGCCATGGTTGCATCTCCATAATGGTTATCCAAATATGCTCTCGTATTTCAAAACTGAAAATTTTAGCCCCCGATATCCACGTATGTTCGTTTTTCACGGATCATCTGAAATGAGTCCTGAAATCAATTTGTCACTTTGTGCATGTGGGGAAACGCTTGTATCTCCAAATGTGTATCCAAATATGCTTTCGGATTTCAAAATCGAAAGTTACGCCCCCGATACCCACGTACGATTTCATTTTCACGGATAGTCTGAAATAAGTCCACGAGGAAATAAATTCATCACTTTGTGCATGCGGGGCCACGCTTGCATCTCAAAATACGGTATCCAAATATGCTCTTGAATTTCAAAATTGAAAATTTCAACCCCCAATATCCGCTTTCGTTCAGTTTTCAAAGATCGTCCGAAATGAGTCCCAAAATCAATTCGTCACTTTGTTCATGCGAGGGCACACATGCATCTCCAAAATGGGTATCCAAATATGCTCTCAAATTTCAAAAATGAAAATTTCAACCCCGATATCTGCGTCTGTTCGTTTTTTTATGGGCCGTTCGAAATGAGTCCCTAAATCAATTCATCAGTTTGTGCATGTGGGGCCACGCTTGCATCTCCAAAATGGGTATCCAAATATTGTCTCGAATTTTTAAACCGAAAAGTTTAGCCCTCGATATTCGCATCCGTTCGTTTTTAACGGATCATCCGAAATGAGGTCCGATCTCAATTCGTCACTTTGTGCATTTGGGGCCACGCTTACATCTCCAAAATGGGTATCCAAATATGCTCTCAGATATCAAAACCGAAAAGTTTAGCCTGCGTCTATTCATTTTTAACAAACTATCTACGTTTAAAATGTTTTTCAGATATTATAAAGCTCTTTTAAAATATTTTAAGAACTTTGTAAAATATTTTAAATGATTTTTATAGCATTTCAAAATATTTTAAAATATTTCAAAATATTGTAAAATGCTTATCAAGTTCAGGTTATAAATCTGACATTCAATAATTTTTATAAATGGTTTAAAGCTTTTATAAAATATTCTAAATTTTTATTAATATGTTTAAATCAAATATTTAAAGCGTTTAATCATTTTTAGTAAATTTTTTTAATGAAACCGTAAAAAAAATTGTTTTAAAAACATTATAAAATGTTATAGCGTGCTTTTAATACATTTAAAATGTTTTAAGGCATTATAAAACTCGTTTAAAATATTTTTACAGAATTTGTAAAATGTTTTAAAGATTTTATAACATTTCAAAAATATTTCAAAATCATTCAAAAAATTTCCAAAATGTGTGTAAACGCTTTCAACATATTTTAAAACACTTGTAAAATATTTTGGCTTGTACTTTTAAAATGTTTGAATTTATTTTTAAATGTTTTAAACACTTTAAAATATTTTAAATTTATATTAAAATTGTTTTAAAATAAACACATTTAATAAAATCGTAAAAAAAATGTTTTTAGAAAACATTATAAAACACTTTTTAAAAAATGTTATAATGTGCTTTAAAATGTTTTGAAGACATCAATTGTCACTTTGTGCATGTGGGGAAACGCTTGCATCTCCAAAATGTGTGTCCAAATATGCTCTCGGATTTCAAAACCGAAAAGTTCTGCCCCCGATATCCACGTCTGTTCATTTTTCACGGATAGTCCGAAATCGATCCCGAAATAAATTCATCACTTTGTGCATGCGGGGTCACGCTTGCATCTCCAAAATGGGTATCCAAATATGCTCTCGAATTTCAAAACTGAAAAGTTCAACCCCCGATATCCGCTTTCGTTCGTTTTTCACGGATCATCCGAAATGAGTCGCGAAATCGATTTGTCACTATGTGCATGCGGGGCCACACTTGCGTCTCCAAAATGGGTATCCAAATATGCTCTCAGATTTCACAACCGAAAAGTTCAGCCCCCGATATCCACGTCTTTTCATTTTTCACGGATCGTCTGAATTGAGTCCCGAAGTCAATTCGTCACTTTGTTCATCTGGGGCCACGCTTGTATCTCCAAAATGGGTATCCAAATATGCTCTCAGATTTCAAAACCGAAAAGTTTAGCCCCCGATATTCGCGTTTGTTCGTTTTTCACGGATCATCCAAAATGATGCCCAAAATCAATTTGTCACTTTTTTCATCCGAGACCATGCTTGCATCTCCAAAATGGGTATCCAAATATGCTCTCAGATTTCAAAACCGAAAAAGTTTGCTTTATTATTTTATTCTTTTTTAACAAACTATCTACGTTTAAAATGTTTTTTCGAGACATTATAAAGCTCTTTTAAAATATTTTAAAATCTTTGTAAAATATTTTAAAGGATTTTATAACATTCAAAATATTTTAAAATATTTCAAAATATTGTAAAACACTTATCAAGTTAAGCTTATAAATCTGACATTCAATAATTTTTATAAATGGTTTAAAGCTTTTATAAAATATTCTAAATTTTTATTAATATGTTTAAATCAAATATTTAAAGCGTTTAATCATTTTTAATTTTTTTTTTAATGAAATCGTAAAAAAAATTGTTTTAAAAACATTATAAAAAACTTTTTAAAATGTTATAGCGTGCTTTTAAACACATTTAAATGTATTTAAGACATTATAAACTCGTTTAAAATATTTTAAAAAATTTGTAAAATGTTTTAAAGGATTTTTATAACATTTCAAAATATTGTAAGACACTATCAAGATATTTCAAGACACTTTTAAGATATTCTGAAACGCTTTTAAAATATTTTGAAATGCTTTAAAGATTTATTTTAAAATGTTTCAAAACACTTCTAAAATGTTTTAAATTTATTTTAAAATGTTTCAAAACACTTTTAAAATGTTTTAAAACGTTTTCTGAACCTCTTGAAGAACTTGTAAAGCATTTTAAAATGTTTTAAAAGTGTTTTAAAATGGTTTAAAAATGTTTTTAGA
The DNA here is from genome assembly GCA_034641835.2 of Pinus albicaulis. Lineage (NCBI taxonomy): Eukaryota > Viridiplantae > Streptophyta > Pinopsida > Pinales > Pinaceae > Pinus > Pinus albicaulis. The sequence continues at coordinate 225,629 of JAXQQM020069800.1, forward strand.
AAGCTTTTACAATGTTTTAAAAACATTTCAAAACACTTTTAAAATTCTTTTAAAATATTTAAAAGCATTTATTTCATTATTAAAAATGTTTATAAATAACATTTAATAAAAATTAAACTAATAAAGTTGACATTATAAATATTTAATACTTTTTATAAACGTTTTATAAATGGTTTAAAGCTTTTATAAAATATTCTAAATTCTTATTAATATGCTTAAATCAAATATTTAAAGTGTTTAATCATTTTTAATAAAATCGCAAAAAAAACATTTTTAAAAACATCATAAAACACTTTTTAAATGTTATAATGTGCTTTTAAACACATTTAAAATGTTTTTAAGACATTATAAAACTCGTTTAAAATATAATTACAAATTTGTAAAATGTTTTAAAGGATTTTTATAACATTTCAAAATATTTCAAAATCGTAAAATTGGAGTGTTTTTAAAAAACTGCAGCGCGCTGCCCCCCGTG
>JAXQQM020076672.1:0-130026 GCA_034641835.2 Pinus albicaulis
TCTGGCAGAAATCTAGGCAGCCTACTTCATGGAAGTTGAAAAGTACAGATGGATGAGCATTAATCTCTTCTGTAGAGATGGGATCATATCTTTTATGTGGACCGCTCCTGCTGTCTTGCCTTGGAGGCATTTTGACCTGAATATGCTTTGGAAGAGGCAAACTACCTTCACTGTGTGTAAAATGCCCTGTTGGAGTCAAACTGTGTCACTTTACTGCTTTGACAGATAGACAATGAGATTTGGATGTCTTGCAACAAGTTTTTTGTAATACACAACTTCTGCTCTCCTTAAAACCAGCCTTCTACCTTTGAATGTATCTCAGCCAGGCAAAATTCTCAATAGGGTACCATATAGCAAAGAGGAGACAGACTGATGTATAAATTTCCTGTGCACAGTGTTGAGAAATCACTTTTCCTTGTGAATTTGTTGGAGGCCAATCAACACACCTGTATCTATGTCTCCAAGGTAAAATCCAATCATTTAAACCTTGCTCTTCAGAAAGTGGCCTTCCACCTTGAAAATAACTCAGTCAACAACTTCTCAGTAGGAAATAATACAGTGAAAAAAGAAGTGCAGACTGCTTAGGAGGAGTTTGCTGTGAGAAGTGCTAAAATCACCCTGTTCTGTGAATTTTAAGATGTCAATCAATAAACATGTATCTCTGCCTCAAGGTAGAATTTCAATGATTAACAACCCTGCCTTGTATAAGTGTGCCAACAGTCCACTAATCTTGCATCTATTGCAAACCACCATAAATATGTTTAGACAGTCAATACACAGGACTGGAGAAAAAATGACAGAGTTTAGAAGATTACAAAGTTTTTAGGCAGAAACTATGTGAGTTTTCTTTTTTTAAAACAATCAAGAGCCCCTTACACATGTAACCCTAGCATTTATAGGAAAAATCCTTTGTTCCACTTGACATCCACTTATTAAACAAGCATGAACACCCAAATTCAATCAAGCAGCTACACAACGAAAACTGTCTTTGTATGAGGAGCAGGAGCAACCTTACCCTGTGGTTTTTCAACTTATAAACAGCTCTTTGTCAAAAACCCCTTTTTCTGAGTGCACTTCACTGTTTTAATAATGTGGCAATGTTTTGAGAATAGTGTGAAATGTTTTTCTTTAGACATAAACCCTGTCTCTCTATAACAAAATCTTCCTCTTGCCTTTTAGAGGCTTCTTTTGAAGTAGCAGTCAAGATCTCTCAAACAACAACTTTCTTTAAGCAAACACTGCTCTTATTTCCATCATATATTCTTTCCTGTAGGTGTTTTTAAATGATACATCCAGCAGTTTATTACAGCTTTACACCCTGAAAACTCACACAGCAAACAATCCTATTTTTCTGGTATAAGGACAGAGTTTTGAAGTTCTGCGTGCAGTGTTGTGAAAATTTGTAGCAGTTTTAACAGTGAATTAAGCTTTCCTTGGGTCAAAACATCAAACCCCTTCGTATGCAGCTCAACAAAAATACCTTCTTGAATGCAAACACTTAACTTAACTTGTTTTCAAACCTTATTTTTGGCTTCAATCATCGACAAGCAGTCACAAAATTTAGGGTCAAAGTGTGAAAATACCTCAAGATACGAGGCAAAACTCTTGTGGAGCATTGGAGGCAGCTCTAGAGGTCTTCAAGCACGCGCGGCACTTTTCAAGGAAAGAGTAGCGCGCAAAAACACCGCCCGGGTGGCCTGTCGGGTCGGGCAGTCGGGTTGTCGGGCGCCGTGTACAGGCGCGTCGCGCGTACACGGGCTGCCTTTGTAAAGTCGCCCCCAGGCGCGTCGCGCGAAATGGCAGGCGCGTCGCTCGGCCACAATCAAACGGAAAAACTTCAATTTGCTCCAAAATTGCTTTGATGCCTGGAGACTGCGGAGGCAAACTAAATTTCTTGTTTGGAGTATTGAAAATGAAAGTTTTTACCTTCGACCCCACTTCTTTAAATGTGTCAAACCCCAACGGTCTTAAAACTTTGAAAAGCAACCTTGGCTTTCAGCTCTGCTTTGTTTAACCTTCGTACGCTGCCTTGGTGTATTTCTTTGACATTTAAAGTCACATCGACTTTCATTTGAGGGGTACTCCCTTTTTTGAGATGGTTTCGGCCACAGAAATTATATCCCCTTTAACACTGTCAAGAAAATGCCTGAAAACTGCTTTGTTTCCGAAAGGGTGGGTTTTTTCCTTGTCAATTTGCTTTGACAGCCTTGGTGTTTATTTACTTCTTCAACCTTTACCTACTGTGGGTGTCCACATTGCTGACATAATTTGGATTCGGTTATGGTTTTTTGATTTCAAGAAGGCGCCCCCTTTTCCCAAAATAATTCCCTGCCTGTAGGTACATTATCTATGATATATCTGTCCTTTTTAGAATAATGAGAAAGCTGCATTTGTTTCAAAACTCCCAAAACTGACAATCTATCAAACCACTTCTTTGTCTATTTATAACTGGTATACTTATTCACAATGTCCATCTTGGGAACTAATCTTGAATAGCCTCCATTGTTTGTGATGTATATCTGAAAGAATAAGCTTGTGAAGCAGGGACAAACAGGTCTCTTGGAAACACAATTATCATTTGCTTTGATCAGTGCATTGACCTTTTTGTAATAGAACCATTCCAAAGCTCAACTTTGTCCACTGTCTTACTTTCTTGGTGATATTTTAAAAGAGAAAACCACACAAGGTCCGTTGAAGAGCTTTGAAAGCCATTTTGTCATTTTGAAAAGGAGATGGTCTGTCTTCTACCAATTTGTTTGATAATTGCTGCTTCCAGGCGATTTATGAGCTTCTCCCTGGATTGTAAGTGCCATATTTTGGTTGCATGCTTTCTCACTATATTTCTCTGTTTACTCAAAAGGAGTTCCCTTTAAACTTCTTGGCATGTGACAGTGAGGTGACTGTGTGGCCTCTTCCCCTAAGGAAACTGCCCTTTTTGGTATCAATGCATACATATTCATATTGTTTCCTGTCCATCATGATGTATTTCTTGAAAGACATTTTCCTATGTGTAATGCATTTTGAAATATAAACACCATCTTTTACCTGTGTACAGACTTCTATTTACCTTCTTAGTATCTTTCCACTGCACCTTTTGACCAATCAGTTTTCAACAACACTCAATGCCTTGGCCATCTGCTCATAAATGGAGGAGGCCCTTCACTTGGCAAAGTATCTGAAGATTATTTGATAAGGCTGCATGACAAGGGTTTGCTTGGATTATGATGGTAGGCAACCAACTTAAAAAACATCAAGACTGACACCTCTGCTTGCAATCACCACTATGCTTCAGAACAACCCTAGTCAAATTGTCACTGTCTCACTGTACTGCTCTGAGGGGAACTGAAATGTCATTATTTACTTTGGTCATCTCATGACAATTTATTTGAAAGATAGTCTCTGTGACTATGGAGGTTAGTACCCTTTGAAAAACCAACAGCTTTTCTTTTGCCTGTGTAATGACATGTTTTGTTAGCACCTCTTCAATTTGATCTTGTGGACAAGCAGGCTGCTTATGATTGGAATTTTTACTAATGACATGCCCTTCTAAAGTTTAACAATTCATATGACTTGAAGACTTCAAATGACCTCCTTTATCAGACCAAACTCTGTTTTCCTTTGAACCTGCATTTTTCAGGCTCTATCCCTGTTACGATCATCATTCACTTAGAAAACCTGGAGTTGTTGTTTCACTGTTCAGTAAAAGGAAAACCTGGGCTTCTACAATCCTTTAAGTCAATACTGGCCAGCGCCCTCTGCTTGTAGATGAAGGAGGCGCCCTAACCCTCTGCTTGTAAATGAAGGAGGTTCTGGGCCATGACAATTTATCAGTTTGCTGAGACAGTGGTGTCCTTTTCTTACTGTGATTTTCATGCTGGAAGGAAAACTACAAGGTCTTGATGAGTGAATTTCTGTTTTTCAGATATATCTCAGGCTCATGCTCCATTTAGAAGTAGCTGTTCCTCTAACTATAGATTCAAGAATTTTCTCCCGAGATGAAGTTATATTTCCTGTTCTTTGCAAAATCCATAAAACACTGTGAAACACCTAATAATCAGCTTGAGACTGTGTTTTATACAGTGCTGAGACCTAGGGGGTGTGAGTGGCGTGACTTAGAGCTGTTTGTCAATTTCATTTGCAGAGTGGGAAGTCAGTCATGGTTGGTCTGTAGCAGATGGAGGCCTTTTGGCTTTTTTATGATTGCCAAGGGTAAAATGTCTTAAAGCGCCACTTCCTAACATAGGGGAGACTTTTGCAATAGACTTGCACTTTTCCTTTTGGAGCTGATGCCAGTAGGGCTGAAGCTAGATAGGATAGTGATAATGAGGTTTTGATTTTGACATGGGTGGACTGAAAAGTAGAAGGGCGAAAAAAGTTTTTAGGAGGGTTTTCTAGATGAAAAATTGACATAAGGAAATCAGCTTCTAGAAAACTCAACTATAGATATAGTCATCACTAACATGTAAAAAATACTGATGGCTAACAGTGGCTCCATTTGGGGAGGGCAGCTCCTCGTCAGGAGGTGTCCAGAATTCAGATTTTTGGCTTATGAAGACCGGTGCCTTATCCATTGGCGCAAAATTTACCCTTCTCTTGATGTTATTTCTGAAAAATGACAGCATGGTTAACATCAATGATACTTCTACCTACCCCACTATCTTTCCTAACATTTTTTCTTCTCTTTGGCGCATTTGAACTAGCAGCCTTTTGACAATGTATATTTTTATTTTTGCAAAATGAACCTATCTACTTCTACACTTATATCTGCCGGGAGTTCAGATTAAACTGATGAACTCCTTCATTACTCTACCTATGCTAGATCAACTGTCAAGATTAAGCAGTTTGACAGGATTTTGTTCTCTAATCTAAAACATGAAATTTAAAATGATCAAATCAGGATTAGACAGTCTAATTTGTCATGCATTTGCGGCATAAAAGACAAGCTGCACACAAATATTATTTTGCAACAAAAGGGAAACTAGACAAGCGGGGCTAAGATGTACAATGTATTTTTCATCCCTCGCTTCTCTCTTTGGTTCTGTTTTAGGCATGTGGAACCAGAATCTCTCCCTAATCTAAACTCTGTGATAAGTCAATCTTACACAATGTTGACTATCTTTTGCACTCACTAACTTATCAACAAATAAATTTAAACATGCTCAGCTATGATTAGGCTAGATAGTTGAACAAGACATTGAAGTACTAGTAGCGGCATTTAGACTTGCTCGCTTTCTGAAAGACTGTTTTTTGGAACATGGGGCCTTTGTTCTATCTTCACTTGCCCTCTTTTCTGTTTTTTACTGTTTTTGACTTTCCTATCTTTTACTGTTTTTGACTTTTCTATCTTTTCAATATTTCAAACAATGGTATGTACAATGACTGAAAGTGTTTCAAACTCAAAAATCTTGAAAATGACGGAATTTAAGCATCTTATCCTCGTAAGGATCTCCTCTCACCCTTGGCCCACTTAACTCCTGAAAAGAAAAATTTGGGAAATTCTCTCTCTCTAACATGACATAGGGATTCATGCAAGAATCTCTGAACAACCTGGTATCTTCCCTTCGCACCTCTCTGAATATCTGATTCCCACTCCTTTCCTTACTGTATGCTTTCCTCAAGTAATGCATGTATTCTTGGTCATTCTTAAAATAGATAATGACATCATCAAGGTATGCAAAAATGCAGAAATTTAAAACTGGGAACATGGCCTTCATGAACAGATTTCTGACATTGGGTGGTTTTGCAATTTTGAACTTGAAATCAGATCTACCTCCCGCAAACTTGAAAAAATCTTTAAGCTGTCTACTTTGCAAGGGAATCTTATGACCATGACCTGAAACATCATCTTGCGAAAATACATGATTAAAAGCACTTTTAATTGGTAAATCATGGTCTTGGGTAGAAAAAACATAATTTCTGTTATAGGGATATGCAGTATTATTTCTAAAATCAAAGCAGACTCTATGGCCATCTGTTTTATCCCTGATTATTTCAGTTTGTTTTAGATTGTTGTTTTTTCTCTTGTCAAAGCTGTTCTTTGAGGGGAAGGTATTGACACAGTAGTTTCCCTTGCTTTTTCTGTAGAAATTGGTATTCTGCATGAGATTTCTGATTTTAGCATTTCTAAGTTCTTCATGAAAAGACAGAATATGAGCCAATTTCAGTAGTTCAGGTATGCTGGGATTGCAACTGTCATTCTTGCTCATAAGGAGTTTATCTGGAATTTTCTCAAGATTTTGAGCTGATGAGGTTATAGTTAAAGCTTTATTTGCAGTAGGAGGGTCACATGATGGTAAATCTTTGAGGTATGGTAGAAACATTAAACTCCCTTGCTCCCGGGTTCCAAACAGGTTTATGATGTGTAGGTCTTCTAAAGCCTTTACCCAGAAAAAATTTCCACAAGTTACTGTTGGTGTTTGATTAAAGCTAGAGAAATTTGCTTGATAGTACATAAGAGTTTGCGCTTCTTGCTCTAATCCTACTTTGGAAAGGAGAAACTTACTTTCCTCAAGACACAACTGTTCATGATCATGGTAGTTTTGAGTGTCTAGTTCATCATAAGGCACCAGGGACAGCTGATGTGGTGGATCTAAGTCTACATCAGTTTCTTCTGACTCTTCCTCCATGTTTTCATCAATATGCATAATGAAAGAGTTCAGGTCGGAACGCAAGGAACACATTGGAATGTTGTCTGGCCTATCTTGACTGCTAATCATATATTTCATGTGTGATTCGCGGTAGAGTATTCTGGTCTGGCCAAACACAGGAATGGTGGCATATGACATGTCCAGTTGGATATTCCCTTGGAGTTTGGCTCCCCAAGATCTGGATAGAAGCATCCCGTACTTGGGAGGAATGTCTGCCACTACTATATCCATGATTAGATGTTTCGCGGGTATTTGGGCCAGACTAAAGCAAAGGTCTTTGATCAAACCCAGGCATTGGACTCTACTTGAATCAAATGAATACAAGTCTTTGTATGGTCTTGTGATTTCCAAGCCTAATCTTTCCATAACTACCTTCGGCATAAGATTATGCGAGGCGCCAGAGTCTAGCATGGCATTGTGGAGGATTTGGTCGTGGATGTTTAGGCTAATGTAAAATGGAAGAGTAGCTCCCTCTTGGAATTTTCCCTCTACCTTTGGACCAAACAATACTTCAGGAATGTCATCAGTGAGATTAACAGTGTTTGCATCATTCCCTAGATTTAAGACTTTTAGTACTTGGGATTTATAAGAGTTTTGGAGCAATGAGTTCGGTAAGAGGTGTTACACCATTTTTTGGTCATCTAACCTATCATCATTAGATGGACCCAAGTACACCATGTAAGACCAATTTTACCCTCAGTAAAATTGCCTTCACTATGTTAAATAACTTAATAAACCATATTTATTAGGTTGTTTATGGTCCAAACAGGAAACCCCAAAAGGAAATATTAAACAAACCTATATTTGTTTGATTTTCCTCATGGAATAATTAATTAAACCATAATTTAATTATTATTCCCAGTCATATTTAACCCAAAAACAAAGAAATTAATGAGATAAACCCTTAGTTATCTTATTATTTTCTAGGAATAATTATTTAAATCTTATTTAGATAATATTCCTTGTTAAATATGACCAAATCACCCATCATTAATCAAATAAATCATTATTTATTTGATTATCTTCCAACCACTTCCTTAAAAAGATAAATAAATCATTTATTTATTTATTTTTCACTAATCAAGGGATTTGACCCAAGTCAAACACCCTTTCCCTCCAACAAATATAATAAAATATTCCATAAAAGTGGATCTAGATTTGGTTAACATTATTTTAATCATGCACCAAGATCTAGAATGACCCAATATTTTGTTATAAATAGGAGGGTTCCTCCCCATCATTCCTTACCTTTTGTTGCCTATTAGATCACTCTGGATCTATACATTTGGTCACCATTTTCTGCCATTTTGCTCCCTTTGAGCTTTACTTTTTGCATTGGGTTTTCTACACCTACAAGAGAGAGAAAGCTTAGATCTGAAGTGCTGAGGACTACAAAGAACCCATCCCATTGAGGAGAGCTGGATACACCTTCTTGTTTTCCTCCCAGGTGCCCTGTAATATAAAATTCTTTCAAAAATCGTGTTCTTGCCTTGTCTGTTGGATGCATGGAGCAAACCCTTTTTTTTTACTGCTTAATGTCTTTCCATTTATAGATCTGGTTGTTGCAGCATTTTGATTACTAACCGCAGATCTGAAGATATTTTGCAGCCACTATTGTTGTTAGGGCTATTAGTTATGCGTAGCTAAAGTGGTTCTTTTTCGTACACTTCGACGAAGAATTCATACTAACAAATGGCGACTCCACACGGGTTTTAAATTACGACCGCTGTCGTTTTCCATATTCCTGCATATCCAGCTACTTCAGGCCCTAGGGCTTCTTTTCAGCTGCTTATTTTTCCTCTTTTTATGTCATTTTTCTCACATAAAACCCTAAAATTTTAAAATTTCTAACTTCCGTGTGTTTCTGGCCCTATTGCGCAGGTAAGAGACACCAGCCGCAACTGAGACGGCAAATTTTCTGAAAATGCGCGGAACGCGGAGCCGAGGTCGCACTTTTGGCCCCAACTGGGGCACGGACCTCCCGGTGCACTTTTTTAACCCATTTCTGCGACCTGCACTCAGATCAGGTCAGAAAACTGCGACCTGCCTTTTTTCCAGCATTTTTTCTGCAATTTTTCTGGGTTCTGCTGCAGCTTCTGTCAGGGTCTTCCAGCCTCTGTCTCAGCCCGCCTTGACCAAGATCTGATCTGTTTTTACTCATCTAAGTGGGAATCCAGCCCCTTAGGGCCTTAGTACCCTCCACCTTTTGTGGACGAGTTTTAGCTGTTTCAACCGTCGGTTTTTCAGAGCTTCAGCCCCCTCTGTTTCAGATCTGTTACCTCCCTTTCAGATCCATTGAAATCAGCCTCTTTTCCTTTCAAATCACCTCTTGTCGTTTTGTTTGGACCTCCTTGGAAGGCCTCCGCCTTACCCCCTCCGGTTTTTGCTGATTTCCTCATTTTTCCAGCCACCTTGCCTCTGTCTCTTGGCTGTGATCTGCACCTCTTTCCTGCAGCTTTATACTCCAGATCCCTGTCCCTTCCGACCCTAGATCTGTTGAGCTCTTTTCATGTGTGTTTTGACTAGATTTTTGCCCTCTTTTCGAGTAGTTTTGAGAGACCCACCTCTTTGGGTTTGATTGATGCACAAGTAGCTGTTATTTTTCTGTTATTTTAGCATTAGATATTGTTCTCTGTAGGTTTATTTTCAGCTACGCAGCACACTTTTTCTTGCTCTCAAAACGAGAAGGGTTTAAAAATTAAAATTAACGCACGCCACACACTGACCCTAAGTGAAGAAGCGCCTGGTTATCACCGCCTGGCAAAGACTCTAAAATCAATTGTCACTGCACCTTTTCTGCCCTTGACCTGAATTGATTCTGTCCCTTTTCTGCCCCTGTCGGTTTCCTTCTTCCTGTCATCATTGCGCCCCCAAGGCGCCTTTCCCGGAGACTTCTTGGCCTTCATCCTCAGTTTCCGGTTGATCGACCTGCTCCGCCCCGCCGTCGTCGAGCCCGTACACCTTCGAGTCCGCACTCCGACTCCTCTCCTGATTCATCGGGTCCTCCTTCTCCTCCTGGTTCTCCCCCTTTCACCATCACCATGTCTGGTCCAGGGCCTAACGCTAGTGGTTCTCCCGGCCCCAATGCCGCCCCTACTACTAGCGGAACCACCACAGGAACCACCCCAGCCACCCCCGTGCTGCCATACATTGCAGGCCTCAGCCTCCCCGATTTCCATCAGTTGATTAATGACCCCATTCGCCACAACGCTACCTGGCCCAATATGCCAACCAAGCTACCCTCAGATATCCCTAAGTTTGAGGGCCTTACTGGCGAAGATCCAACCAATCATGTTCGATCTTTCCATATGTGGTGTTCCTCCAACTCCATTACCGATGACTCCATTCGTCTTCGTTTGTTCCAATGCATGCTTACCGGCGAAGCTTCCAAATGGTATGTCAAACAAGCCACCTCTACCCATACCACCTTCGAGACTCTTGCCCAAGCCTTCTTGTCGTACTTCCAGCTTCCTCTCCGATACGATACTGGCACGGAGCTCTTGACTTCCTTCAAGCAATCCTCTTCAACACGCCTGTCCGCCCATGTTCAGGAATGGCGACGAAGACGGAGCTTATGTCGAGCCCCTCCTTTCGAAGATCGGGTTTACATGGACTGGTTCCTTCGCACCCTTCCTGCTCCTATCGGCAAAGATGTCGCCTCTCATTTCCCTCAAACAGAAGAAGCCGCCCTTCAAATAGCATTGAAATATGACCTGAGCTACGCTCAATCTGGTTATGTTTATACCGTTCTTCCTGACCTGCCCAGGCCCGGTGGCGCTAACGCCCCGGGGGCCTCTCATTTCGCTGACGGTATCGTTGGAGCCCTTTCCCATCCGCCTGCCCAACCTCCTATGGGCTACGGTTTTCCTCCTGGAGGGGCCAGCACCTCTAGCACCCTTCCCCCTCCCGGTAGCATGTATCCAGGATACGGCATGCCCCCTTTTGCCCAACCTCCTACTTACCTCAATGCTACCCCACCTCACCATTACCCTTATCCGCAGCCTGGTATGCCAGCTCCTCCAGCATATGCGCTTCCACCTCCCTTGCCTTCTCAACCCCCGCAACAGCACCTACCACCCCCTCCAGGGCAGGTATTTGCACAGCAGGGCGCGAATAACCCCCCTTCTTCTCAAAGAAGGTGGAGAGGCAATCCAAATCAATCTTCCCCTGGTACTCGTGGGCCCAATCTCGGTATGGACCCTAACACTGTCAACCAGCAACAGGGCACTCAGCCCAAGCCGGACAGGCCGCTGCGTACAAATAAGCCTTGTTCGTGTTGCAATGCTTATGGCCATTACACCCATGATTTTCCCCTCTTACCCCAGATGCGGCAGATGTGGGAGTCTCAAGCCACATTGCGTGGACAGCACGCCTCTCCTCATGCTCCCCCTAATGTGGCCACTACCCAGCCAGCTGTGTTTACTGACCCTTTCCCTCAGCAAGGGTTCATGGCTACCCAACCACCCGATAACCAGGTAGCCACCCCCTCTTCCCTCTCTGGTTCCTCTGATTACCAGATTCTTATGATGAACTCCGATCCATCCTCAACCGTCGACCTACACCTTCAAACTCGGTCTCGCCAGTACCCCAAGCCTCCTGCTCAGTCTGCTCCCGAGTCTCCCTCTTCAGGTTCTGCAGAGCCTCTTTCGACATCCAATGGTCCCTTACACATCCCTCAACCCAAAGTTGAGGTTCATCCAAAGATTCCAAAGGGACCATTACACCGAAATGCTGCTTCCGGTCGAGCCGCTCAGTCGTATAGCATAGTAGATGATTTGGCGCAGTCCCCTGCTGCCATTTCCACACTGGAACTCCTCCAGTCGTGCCCTTCCCAAAAGAAGGCTCTACTATCTGCCGTGGGCGCTGTAGATCCTGCTGACGACCAGATGATTGTTTTCGACGCCACTCAATCGGACCACCCTCCCCTCCCTCCTTCCGTCGCCTTCCAAATCCCAGTCAAGATACGAAACGCCATCGTTTCCCGGTGTATAATTGACGAGGGTGCATCCACCTGCGTGATGTCCACTTCGGTTTGGAAGCAACTCGGATCCCCTGAGCTGGCCCCTTCCACGATCACCCTTAGAGCGTGGGACGGTCATGCCTCCCAGCCCATTGGCTTGTTTCGTAATTGCCCTATCACCCTCGCCGGTAAGACTATTTGCGTTGACGTCGAAGTCATTGACGCCCCACTAGACTACAACATTCTTTTGGGGCGAAGCTACACCTATGCTATGTCTGTTGTCCCATCCGCGGTCTTTCGCAAGATGTCTTTCCCCCATAATGGAAAGATAGTCACCATTGACCAGTTGACATATCATGAGCCTCCCTCTCAGACCCCCTCTGAGACCACCATCTCTTCTGTAGCCAACAAGCAAACCGTCGATTCCCTAACCAGTGTCTCCCCCGGCGTTTACAAGGACTCCTCCCTGCTTGGAACTTTTCCTTGTCTTCCCCCTCCTCCTATCACTGATCCCAGCTTGTCAAATGTTTGCATGATGCAATCGTCTCAGGCCACCCTCAAACGGCCTGCTTCGGCTAGTTCGCAACCGCCCCTTTGCACTCCGCAACCCGCTCCTAGCCATACATCTCCGCCAGCCGGACCTCCTCCTTCTGGCCCTCCTCCTACAGCTGGTATCTCTGAACCCCTTTATCCTCCTGGCACAGTTCCCCCTGGCCTTAACCACCTCGGAGCCGTCCCTCCTGGTCATTACCCCGCTGGGCAGATACCTTTCCTGGCTCCCCCCCCCGGAGTATTTTCTGTCCCCGTCATGGCCACCCTCTCTCTCCCTAATCTGTCCATCGGCCTCCCCGTCTGGTACATTGACCCTCCAGCCGCTACCCCTCCCGATCACCCCAAACCTTACCTTGCTTTGACACCGGTTAAACCGGTCCCCCTCACCTCTTTCGGGCCCCCCGCACCTCCACAGAACCCTGTGGTGCCAACCCCTGGAAAGAAAGGCAAAGCTCGTAAGGGGGCAACCAACCAGGACCAGGCCGCCCCGACAACTCTTACCTCCCCACGACCACCAAAGCCCGCCATCCAATGCGCTTTGTGTGATATCGTCGGTCACGCCACTCACATGTGTCCTGAATTTCCGCACCTCAAGCTTCTGGTCAACGAGACATTCCCCGACTCTGATATCCCAGAAGTCTATGTCACTATCCCCGACTCTATCCCGAAACTCAAACACTTGCGCACAAACCACCCTTGTGCCTTGTGCGATTTTCACGGCCATTACACCCACCTCTGTCCCCGCCTTGACGAGTATCGTTCCTCCTTGGACATGTACCGCCAATTCAAGGCCGCTTCGATTGGACCAGAGGACATTCCTACTCCCATTCACATTCCTCCTCCCGCTATTAAGCCAACGGAGCCCTCAACCACCATTTTGTACCTGTCATCATCCTTGCGGGATAGTTCACCGGCCATTCAACCTACCGATCCTCTCAGCTCCTCAGCCGGCCTTGGATCTGTTGATATCGCCCATCTGAGCCCTTCTCCTCATGATGACCCGTCCCACACCACTACTTCCTCGGGTGACCCATCTTCCTCCAGTCTTCCCATCTTCCAATCTGATGAAGACATCATGGAAGCCATGACCAATCCCGACTTTCCCTGGGATGATATGCACCATCGCGCATATTTCCTCCCACAGCAGTCCCATGACCAATACGTTGTGGAAACCAAAGACTTCATTCCTCATGCAGTCGATTGGTTCAAAAACCCTATCCCTGCACCTGATGCTTTCGAAGAAGGAAACATGGCCAATGTCTCGCCTACCATCAAAATTGACATTTCAGTCAAACCAGGAATCGAAGAATACATCACCTTGGGTGCCCAATGCACCCCGGAAGAAATTGAAGCTTACACCAAGCTTTTCAAAGAATTCCGCGATATCTTTTCCTGGTCCTATTCTGAAATGCCCGGACTCGATCCTGCCATTGTCGAACATCATATCGACACATGGCCTGATGCCAAACCAGTCCGTCAAAAGATGAGACCCATTCATCCTTCCAGACGTGACGCTATCAAAGCCGAAATCGATAAGCTCAAGCAGGCTGGTTTCATTTACCCCATTGAATACACCACTTGGGTGTCTAACCCGGTTCCCGTTCTCAAGAAACAAGGCACCATCCGTGTCTGCACGGACTTTCGCGACTTGAACAAAGCTTGTCCCAAAGACAACTTCCCCACACCGTTCATCGACCAAATCATTGACGAGTGTGCGGGGCATGAGGTCCTATCCTTTATGGATGGTTTCTCCGGGTACAACCAAATTGCTATCCGTCCTGCTGATCAACTAAAAACCGCGTTCATTAGTCCGTGGGGAACTTTTGCTTACCGGGTCATGCCTTTCAGCCTAAAAAACGCCGGCGCCACCTTTCAACGGGCCATGTCTTATTGCTTCCACGACTTAGCTCATATTATCCTTGCCTATTTAGACGACCTCACGGCGCGTTCTAAGCATCGGGCGCAACACCTACATGATCTGCGCACCATTTTTCTCCGATGTCGCAAGTATAATATCCGCCTTAACCCGTTGAAATGTGTTTTTTGCGTTCCTGCCGGCCGTCTCCTAGGCTTCATCGTGTCTAAGGACGGTATCACTCTTGACCCTTTGAAAGTTCAAGCCATTCTTGAACTTCCCGTCCCGCGTACCCTCCGCCAGCTCCAAAGCCTCCAAGGAAAAGCTAATTTTCTTCGTCGGTTCGTCCCTGACTATGCCACCACCGCACACGGGTTCCTTAGACTCCTACGCTCTCACATCCCATTTGTTTGGGATACCTATGCTCACGAGTCTTTCGATGCCCTCAAGCAGGCCCTCACATCTGCTCCCTTAATTCGCCCTCCCGACTTTAATCGGGACTTCATCCTATATATCTCTGCTTCCACCTATTCGGTCGCTGGAGTCCTTATCCAAGAGGATGACCATGGCATTGAGCATGTGATCTACTATGTCAGTAAGAACCTTGTGGGACCCCCTGTCTCATACTCCTATGACGAGAAATTAGCGTTGGCTGTCGTGTTCTCAGTCCAAAAACTTCGTCATTATATCCTCCTGCGCTCCACCAAGGTTGTGACAAATTCCAACCCTATGGCCTTCCTATTGAGTCGTCGTATACTTACTGGGAAGTATGCCCGTTGGGTCGTTATTCTTCAAGAATTCGACCTTGAATTTGTCACCCCAAAAAGTAAGAAAGGCTTAGCCCTCGCTGAGCTCATTTCTGAATTACCTACCGGATCGCGAGACCCTCCCGTTAATGACGATTTCCCTGATGAACACCTGTTTTCCATTACTTCCGATGACCCGTGGTATGGCGATATTCTTACTTATTTGCGAACCCAAAAGTTCGCCCTCCACCTTGACCGTGAGGCTCGCCGACGTATCCGACACCAGGCCCCCCGATACCTTCTTATCGGTGACGACCTCTATCGTCGCGGGGTTGATACGGTCCTTCGTCGTTGCCTCACACACGCTGAAGCTGAACAGGTCCTTAATTCCTGCCATAGCGGCGCTTGCGGTGGCCACCTCTCCGGTCTCGCTACTGCCCAAAAAATAATGCGCGCCGGGTATTTTTGGCCTTCCCTCTTCAGTGATTGCATCGAGGCAGTCAAACACTGTCCCAGTTGCCAACATTTCGCCCCTAAGGTGAGAGCTCCACTAGCTCCCCTCCATCCGGTCGTCTCCACTGGTCCCTTTTGTAAATGGGCCATCGACTTTATGGAGTGTCGCCCGCCATCCTCTGGTAGCCACAAGTATATCATCGTGGCGGTCGACTATTTCACCAAATGGGCCGAGGCCATGCCAACGTTCAACAACACGGCAGCTACCGCAGCCCTCTTTTTCTTTAACCATGTTATAGCTCGCTTCGGGGTTCCCAAGCAACTGGTCTCTGATCATGGCAGACATTTTGAAGATGAGATATGGCGTGAGCTATCCTCACTGTTGGGTTTTGAGCACCAATATTCCTCCTCCTATTACCCCCAAGGTAATGGCCAAGTTGAAGCAGTCAACAAAACCCTCAAGACTATGCTTCAACGCACGGTGAATAAGCACAAAACCAACTGGCATCTCATGCTTTTTCCTGCCTTATGGGCCTATCGAACCTCTGTTAAAACCGCCACCGGGTTCACTCCTTTCCACCTCGTTTTTGGAGAGGAGGCAGTTTTACCGATCGAGTGTGAAATTCCTTCTCTACAACTAGCCGTTGAACTTCTCCCTGACACCCAACCGCTAGAACAACGACTTATCATGCTTGAGCGTGCCTCCGAAGACCGCCGTATTGCCTTACAAACCATGGAAGCGGCCAAAAAACGCACCAAAGCTCAGTTTGACCGAAAAGTCCAGCCTCGCACTTTTCACGAAGGCGACCTTGTTCTAGTCTATGACCAGGCCCATGATGTCCTGGGTCATGGGAAGTTTGACTCATTATGGCTAGGCCCTTACATCATTAGTAAGGATCTTGGCAAAGGGGCATTCCTCTTAGAGGATTTTGAAGGTCATCCCCTTCCTAACCCTCGCAATGCACTCTATCTTAAGAAATATTACCCTTAGCATTTCCCCTCGGAAATGCATGTTTTATTTTCTTTTAGATAGCCAGCATCTGTTGTTTCATTTTTTTCTACTGCACCAGGACCCATTTCGTCCACGCGAAGTTACCTCATCTCCATTTAAAATCTCGAATTTCCTCACTTACAACACTTGTACTTGGGGCACCATCTTGCCTCCTTACTTGTCCATGTTCGTGACGATTTTCGTCATGAGTCCCCACCTTGTACTCATGTTTTTATGGTCCCCCATTGGGCCTTTTACTGTGTGGCAGCACCATTGAGTCACCCTTGTTTAGATCATCCAAGTTGAGTCATCATCGCATTCATGGAGTCTATCCCGAGTCCCTTTGTACCCCACTATAGCCCTCCATCCTTCATTGCTTGGTCTCTCTCTTGTGTCGCATATTGTGACCTTCAGTCCCACTGTCCCCTATCCCTTACGATATTGTGTCAGTCGCTGCCATGTCATTCATGCCCTTTATGCTCTAACAAGGGAAGTCGTCCATTAGCTACTCAGTCCTTTCCACTTCACTATCATCATTAGTGTCAGTTTGTCCGTCGCTCTACTCTTTTCTCTCGTGCCTTAGTTGAGGGTCTCTCATTGCCTCACCTATGGTGGACCTCCTTCTGTTGACATCAGCTCATTCATTCTAGAAGCCAGGTCTAGAGGGCGGTGTACCTTGGTTCCATCTTCCACTCTTGTTCGGTGCCTCGGATCAGGCAAAGGGATCTCTCCTTTCCCTTTGACTTGATTGTTTCTCCAGCTCCTTTCAGCATGATCAAGATTCATATGCTTGATGGTCCAGTGATCCAGCAGCAGCTCTTGATGATTCCTGGGTGTGTGTGAGATGTCTAAACCCTCATGAGGGGGTGGCCCTGCAGGTAGCCCCCCACATGCCCGGATGACCTCTTCTTTGCAGCCTTCGATGCCGCTCCAGATTTTGATGATGTTGGCCTTCGCCACTTGCAGCACCTCTTCGATTTGCATGTATCAGTCAGATTTTGTGAGCCCTTTCCCATTTACAGGGGGCATTTGGGTTGTATTTATCTCATGTACTCAGATATTATTGTACTAGTCCTGGCTGTTATCCCAGGCGCAGCATGTATGTGAGATTCCTCATTGTATTTTTACCTGGCTCCTGCTTATGCCAGCTATACTCTATGGTTCGGTCCCATGTTTACTGGACACACTATTCTTTTGTACTTTTTCTCGGCGGGCATAGGTATGCCTCCCCCGCCGCCTTCAGCACAGGTACCCTCTCATAAAAAGAGACTTGTTGCACCTGCGAGTCTCATCTCCTCAGGGTCTAGTCCTTTAGCACACTATCTACCTCACCTTTCTCTCTCTGACTTCCCTTTTGTTGTCTAGTGATCGAGTTCTTACAACATACTTCGGTCATACGATTTGCTCCTG
Organism: Pinus albicaulis; assembly: GCA_034641835.2. NCBI lineage: Eukaryota > Viridiplantae > Streptophyta > Pinopsida > Pinales > Pinaceae > Pinus > Pinus albicaulis. The sequence continues at coordinate 17,615 of JAXQQM020076672.1, forward strand.
ACACTCGCACGCTGGGGGGCAATCTGTTACACCATTTTTTGGTCATCTAACCTATCATCATTAGATGGACCCAAGTACACCATTTAAGACCAATTTTACCCTCAGTAAAATTGCCTTCACTATGTTAAATAACTTAATAAACCATATTTATTAGGTTGTTTATGGTCCAAACAGGAAACCCCAAAAGGAAATATTAAACAAACCTATATTTGTTTGATTTTCCTCATGGAATAATTAATTAAACCATAATTTAATTATTATTCCCAGTCATGTTTAACCCAAAAACAAAGAAAATGAGATAAACCCTTAGTTATCTTATTATTTTCTAGGAATAATTATTTAAATCTTATTTAGATAATATTCCTTGTTAAATATGACCAAATCACCCACTATTAATCAAATAAATCATTATTTATTTGATTATCTCCCAACCACTTCCTTAAAAAGATAAATAAATCATTTATTTATTTATTTTTCACTAATCAAGGGATTTGACCCAAGTCAAACACCCTTTCCCTCCAACAAATATAATAAAATATTCAATAAAGGTGGATCTAGATTTGGTTAACATTATTTTAATCATGCACCAAGATCTAGAATGACCCAATATTTTGTTATAAATAGGAGGGTTCTTCCCCATCACTCCTCACCTTTTGTTGCCTATTAGATCACTCTGGATCTATACACTTGGTCTCATTTTTCCATCATTTGCTCCCATTGAGCTTCATTTTTGCATTGGGTTTTCTACACCTACAAGAGAGAGAAAGCTTAGATCTTAAGTGCTGAGGACTACAAAGAACCCATCCCATTGAGGAGAGCTGGATACACCTTCTTGTTTTCCTCCCAGGTGCCCTGTAATATAAAATTCTTTCAAAAAATCGTGTTCTTGTCTTGTCTGTTGGATGCATGGAGCAAACCCTTTATTTTACTGCTTAATGTCTTTCCATTTATAGATCTATTTGTTGCAGCATTTTAATTACTAATCGCAGATCTGAAGATGTTTGGCAGCCTCTATTGTTGTTAGGGCTATTAGTTATGCGTAGCTAAAGTGGTTCTTTTTCGTACACTTCGACGAAGAATTCATACTAACAAGTTCTGTGACACTTCTATGAGGTATCTAAAGCTTACTATAGCAAAAAATATTTGAATATTCAAGGCATCAATGATGAAACCAACATGAAACGATACAAAGTCTATCTAACACTATATAAGGCAACTCGACTCATTTGGTAGACTATCTCTCTTTGACATCTAAAAATACCATCATCTTCGTAATCCATGCAAATCTGTGGCACTGTGAGACAAAGGATAGAAGTGAATTATGATCTGAAGTTAAAAGAAACCAAAACCATGTGGATCATCTCTGAGGCATTTAAATGTACAAATGATGAGCTTAGAGATCTGCAAAACAAGTCTTATCTGTGACATAAAGGACTGAGCATCTCTATACCTTTGTGCAAAATTAATCAAAAGTCTATGATCTACTCTGTGCTACAGGACCAAAAGACTAAGGTACATAGTCTATAGAAGGGACCAAAATCATCACTGTGAATAAAAGCCAAGATTCTGATCAATTCCAAGTCTGAAGTTACACTTAATGACATAATTTACATTTGTGAAAATTCTGAGCATCTCTATGACAAGTAGAACATGTATATTTGTGATCTGAACTATACAAAGACATAGAAAACTTTTTGAATCATCAAGAATCAAAGTTTAGGGCATCCCGTGTGAAAACCTGAGGGATGCTACTTCGTGACATAATTTATCATGATGATATAAGGCCCATCTCTGTGACACTAGAATATGTAGCAGCATTATATCTCTTCATAAGGACTATGAGGGTATAGGGGATCCCTGACACAAGTTTGTGAAAATAGCACCCTTCTCATACATAAAAGAAAGACGAATTCAATTCTTGAAGCCTACCTATTTGATATTGAAAGATAAAGGACACTGAAAGAAGTTCAAATATATATCTATGGCTTATAGCCGAGCTTGAAGGACCAATTAGTGAGATCAATGTGAAGACCAAGTTGCAGAACTGTATGGACAGAGAAGTTCAAATTTAGCGTAAGCATATCTTTTGAAGCAGCCCCAAGAAGTTACAACTTACAATATAGTAGTACCATACTCGAAGGCAATAATGGAGAACATGGGAAGTTAAAAGAGGTACATGTAAAGTATGCTCAATGTCAATAGTATTAATGCTAAGATAATAATCTCTTGAAAGATAGTAATAAGGGTTTGTGTAGATATATTTTAGAAATCATTGTTATTATAACATTTGAAGTCTTTCTTTGCTAATTTATTTATGATCAAGGAATGAAAATCTCATGTATAGAAGGATTCTCAATAAATACTCTAGGGCTTTGCAGCTAACTCACTAGTTTTGACTAAGATGATCCCTAGGAACAAAACCCTATCTAATCATTTCCATTGTAAAAAGTAGATCTAACTCTTGTTAATAATGACACCATGCTAATTTAAGAACTAGGTTGGTGAACAGGTCCAAGATTAAGAGGGAGCTAACCCTTCTTCAAAAGATAAGCATTTTACATCTCCTTGATTACAACTGTTACTATTATCTTTATACTTTGCCTAGTTTTTTTCTTTCATAGTCTTCTAAGTTCTAACAAAGCCTGCAATTCAAGAAAAGATCTATCTAAGCTTGATGAGCAATTGGAAGAATTGGAATAACATGGAAAATCGTGAAGATTAAGGAGGAAAAAATAAGCCGATTAAATGAAAAACAAAATGAAGGATAAGTTAGATCTTAATGGACACTATACTACATGAAGTTTGAAAGAAACACCAAAGAAGCTTGTGATCAAGAATAAAATTTGACCAATATAGGGCAATATCCTATAGCAAGCTTTCGAAGAGTTCTGATATCGTAGTACCTGTAGCTGATTGGCTCGATCCAGGAACACATTGATTTAAAATATTGATGCTAATAGAGATACTACTGACGATTGGAAGCAAATATTATTTCTTGGAAAAGCATATAACTTTTAAGGCCCACCGTAGGAGTAGTAATGTACTCTATCTATAAATGTCATCTACAATAATCCTATTCAAGTCCTGCTTAGATGATAAGAGGTAATGGAATAGGACAAAAATTCCAGGGACTAATAATAGAATAATACAACCAAGCCAACTAGTACAAAGGAAGTTTCAAGATTATAAATCATAATATTCAGTTTGTCAAAAAATGGAATTTTTCAAGAAAGGAATGTGTCTAAGAATGGCACTAGGGTTTAAAATGTGCATCAATTATTTCTACTCTGTATCAATTCATTGGTCGATGATTGTTATCCTACAGTTCTTGCAAATAGCTAAATTGTTTTGGAAATTTCTCCTGATATAGACAGATTTGGTGTAGAGATGCTATTTCATTTTTGATAAGTCATTGTGGCATGAAACTAGTTGAGGTTCAAAGGGTTGAACTCTATATATAAATGTTAGTGTAAATCCTTTGTCGAAGTGTACGAAAAAATACCACTTTAGCTATGCATAACTAATAGCCCTAACATCAAATATGGCTGCCAATATCTTCAGATCTGCAGTTAGTTGACCAAGACAGTGTCAAAACCTATCTATACAGAAAGACATTAAGCAAGAAACAAGTTTTTGTTCTATATATCCAATGTATTAAGACAGAATACCTTTGAAAGAATTTTTTAAGCATAACTGGGAGGAAAACAAGAAGATGTTTCCAATTCTCCTCAATGGGATGGGTTCTTGGAAGTCCTCAACACTTCAGATCTAGCATTTCTCTCTCTTGTTGGTGTAGAAAACCCAGACAAACATAGAAGTCAAAGGGAGCTCACACAACAAATAATAGAAAATATGACAATGATAATGACTCAAAGTCAGACCAAGAGTTTAGATCCAGAGTGACCTAATAGACAACAAAAGGTAAAGAATGGTAGGAAAAACCCTCCTATTTATAACAAAATATTGGGTCATTCTAGATCTTGGTGCATGATTAAAATAACATTAACCAAATCTAGATCCACCTTTTATGGAATATTTATTATATTTGTTGGAGGGAAAAAGTATTTGACTTGGGTCAAATCCCTTTATTTGTAAATAATAAATAAATAAATGATTTATTTATCATTTTAAGGAAGTGATTGAAATATAATCAAATAAATAATGATTTATTTAATTATTTATGGGTGATTTAGTCATATTTAACAAGGAATATTATTTAAATAAGATTTAAATAATTATTCCTAGAAAATAATAAGATAAATAAATATTTATCTAATTAATTTATTTGTTTTGGGTTAAGCATGACCGGGAAAATCAAACAAATATAGGTTTGTTTAATATTTCCTTTTGGGGTTTCCTGTTTAGACCATAAACAACCTAATAAATGTGTTTTATTAAGTTATTTTATATAGTGAAAGCAATTTTACTTAGGGTAAAATTGGTCTTACATGGTGTACTTGGGTCCATCTAATGATAATAGGTTAGATGACCAAAAAATGGTGTAACAGATTGCCCCCTAGCGTGTGAGTGTTAGGAGCAAATCGTATGACCGAAGTACGTTGTAAGAACTCAATCACCACACATCAAGAGGGAAGTCAGAGAGAGAAATGTAAGGTAGACGAGTGTGCTGAAGAACTAGACCCTAAGGAGACGAGACTCGCAGGTGCAACAAGTCTCTTTTTATGAGAGGGTACCTATGCTAAAGGCGGCGGGGGAGGCATACCTATGCCCGCCGAGACAAAGTACAAAAGAATAGTGTGTCCAGTAAACAAGGGACCGAACCATAAAGTACAACCGACATAAACATGAGCCAGATAAGAATACAATGAGGAATCCCACATACATGCTATGCCTGGGATAACAGCTAGGACTGATACAATAATATCTGATTACATGAGATACAAATGCAACCCAAATGCCCCCTATAAGCAGGGAAGGGCTCACAAAATCTGACTGATACATGCAAATCAAAGAGGTGCTGCAAGCGGCTAAGGCCGACATCATCAAATATATGGAGCTGCATCGAAGGCTGCAATGAAGAGGTCATCCGGGCATGTGGGGGGCTACCTGCAGGGCCACCCCCTCATGAGAGCTGAGACATCTCACACACACCCGGGAAACACCAAGAGCTGCTGCTGCATCACTGAACCATCAAGTATATGGATCTCGATCATGCTGAAAGGAGCTGGAGTGGAGAAACAATCAAGTCAAAGGGAAATGAAAGATCCCTTTGCCTGATTAGAGGTGTTAGGTCTCTGTAACAAGCAAGATTGGCAAAGTCCGATCACAGAGTTAACATCATTTCAACCAACTTTGGGATTCTAGGATCTAGCCCTCCTGAATCCGGAGAGGGGTCTCTCCAATATGTACAAAGATGGATATTGTCTTTGAAGTTTAGGATGATGATATTAGGCTAGTTATGAAGGCCAAGGGTTTTCTTTGGTTTTCTTGGATGGTTGAACATAGTTGCTGTCTGAGGCGGAAAGATCTATATGCAAATAGGTTCAAAGGTGAGAAGTTGCAAGTAAACAAAATAAGCTTTGATTCTAAAGAAAGATGATGGCAAGTTTTCAATCCATTGGGCTATGGAGTCATAAGGGAATTTAATTGAAACATCCAGGTTCAAGAGTAATCTATGGGGCAAGTCATCTAGGCCTAAGGATCTCTTTGAAGTTTGATTTATGGAATGGGGTGATACAACAAGAAAGGGAAATAACAGATGCAGAACAAAGAGCAGCCCAGGATCTGGTAAGTACTTTGAAACTAGCCAGCCTTTGACCAGGCACTTAAGAAAACATAGAAGCAAACTAGGATCTGGTAAGTACTTTGAAACTATCCAGCCTTTGATACACTTCTTATAGAAAACAGATTTAAAAAACAAAGGGAAACTTGAAGGCAACCTTTGGAGCAGAAACTAGCGGGCAGGGCTCACCTTTCTCCTCATCTTAGTTCTCCTTTACTTAGTTACTTCCAAGACAATCACCAAGATAACACAGAATGGCCCAAGATCTGATAAGTACTTTGAAACTAGTCAGATTTTGACACATCCCAAGGGAAACAGACAAACAGTTGAGCAAACAAGAAAGGGACTCAGGGCTAACCTTTGATTTCCTCAATTCATTCCTTACACAACATATATGAAAGTAACATTTAAAAATAACATTCAGCAGTGACGAAAAGATGAGGGAACGCTAGCATCTCTGTACTTAGACTGAATTAAATCATTTTTAAATAACACAATAAGAGGAAAACATTGGGATAAATATTTTTCAGCCAGAGAAGATCACTGGTGTACAGCTAACTCTAACACTGTTTAAACTGTTCTTTATAGTGGAAAATGAAACAAATTGAAAACAGAAATAAAATGACAAGTTACAGTGAGAATAACATCACCATCAGCATAGACCAGGATCCCATAAATCAGCTTGTATTGATTGCTTCAAACCGATTACAATCTTCAAATCCAATGTTTTAATCCATCTCTTTTCACAATCTAACCTATCTGTTACAAGCAGAGCTCCAAGAGCCCATGAAACCACTATTTACAGTCAAGAGTTTTCCACTCAGGAATAGCTACAGCGCTTCAACAATTACATTGACAACCAACTAATCCAACCCCTCACTCATCTTCTATTGAAGTATTTATAGAAGGATGAGGAGGTGAGATCTAATTAAAAGATCTCAAACACAATCAATGCAGAATTAATGTCTTCCTGACCCCGTGAGGTTCGATGAAGAAATTCTACAGGTGTTACATTGCATTAATGTGTTTATACTTAAGAAGTAAGCTCGAAGAGAGCTTATATTGACCTTTGAGGCTTTGCGTACTGTTAGGGTTACTCTGCAAACATTCTGTCGTTGAAATCTGGTGCAGTAATAACTTCTTTGGTTGTTAGAGGCATAATATCTGATCCTGTTCAATAAATTCATCCTCTGATTGAGCTTTCTGAGGCAATAGGTGGCACTGTGGTGGTTGAGGAATCAATTCGCCTCGAAGTATGGCGGTGGAGGCGATCTGTATGCCGAACACTTTTAGGTTTTGCTTTAATCCGTGTTCTGAGCCGGGGATTAGGCTTTTGATAACCGTCTTAGCCGTAATCCCCACCAATCTTCCCACAAAACCACTGCTCTGGTTCATTCTATCTTTAATCTGATACTCTTTCTCTGCTCTGATACTGGCGGCCTTCTTCAAGCTTTGCAGGGACGTGCGGCAACCAAAGCTCATGAAACTTTGTAGATGTCTTTGTTCTACTCCGTATGATCGATCTCCTGGACAAATCTGAAGGATTGGAGTCGTCACCCTCATCCTTTAAATTTCGGAGAATATGAAGAAAAAACCTTTGAAAACCTGCAAAAAACAAGAAAAATGAGGAAATCCTGCGTTATATGGATAGACTGCATCGGAGGGCGTGCGGGAGAAAGGAGAGATCGGGACCGTTGATCGTATCGCGATCAACGGTTGGGAGCAAATCGAACGGTCAACGCGGAAGAAAGTGGACCGTATAAAGGAATCAGGAGAGGGAATGCAGACCGTCGATCTACAGAGATCGACGGCGGGGATTGGGTTTTAAACGCGCTGGGGCAAATTTAACGGACGAACGAATTGGTTAAAGGGCGAGCGGGAAAGGTGATCAGGAACCGTCGGATGGGAGGGCCCAGATCCGACGGCGGGGATGAATCCTGCCGCGGGGCCATAGGATAATGTTTAACGCGCGGGAGATAGACATATCACGGCGGTTTTCGGGGTGAGGTGGAGAACACATGTCGGCCGGCGGGTGGGATCGCTGGCCGACGGCATAAAACCGCGTCCGGACGAAAGGTGGTGCAGGCACAAACCGGTGGGGAAAAGAAAACAGCGCATCGAAAAAAGAGGGGGGAGAGGTCCACCAGATGAGGGGTACACTCCGCACCGTTGATCCGTGGGACAGATCGACGGCGGAGTTTTAATTTCAATTTTCTTTGGTGAAAAAATAAAACAAACCCAACCTTATCTTTTACAAAGGTTTTAACGCTTTCGGATGATAAATTATTTCCGAGGTTTAAGCGCCTGGCGGGTTTAGCACGCGATTCCGGCGGGATAACATATGGATGGGGAGAAAGCAGGGGCTTAGCCTAAGGGGCTAAAGCTCAACGCATAGAAAATGTGTGTTTTTCTATGGTTTTTTAATGATTTTTGCAAGAGGAGAAGGCTCTGATAGATCAAAAAGTGGGTTTTTGACCTTGGGAAATGAGATTAATGGAGGAATATGGGATATAAAAGGGTTTGATGGGGTTCTTTATGGGTGAAAGGAGAGTTGAAGAAATGAGGAAAAAGGAAGAAGGGGAGAAGAAAAAGGGGGAGGATGCAGCAACACTTTCATTAGGATTTTCATGGTATATCAGAGGCAGAGGGGATGGAGAGTATGTAGAACCAATCAGTAGTTTATAACCTTGCCAACAGACTTCAAGTACCAACAATTTTCAGGATTTTAAACTTGTCTCTTGAAGGCTGCAAAGAATATTTAGCCACCAACTACTATAATTGAAAAATATGGGTGGCTAACAGTGGCTCCACTTGGGGATGGTTCCTTCTTGAAGGCATCAAGAATTCAGACTTGATTTCTCTGGGAGGTTGACTGGTGTCTGACCCATCACTTGCTCTTGCTTTTCTTCTGGACAAAATAATGTCAGTCATCAAAGAGAAATGAATTTCATCAATACAACTTCTACCTACCCCAATCCTAATGATCTAACATTTTTTCTTCATCAGAGTGCACTTGGATTGGCAAACTCTTCATACAACTTTTTATTCTTTTAAAAGCAGTAAATCTAATCTACTTCTACTCCTTATTTCTCCCTGAACTCAGATTAAACAGTTGAGTTCAGATATTCCTCTACCTATTCTACTGTTTGTTGGGATTAAACAGTCCAACAAACTTTCATTCTCTAAATTCTACAACAGAAATTTAAAAATAGCCAAGCCAAGATTGAACTGTTTGACTTCCTATGATCTATGGCATAAAGACAAGCTGCACATAGATTATTATTTGCAGGAAATTTAAAATCAAAACAGAAGGCTTAAGATCTGAAAATTTTCTCATTATGGCCTTCCCTCGTATTCACAGCTCTGCTTTTTCTTTTCAGTGAGCTATCTTTGCTTCTCTTCTGGTTCAAGTTTTGAGCGAATTAGAACCAGGTCTTCTCTCTCTAACTCAAAAATTGGAGTAGTTTTGAGTCAGTTTTGGAAACTTTGGTTCAGATTTTGAGTTTTTTTGAACCTTGATTTCTATCCTACTACTGATAAGCCAAGATTAAATAGTTTGGCAAATCAAATTTGCTACCCTATCAGCAGAAAATTGAAAGCTAATCAGTCAAGATTAAACAGTTTGACCAATTAGAAGTGTGTTTAGAGGAGTGGCATTTATGCTTGCACACTTTCAGATTCATTTCTCTTTTTGGCATGGGGCCTTGCCTTTCTTGTTTTTCATTTCTGCCCTCTTTTCTTTCTTTCTTTGTTTTTTGTATTTTTTGATTTTTCATAACTGTAAACGAAATGGTGAATGTAGTATTTACAATGGAAAAGGCAAAAAGGCTTCAACATGAAGTAGTTCAAGAAAGGTAATGTTTAAGCATCCTGCCATTGACAGGACCTCCAAACAATTCTGTCCCATTCAGCTCTTGTAAGAAGAATGCATTGTTTCCAGCTACTGAATGAATGGAGTAAGGGCCAAGCCATAGATTATCAAATTTACCATGCTTTCCCTTGTCTTCTCTCTTTGAGTCCCACTTTAAGACTTTGTCCCCAATTTTGAAATTGCTGGCCTTTATTCTTCTATCAAATATTTTCTTGATATTGTCTTGCTTCTGTAATGCTTTGTTGTATACTTCCTCTCTGGTCTGAAGATGAATGGTCTGATTTATTCTTCTGATTATGTCATTTTCTTCAGTCTGCAACTCTTGAATTAACTTCATAACTGGTACACCAAGGCTGTTAGGAAAAATTGCATCTGTACCATATACAAGCTGGAAGGGTGACATACCAATGGATTTCTTCAGAGTCAATCTGTCGGCCCAAAGTGCATGAATCAGCTTTGTGTGCCAAGACTTCTTGTTGCCTTCCAACAGTTTCTTTATTATGTTCACTAAGCTTTTGTTGGAAGATTCTGCAAGTCCATTACCTTGAGGGTAATAGGCAGTGGAGTGCCCCAATACTATCTGATATTTATGACAGAATTCTACCATTCTCTTTGATCCAAATGCTGCTGCATTATCTGTAATGATCTTAGTAGGACAGCCAAATCTGGAGAGGATGTGGGTTTCTATGAATTTGATGATGACTGAATCATTGGCCTGTCTACACGGAATGGCTTCTATCCACTTAGTGAAGTAGTCTGTGGCAGTAAGGATCCACCGGTGCTGGGCAGAAGACGATGGGTGGATTTCTCCTATGAAGTCAAGTCCCCACTGTTGAAAAGGGGCTTCAACAGTAATTGGATGCAGAGGTAGGGGTAGTAATTTTCTCTTGCCTTCGAACAATTGGCATTTATGGCAAGTGGTTGTAAGTCTGTGCATATCAGGAAAAAGAGTAGGCCAATAGAAACCAGCCCTCAAAATTTTGTTGGCTGTTGACTTCCAGTACAAATGGCCTCCACACTCTCCTTCATGGAATTCCTGCTTAATATTTTCTGCATCAAACTCAGGCAAACATTTAAGCAATATACCACTAGCATTTTTCCAATAAAGACATTTATCAATAATGCAATAGCTTACAACTTTTAACTTTAGGAATCTTGCCTTTGTTTTGGATAAACCAGGAGGTGTGTTTAAATGAAGCAGAACATATACAATATCAGTATACCAAGGAGAATTCGCAAAATAATCTTCAACAATGGGAGTTGAGAATTCTTCTTGGTCATCCAAAGCATTAATCATATTAATATCAAGAACTTCACAATTTGATTCAGCCATTAGCCTAGCTAGACCCTGACCTTTGATGAGCTTAGTGGGTTTAATCTCTAAATCATATTCAAGAATAACAGCAATCCACTTACCTCTCTTACCATCTGGATCCTGGGTTAAAATGTCTTTTACCACTGAATTCGGGACAAAGGCAATGATATGTGAGTGAAGGATGTATACCCTGAAGTCTTTTAAAGCTTTCACCAGGGCAAAAGCCTGTTTTTCCATAATATTATATCTCAAAGGGGCATCCCTCAATTCCTTGCTAAAGAATGCAATGGGCTGCTCTTGTCCTTGTGGATTTTTCTGTAAAAGGACAGCAGCTATAGTATGTTCTGATGCAACTGAGAAGATATAAAAATCTTTTGAGAAATCCAGACTTATGAGAACTGGTGTTTTGGTTAACGCTTGTTTAACCAGTTCAAAGGATGTCTTTGCTTCTGCGGTCCATTTTACCCCTTGCTCCTTTTTCAACATGTTTGTGATATTCCTAAGGAGCTCAGCCAAATTGGGGATGAATCTTCTTAAAAAGTTAATCTTTCCTATGAAAGACTGCAACTCTTTAATGTTCCGAGGATGGGAGATTTGCAATATGGCTTCAATCCTCATGGGATCTATCTTTATACCCTCTTCTGAAATGATATGTCCAAGAAGCTTACCTTCTTGGAGCCCGAATAAAGTTTTCTTGGGGTTCAAAGATATCCCAAACCTTCTGCACTTCTCGAAAACTTTTCTTAAATGTTCTAAGTGTTCTTCATCTGTTTTTGAAAACACAGTTACATCATCAAGATAAATAATGATGAAGAAACCTAATTCTTCCGAGAATGCTATGTCCATGGCTCTCTGAAAGGTTGCTCCAGCATTCATTAAACCAAAAGGCATTTTCACATACATGAAAGTGCCCCAGGGTGTAGTAAAAGATGTCTTTAATTGATCATCAGGGTGGACTAGGACTTGATTATACCCTGAATAGCCATCTAGCAAAGAAATTCTTTTAGACCCTACCACCCTTTGCAAAATATGATCCATCTTGGGCAAAGGGTAGTTATCCTTTAATGAAGCTTTGTTTAAATTCCTGAAGTCTATACAAAGCCTGATTTCTCCAGTCTTTTTCCTAACTGACACCAGATTAGATACCCATTCCGAATATCTAATAGGGACAATAATACCAGCATCATGCATTTTCATAATTTCTTTCTTAACCAATGGCAACTGGACAGGGTTGATTCTGCGCAGTTTTTGTTTGAATGGTTTTTGGTTTTCTTTAAGAGGGATTCTGTGCTGTATTATTTCAGTGTCATAGGACTTAAGATCTTCGTAACTCCATGCAAAAACATCAGAAAATTCTTTAAACAGCTCTAAGTATCTGAGTTTAATGTGAGCTGGTAAAGTTTTAGACAGTTTAATCAATCTCGGTTTTTCCTCACTGCCTATATTACATTCCTCTACTTCAGTTTCCACAGGTTCCAATTTTGGTTTGTTGGCCACATCATCAAAATCAAACAGTTCTTCTAGAGGGGCCAAACCCTTGGGCAGACTATCATCATTAGAGTGCAGAGTTTCTATTTCTTGCGTTTCAGGTTTCAGACTCAATTCTGTTCGGCGTGTGGAGGTGATAGTCTGAAGGTTTATATCCACCAGCTGTGGAGATGGTTCTTCTTCACCAAGAAAATTTTCTTCACTGCAGTCTGTATCATAGTCTGAATCTGAACTATGGGGTTCAAACTCATTCCTGAATTGCATGAAGTCTTCTATTTGTTTATCTCCATCAAATACCTGCCAATATTTCTTGTTATCCGGGATAGCTGGTCTGAATTTTATCTGAGAGGTGTCATCATACAGCATTGGGCAGGTTCTAGCGACAAAGGCTAAATTGTGGGCAGCAATGTTTCTTTTCCTTGGGACAAAAGATAAGGTGTACTCGTTAAATGTTTTTAAAAGATCAATGACATCATTCCTGTAGGCCCTAAGTCTGGGGTGATTTTCATTATACTCCCCATTGACTTGCCTAATGATTAATTCAGAATCCCCATATACATCGATTCTCTTGGCACCTAGTTTTTTTAAAAGATGCAAGCCCAAGAGAAGGGATTCATATTCTGCTATGTTGTTGAAACACTGAAAGTTTAATTTGCATGAAATACATTCTGTATGATTATTTTCAGTGTTAGTGATCCAGACACCTGCACCTGCGTTTGTTTTGGTGCATGACCCATCAAAATACATAGTCCAGAGAGGCGGATTTTCAGTTTGATGAATGGACTTTGTATCATTAAATTCCTTAAGTTTTTCATCGGGTTGAAGACTGTCTCCCTGACTGCCATAATTTAAGTTCAAAGGATGGATGACTTGCATTTCAAGATCTGTGTTTAATTTACTAGGACCTTCGGACACGGTACACTGTTTTGGCAATTCGGCATCGTTTTTCTCCCCTTTTATTCCAGCCACGGATTCTTTCGAAACAAATTGTTCGGTGAGTGTTTCATCATTGAACATGATAAAAGAATCAAGGCTCGTGTTTATAGCATAGAGTGGGGAGTTTTGAGGCCGCTCCTGGCTTGTTACTGTGTATTGCATGTGAGATTCCCTATAAAGCCTCCTAGTTTGATTGAAGACAGGGATGGTTGCATAGGTCATGTCCATTTGCATAGTCCCCTGTAACTTAGCCCCCCAAGATCTTGATAAAATCATTCCATACTTTGGAGGAACATCAGCCACAACAACATCCATGACTAAACATTTGGCCGGAATTTGGGCTAGATTAACACAGAGATCTTTAATCAATCCTAGACACTTAACTCTACTTGAGTCAAAGGAGTATAGGTCTTTGTAGGGTCTGGTAATTTCAAGACCCAGGCTTTCCATTACAGCTTTTGGCATTAAATTATGGGAAGCGCCTGAGTCATGCATAGCATTATGGAGAATTTTGTCATGAATGTTTAAGCTTACATAAAAGGGAGGGACAGGGCCCTCTTGGAACTTGCCTTCAATCTTTGGACCAAAAATAAGCTCTGGTTGGTCATCACTAAGATTGAGAGTATCTTCGTTATCCTCTAAGTTTAAAGCCTTCAAAATTTTGGACCTATACACATGCTAAGCAGCCAACTCAATCAAAGGAACAGAGATTTTGATCTTTGAGATTTCCTGTTCCAGGCTGAAGAGGTTTTGATTCTTTAGAGCATTGACTTCAGCCTTGTTTACTGCCACTTTATCAGCAACAGCAGCTTGCTGATTTGGTTTATCTACAGTTGAAACAGTTACTTTTACAGGAGTACTAACTGAGGTGCTAGTACTACTAATGTTTTCACTCTGTTTTTCAATATTTTGAGCGTCTTTCTCTTTACCACTACCAGAATCGACAGCCACCGTTTTGTCCTTTTGTTTGATTGTTTTAGACTTGGTTGCAGTGCTGTTTTGAGAAGGTTCGTCAGAGGTTTTATTGTTGGGGGTTTGTTGATTAGATCTACTCCTGAGTTCATATTCCCTTAAAGGTTCTATGACAGCATTCTCCATGTTTTGATAGTCATTCTGATTATCATCTCTTCTGTCATCATAAGGTGTATAGAGGCCTTGTTTATTATCATAATGAACCTCAAAGTCATCATCATCTACCCCAAACAAGTTTATATCATCTTCCTCTGTTATCTGATCTGTTTGTTCAACCTCACTTAAAAATTTCTGATGAAAGGGAGGGATGATCTGCTGATCATCCTCCCTGGGTCTGTTTGGAGGCTGATTTCTTCTAAGATTCTGATTCTGGTTTTGATTTCTGTTTTGAGGAGCATTTTGATTTAGACTCGCTTGTGCTCTCTCTAGAATGCTCATTTTCTTCATCATTTCTTCCATCATTCTTTCCATCTTTGAGCTTGAAGTAGATGGGGTGGGTTCCTCCCTAAAAGATACTCTCTTTTCAGCTTTCATCCTTGCTCTTTTCTCCATGAGATTCACCTCTACAGAAAGGGCACCTCTTTGCATATCTTCAAGGGTTGCAAAGACTCTTTCTCTGAGTGAATATGTCATGTCTGGATCGAACCCTTCAGGAAATTTGTTTAAGGCTGATCCCTGAGGAGGTTTCAGTTCAGGGGAAAGTGCATTATACACACTGTTGAACCTGGTACAATAAGCTTGTACACTTTCCCCAGGGTTCCTATGGAGATTGTTATAGTCAGCAAGGACTTAGAGAGGGTTTTTCCTTACTTCCCATTTGTTTAAAAATGTTTGATGGAAGGCTTGAAGGTCGTTGATACTATGGGGGGTTAAACCTTTAAACCATTTTCTGACTTCTCCCCCCAAACTTTGAGCAAACAATCTGATTTTGACAGATTCATTATCAATCTCATTTCTGTCAAAGTAGTCATTCATCTTGTCCACATGTTGAGAGGCTGTTATGGTATTATTAGCATCATATAATGGAATCTTGGACTGATAGTCCTGTGGAAGATTGACTAATGGTACAGGAAGGACTAAGGGAGCATACCATGCTGCCATGATATGTGGTGGGGGTGGGTTTACAAGTGGAGGTGTGGGTTGAAGTGGAGTGGTTTGACCAGTGGATGAAGGATGAACAGAAGTGGATGGAACAACAGTAGATCTCTGAGCTGATCTTGGGTGAGAGACACCTAAATTATGTAGAAAATGTAAATCAGGAGGTGTTGATTCTCTATTCCCAAGAGTCCTACTGGTTTCGGGAGATGAAAGGGTAGGTTCAGAATCTAACTGATCTAAATCACCAAATGACCTAGTTCTAAATGGGTTTAATAAGTCAATTTGTGATTCATGAAGACCTGAAAGGTTCTCAGGGACTGAATTGGCTCTTAGGGGTGGTCTGAAAATAGTTGAGGATTGTATCCTAGGAGACCTCCTAAGAATTCTTTCCGGGTTATCAACTATTTCAGGGGGATCTGGGTAAGGATGGGCTCTAGTGTGGATCCTTTTAGGAGCCACAATGTTTATATGTTTAGACCCACCTAAACAAGAGAAGTTTAACCAGATATGACAATCTTTAGGTGGTTTAACTAATCTGTTTTTCCCAATTCGACTCCTGCAGTCCTCTAACTGAGTTTGAATGATTTTATAATGATAAGGGTTCTTCCCAGTGGAGTCTTAAGGTCTGCTCAGGATGGTGGAGTCGCCAGGTGGAAGGTTCAGAGAGTTTTTACCGAAGTACACTGTCCACCTCAGTGTTTGTGGAACATTCCTTTTCAAGGATATCTCAAAATACAACAACTCTAACCAGAGATTGACTGGGAGGGCATTCACTAGATGTGTCACCCCCAAAAGAGGATGAGATCCAGAGGCTACCTGGCCCTTTCCAGACTCTGTCTAAGAGTATAGGGTAAAACACATCAAAGACGTATACAGGTATCAAAACTTGTGTTTTACTACCAATCTGAAATGTTTTTGGTATTTTCTGAATTGTTTATATTGTGGTTTAAAAGAATGTCCTAGCTTTGCCTCAAAACTTAGCTACGGTTAAGAAACGAAGACAGTCTATCCTTGTGGCTAAGCTAGCTGATTTTCCAAGGTTAGATAAAGACTTTAAAGAACCCTAGGATTGACCTAGTTTGTCACTGATTCAAACGAGTTTTATCATGATTACCATTCTTTGGTAGTGCTTGGAAAGGTTTCTTTTTACTCTCAAGATGTTTATATGAGGATTCTGGGTAAGGCTCCCCAGCGGAGTCGCCAGAAATGTTAGGTTCTGGTGGCTCAAGCTGGCTAATAAAGAAAGTGCTCTATGAACCCCAACGCAAGCTTCTTTATGAATAGATTTGAAATAGATTTGAATGTAAAAGACTCTAAGTTTTCCCCAGTGGAATCGCCAGAAATGTTAGGTCTCTGTAACAAGCAAGATTGGCAAAGTCCGATCACAGAGTTAACATCATTTCAACCAACTTTGGGATTCTAGGATCTAGCCCTCCTGAATCCGGAGAGGGATCTCTCCAATATGTACAAAGATGGATATTGTCTTTGAAGTTTAGGATGATGATATTAGGCTAGTTATGAAGGCTAAGGGTTTTGTTTGGTTTTCTTGGATGGTTGAACATAGTTGCCGTCTTGTCCGAGGTGGAAAGATCTATATGCAAATAGGTTCAAAGGTGAGAAGTTGCAAGTAAAGAAATAAGCTTTGATTGTGTGAAAGATGATGGCAAGTTTTCAATCCATTGGGCTATGGAGTCATAAGGGAATTGAATTGAAACATCCAGGTTCAAGAGTAATCTATGGGGCAAGTCATCTAGGCCTAAGGATCTCTTTGAAGTTTGATTTATGGAGTGGGGTGATACAACAAGAAAGTGGTACACACCAGGAAAGTGTATCAGTAAAGATGTTCTCAGACCAAAATAATTGAAAACTAGCCAGCCTTTGACCAGGCACTTAAGAAAAACATAGAAGCAAACTAGGATCTGGTAAGTACTTTGAAACTATCCAGCCTTTGATATACTTCTGATAGAACACAGATTAAAAAACAAAGGGAAACTTGAAAGGCAACCTTTGGAGCAGAAACTAGTGGGCTGGGACTCACCCTGATCCTCTCCTAGTTCTTTTTTACTTAGTTACTTCCAAGACAATCACAAAGATAACACAGAATGGCCTAAGATCTGATAAGTACTTCGAAACTAGTCAACTTTTGACACATCCTAAGGGAAACAAAAAACAATGGAGCAAACAAGAAAGGGACTCAGGGCTAACCTTTGATTTCCTCAATTCATTCCTCACACAACATATATGAAAGTAACATTTAAAAACAACATTCAGCAGTGACAGGAAGATGAGGGAACGCCAGCATCTCTGTGTTTAGACTGAATTAAATCATTTCTAAATAACACAATAAGAAGAAAACATTGGGATAAAGATTTTTCAGCCAGAGAAGATCACCGGTGTACAAATTAACTCTAACACTGTTTAAACTGTTCTTTATAGTGGAAATGAAACAAATTGAAAACGGAAATAAAATGACAAGTTACAGTGAGAATAACATCACCATCGGCATAGACCAGGATCCCATAAATCTGTTTGTATTGATTGCTTCAAGCCGGTTACAATCTTCAAATCCAATGTTTTAATTCATCTCTTTTCACAGTCTAACCTATCCGTTACAAGCAGAGCTCCAAGAGCCTATGAAACCACTATTTACAGTCAAGAGTTTTCCACTCAGAAATAGCTACAGTGCTTTCAGCAATTACCTTGACAACCAACTAATCCAACCCCTCTCTCATCTTCTATTGAAGTATTTATAGAAGGATGAGGAGGTGAGATCTATTTAAAAGATCTCAAACACAATTAATGCAGAATTAATGTCTTCCTGACCCCGAGAGGTTCGATGAAGAAATTCTACAGGTGTTACATTGCATTAATGTGTTTCTACTTAAAAAATAAGCTCGAGGAGAGCTTATATTGACCTTTGAGGCTCTGCGTACTGTTAGAGTTACTTCTGCAAACATTCTGTCGTTGAAATCTGGCGCAGTAATAACTTCTTTGGTTGTTCGAGGCGTAATATCTGATCCTGTTCAATAAATTCATCCTCTGTTTGAGCTTTCTGAGGCAATAGGTGGCACTGTGGTGGTTGAGGAATCAATTCGCCTCGAAGTATGGCGGTGGAGGCGATCTGTATGTCGAACACTTTTAGGTTTTGCTTTAATCCGTGTTCTGAGCTGGGGATTAGGCTTTTGATAACCGTCTTAGCCGTAATCCCCGCCAATCTTCTCACAAAAGCACTGCTCTGGTTCATTTTATCTTTAATCTGATACTCTTTCTCTGCTCTGATATCGGCGGCCTTCTTCAAGCTTTGCAGGGACATGAGGCGACCAAAGCTCATGAAACTTTGTAAATATCTCTGTTCTTCTCCGTATGATCAATTTCCTGGACAAATCGGGAGGATTGGAGTCGTCACTCTCATCCTTCAGATTTCGTAGAATACGAAGAAAAAACCTTTGAAAACCTGCAAAAAACAAGAAAAATGAGGAAATCCTGCGTTATATGGATAGACTGCATCGGAGGGTGTGCGGGTGGATGGAGAGATCGGGACCGTTGATCGTATTGCGATCAACGGCTGGGAGTAAATCAAACGGTCAACGAAGAGGAAAGTGGACCGTATAATGGAATCGGGAGAGGAGACGCAGACCGTCGATCTGCAGAGATCGACGGCGGGGATTAGGTTTTAAACGCGTTGAGGCAATTTTAATGGACGAGCGGATTGGTTAAAGGACGAGCGGGAAAGGTGATCGGGGACCGTCGGATGGGAGGGCCCAGATCCGACGGCGGGGATGAATCCCGCTGCGGGGCCATAGGACAACGTTTAACGCACGGGAGATGGACATGGCACGGCGGTTTTCGGGGTGAGGTGGAGAACACGTGTCGGCCGGCGCGTGGAATCGCTGGCCGACGGCACAAAACCACTTCCGGACGAAAGATGGTGCGGGCACAAACCGGTGGGAAAGGAAAACAGCGCGGCGGAAAAGGGGGAGGGGTCCACCAGATGATGGGACATTCCGCACCGTTGATCCGTGGGACAGATCAACGGCGGAGTTTTAATATTATTTTCCTCGGTGGACAAAAATAAAATAAACCCGACTTTACTTTTTACAAAGGTTTTTGATGTTTTCGGGTGATGAATTATTTCTGAGGGTTAAGCGCCCTGCGGACTTCTGCACATGGTTCCGGCGGGGGGACATATGGAGGGAGAAACGGAAAGGGGCTTAGCCTGAGGGGCTAAAGCTTAACGCATAGAAACGCATGTTTTTCTATGGTTTTTGAATGATTTTTGCAAGAGAAGAAAAGGTTCCGATAGATCAAAAAATGGGTCTTTGACCTTGGGGAATGAGATTAATGGAGGAATATGGGATATAAAAGGGTTTGATGGGGTTCTTTATGGGTGAAAGGAGAGTTGAGGAAATGAAGAAAAAGGAGGAAGGGGAGAAGAAAAAGGAGGAGGATGCAGCAACACTTTGATTAGGATTTTCATGGTATATCAGAGGCAGAGAGGAGAGAGAGTATGTAGAACCAACAGTAGTTAGACTCTTATCAACAGACTTCAAGTACCAACAATTTTCAGGATTCAAACTTGTTTCTTGAAGGCTGCAAAGAACCATTTAGCCACCAACTGCTATAACTGAAAAATATGGGTGGCTAACAAGAGGCACCGAACAAGAGTGGAGCTGGAACCAAGGTACACCGCTCTAGAGACCTATCCTCTGGAAAAGGAGCCGATGTCGACAGAAGGAGTGTCTACTTGCCAGTGAGGCAATGAGAGATCCTCAACTAAGGCATGAGAAAAATAGTAGAGCGACAGACAGACTAATACCAATGATGATGGTGGAAAGGAGGGGACTGAGTAGTGAATGGACGACTTCCCTTGCTAGAGCATAAAGGGCATGAATGACATGGCAGCGCCTGACACAATATCATGAGGGATAGGGGATAGTGGGACCGAAGGCCATAATGTGCGACATAAGAGAGGGATCAAGCAATGAAGGATGGAGGACTATAGCGGGGTACAAAGGGACTTGGGATAGACTCCATGAATGCGATGATGACTCATATTGGATGCTCTAAACAAGGGTGACTCGATGGTGCTGCCACATAGAAAAGAGCCCATGGGGGACCCTGAAAACATGAGTACAAGATGGTATCTCATGACGAAAATCAAAACGAACAAAGAAAAGTATGGGGCCAAAGTGGTGCCCCAATTACAGGTGTTATAAGTGAGGAAATTCGATGTTTTGGGGGAGGTGGAGTGACCCCTTGGGGACAAAATGTGTCTTGGTGAAGTGTCAAAGGATGAAAACGAAAAATATGCTGGCTATCTAAAAGAAAATAAAACATGCATTTCAGAAGGGAAATGCTAAGGGTAATATTTCTTAAGATAGAGTGCATTTCAAGGATTAGGAAGGGGATTGCCTTCGAAGTCCTCTTAGAGGTATGCCCCCTCACCGAGATCCTTACTGATGATGTAAGGGCCTAGCCATAATGATTCGAACTTCCCATGACCAAGGACATCATGGGCCTGGTCATATACTAGAACAAAGTCACCTTCGTGGAAAAGTACGAGGCTGGACTTTTCTGTCATACTGAGCTTTGGTGCATTTCTTGGCCGCTTCCATGGTTTGCAATGCAACACGACGGTCTTCGGAGGCGTGCTCAAGCATGATAAGTCGTTTTTCTAGAGGTTGGGTGTCAGGGAGAAGTTCAATGGCCAGATGCAAGGAAGGGATTTCACACTCGATTGGTAAGACTGCCTCCTCTCCAAAAACGAGGTGGAAAGGAGTAAACTCGGTGGCGGTTTTAACAGAAGTTCGATAGGCCCACAAAGCAGGGAAGAGAAAAAGGTGCCAGTTGGTTTCATGCTTATTCACCATTCGTTGAAGCATGGTCTTGAGGATTTTGTTGACTGCTTCAACTTGGCCATTACCTTGGGGGTAATAGGAAGAGGAATATTGGTGCTCAAAACCCAAAAGGGAGGATAGCTCCCACCATATCTCATCTTCAAAATTTCGGCCATGGTTAGAGACTAGTTGTTTCGGAACTCTGAATCGAGCGATAACGTGATTAAAGAAAAAGAAGGTGGCGGTAGCTGCCGTGTTGTTAAATTTTGGCATAGCCTCGGCCCATTTTGTGAAATAGTCAACCGCGACGATGATATATTTATGGTTACCAGCGAATGGCGGGCGACACTCCATGAAGTCGATGGCCCATTTACAAAAGGGACCAGTTGTGATGACAGGATGGAGGAGAGCTTGGGGAGCTCGAGCCTTAGGGCCGAAATGTTGGTAGTTGGAATAGTGTTTGAATGCCTCAATGCAATCACTGAAGAGGGAAGGCCAAAAATACCCAGCGCGCATGACTTTCTGAGCGGTAGCGAGGCCGGAGAGGTGGCCACCGTAAGCACCGCTATGGAAGGCATTGAGGACATGTTCAGCTTCAGCGTGTGTGAGACAATGACAAAGGACAGTATCTATACCACGACAATAGAGGTCGTCACCGATAAGAAGGTAGCGGGGGGTCTGGTGTCGGATACGTCGTCGAGCGTCACGATCAAGGTGAATGGAGAAATTTTGGGTTCGCAAGTAAGTGAGGATATCGCCGTACCAAGGATCGTCCAAAGTAATGGCGAATAAGTGCTCATCAGGAAATCATCATTAACTGGGGGATCCTGCGTTCTAGTAGGTAATTCAGAAATGAGTTCAGCGAGAGCTAAACCTTTCTTAATTTTTGGTGTGACAAATTCGAGGTCGAATTCTTGAAGGATGATGACCCAACGGGCGTACTTCCCAGTGAGGATGCGGCGACTCAATAGGAAATCCATGGGGTTGGAATTAGTCACAACCTTGGTGGAACGCATGAGGATGTAATGAAAAAGTTTTTGGACCGAGAACATGACAGCCAACGCTAGTTTTTCTTCGTGTGAATAGGAAACAGGGGGTCCTACAAGGTTCTTACTGACGTAGTAGATCACATGCTCGATACCGTTGTCATCTTCCTGGATAAGAACTCCAGTGACCGAATAGGTGGAAGCGGAGATGTACAGGATAAATTCCCTATCAAAGTCGAGAGGGCGGGTCAAGGGAGCGGATGTGAGAGCCTGCTTGAGGGCATCGAAAGACTCATGAGCATAGGTATCCCATACAAATGGGATGTTAGATTGGAGGAGTCTAAGGAACCCATGTGCGGTGGTGGCATAGTGAGGAACGAACCGTCGAAGAAAATTAGCTTTGCCTTGGAGACTTTGTAGCTGGCATAAGGTACGCGGAATGGGAAGTTCAAGAATGGCTTGAACTTTCAAAGGGTCAAGAGTGATACCGTCCTTAGACACTATGAAGCCGAGGAGACGGCTGGTGGGAATGCAGAAGATGCATTTCAATGGATTGAGGTGGATATTATACTTGCGGCATCGGAGAAAGATGGTACGCAGATCGTGAAGGTGCTGCGCCCGATGCTTAGAACGCACAGTGAGGTCATCCAAATAGGCAAGGATAATATGAGATAAGTCATGGAAACAATAAGACATGGCCTGTTGAAAGGTGGCGCCGGCATTTTTAAGGCCGAATGGCATGACCCAGTAAGAGAAAGTTCCCCACGGACTGATGAACGCGGTTTTAAGTTGATCAGCAGGACGGATGACGATTTGGTTGTATCCGGAGAAACCGTCCATAAAGGATAGAATCTCATGCCCCACACACTCATCAATGATTTGGTCAATAAATGGTGTGGGGAAGTTGTCTTTTGGACAAGCTTTGTTCAAGTCGCGAAAGTCCGTGCAGACATGGATGGTGCCTTGTTTCTTGAGGATGGGAACTAGGTTGGACACCCAAGTGGTATATTCAATGGGATAAATGAAACCCGCATGCTTGAGCTTATCGATTTCAGCTTTGATAGCATCACATCTAGAAGGATTAACGGGTCTCAACTTTTTACGGACTGGGTTGATGTCGGGCCATGTGTCGATATGATGTTCGACAATGGTGGGGTCGAGTCCGGGCATTTCGGAGTAGGACCAGGCGAAAATATCGTGGAATTATTTGAAAAGCTTGGTGTAAGCTTCAATTTCTTCTGGGGTGCATTGGGCACCCAAGGTGATATATTCTTCGATTCTTGGTTTGACCGAAATGTCAATTTTAATGGTAGGAGAGATATTGGCCATGTTTCCTTCTTCGAAAGCATCAGGTGCAGGGATGGGATTTTAGAACCAATCGAATGCATTAGGGATGAAGTCTTTAGTTTCCATAGCATACTAGTCATGGGACTGCTGTGGGAGGAAGTATGCGCGATGGTGCATGTCATCCCATGGAAAGTCAGGGTTGGTCATGGCTTCCATAATGTCTTCATCGGACTGGAAGATTGGAAGACTGGAGGAAGGAGGATCACCCGATGATGTAGTAATGCCCAACTCATCCTCTTGTGGAGAAGGGTTAATATGTGCAACATCAGCAGAGCCAAGGTCTACTGGGGTGGGGCCGAGACTGTCCGCAGGTAGGAGGTTAGGTGAATCATCTCTCGAGGAGGACGATAGGTAGAATATGGTGGTGGAAGGCTCCGTCGTGTTGACCACGGGAGGAAGAATGTGAATGGGAGTAGGAAAATCCTTTGGTCCTACCGAAGTAGAGTTTGAAAACAAGTGAGAAGGGAGCATGTCATGCAGAGCCTTGAATTGGCGGTACGTGTCTAAGGAGGAACGATACTCGTCAAGGTGGGGACAGAGGTGAGTGTAATGGCCATGGAAATCGCACAAAGCACAAGGGTGATTTGTGCACAAGGTTTTGAGTTTTGGGATAGAATCTGGGATAGTGACGTAGACTTCGGGGATATCAGATTCGGGAAATGTCTCGTTGACCAGGATCTTGAGGTGCGGAAATTCAGGACACGTATGGGTGGCGTGACCGATAATATCGCATAAAGCGCACTGGATAACGCGTTTTGGCAGTTGAGGAGGGGTAGGGTTCGTCGGGGCGGCTTGGTCCTGATAGGTTGCCCCCTTGCGAGCTTTGCCTTTCTTTCCTGGAGTTGTCACCACAGGGGTAGGGTCCTGGGGAGGTGCGGGGGGCATGTTGGCAACGGAGGAAGCGAGGGGGACCGGTTGAACCGGTGTCAAAGCAAGATAGGGTTTGGGGTGACGGGGAGGGTGGCATTAGTTTGGACAATAACATTTATCACACGCATTTTATACAAGACAATAACATTCATAATCATTAAACAAGATGCATATCCATAATATGTGTCGTAAAACATGTGTTTAGAGTCCATCTACTCTAATACATATGACATGCCCATAGCATGTTACAAAAAACTCAAAACTGGGGGCACCACCTGCCCCTACATTCACACTAGGGGGCACTACATGCCCCACACCTAATCACTATCTGGTGGATCCCGAGCCAATGGCTCTGCTCTTGCACCCTGTAGATCACGTATCCCCTGCCCGGGCATCGCCATGCACCGCATGACACCTCGCCATTCCGAGGGTAGACCAATACATGGCTCTATGTACTAGTCATCTAAGTCTTGCCACCCGCGCTCTGACACTTCGGTCAGCAACCTCTCGCATCTACGACGGATGTCCTCCAGAAGGGTGGTCGCGTCCTCATTACACGCTGCTCTCGACCCACTCAGACCTACAACTCCAGATGCTGCCAGTCATCCCATATATCCGGCCGGTTTTACCGGAGCTATATCTGCATACCAAAAGTACATGAACCAGTACCCTATCTACTATTCACTAACTTTAACATGCCCAAAAAAGAATAGTTACTTATCACTTACCATCGGGTCCCCATACTCGACCAGGCGGAAGTGGTAGGTCCAAATCCCCACAATAACTCATCCCACTATAGGGATAGTCGTCTATGTATAACGGCATCTGATCCCAATGGGCAAAGAACTCAGGTCGAAACACTCGTCTGACCGCCCCTCCTCCTCCACCACAGTCGGCCGCCCCAGCGCATCCACGGGCTCTCTGAGCACCCCCATCTAGGAAGCGTATGTGAGGGTCGTAAGGTCGGGATATTCTCAAAAAAAAAGAAGGAACACAATAAAGTCCCATACGAGCAATCGTGGTTCACTTGCCGCTTGCAAAGTGACAGCTGTCATTTTAATGACACCAACATCATTTGGGCCCACCCATAGTAGGTCCCACTCAACACACTCTCTACGATCATCATCTGCCCCCCAGTGATGTGATGGAATGCCTGGTTGCCCAAGATCCGCAGCACCGCTGCGGCCACTACCCGGGTCTCCAGTCTCTCTAGGTCCCCGATCGGTATCCGTGTCCCTTTGACTTGGAGACCCTATCGACAATGTCGCTCCACAAACTCCATGATGTTCCGCCCCCGCGGTAACACTGGCTACGTATTTCCCACCATCCCAAGTGGCGGGAGACCTGTCAGAAAATACACATCCTAGACTGTCAGTTCGATCCTGTGCCCTTGCACTACAAAGACCTCATGCTCTTTATCCCAATAACTGATAATCCGGGACAACAAGGGCTCTCCAGCTCTCATCAAAGGGTTCTCCAAAAACTTCAGAACCCCAAACCTGGCCAACACATGACGGACACCCTGATTTGTCTGGATCTCTGCCCGTAATGTACCCAGGTCTCTCTCTCTCTATTTCACCCGTATATCTACCATATCTGTACAAAAACACCATATTTGTTAGCCTACAGATAGGGAATATTGTAACCAAACACAAAAACCCAACTCTCAGCCATCAAACAGCACTAAAACCCCCTCATCTTCCAGGTCGCACTTTTCTGCCAAATCCTAAGATAGGTCGCACCTTTTTGCCCAAAACCTGCATCCCAGGTCGCAGATTTTGGCCCAAAAAGTGCGACCCGGCTGAAAATATGCAAGGGGGTCTGTTCCTGAGATTCTGGGCCCTAATCTGAACTTTCAATCCATCAAAATGAAAGAGTAAGGTTAGGCCTCTTACCTGCAACTGACGGATCTCGATTCCAACGGTCGGTTTTTCCACTATGCTCGCCGCAAGATTTAGGGCCTTCTCTCCTCTCTACATTCACCACAACAACACTAGCAAATGAGTGGATTTGGAGTGAAAACTGCCTTATTAAAAGAGAACCCTTGTTTCTTCTTTCACCTGCTGTGACCATACCATAGCTCTGATTGACAAACCGTCTGCACCGTTGGAAAGCTCTCACCGAGCCCTCAAATGGGTATTTGTTAGTTTTTCGTGATTTTATGCTTCACCAGGACACATTTTGTCCAAGATGGGTCACTTCACCTCTCCTTAAAATCGCATTTCTTCACTTACGAAACTTGTACTTGGGGCACCATTTTTCCTCCTTACTTGTCTTTGTTCGTGTCGATTTTCGTCGTGAGTTACCATCTTGTACTCATGTATTCATGGTCCCCCATTGGACCTTTACTATGTGGCAGCACCATCGAGTCGCCGTTGTTTAGAGCATCCGAGTGGAGTCATCATCGTATTCATCGAGTCTATCCCGCGTCCCTTTGTACCCCGTTATAGTCCTCCATCCTTCATTTCTTGGTCTCTCCCTTCTGTCGCACATTATGGCCTCCAGTCACTTTGTCATGTGCTGATGATATTGTGTCGATACATTTGCCATGTCATTCATGCCCTTTGTGCTCTAGCAAAGAAATTCATCATTCGCTATCGGTCCCCTCCATTCCACCATCATCATTGGTATTAGTCTGTCCGTTGCTCTACTATTTTCTCTCGTGCCTTAGTTGGGGATCTCTCATTGCCTCACACATGGCGGACCTCCTTACGTTGACATCGGCTCCTTCATTCCGAACGGTCTAGAGGGCGGTGTGCCTTGGTTCCGAGCTTCCATTCTTGTTCGGTGCCTCGGATCCGGCAAAGGGGATCTCTCATTTCCCTTTGACTTGATTGTTTCTCACTCGACTCCTTTCGACGCCAGTCGAGATAGTATGTGATGGTTCGGTGATGCGGCGGCCGACTCTTGGTGATTCACAGGTGTGTGCGAGATGTCCGACCTACGCAGAGAGGTGTGCACGGTGGCCCCCCGTACCCCAGATGACCTCTTCATTTTAGCCTTCAATGCAGCTCCATATATTTGATGATGTCGACCTTAGCTGCTTGCAGCTCTTCTTTGATTTGCATGTATCGGTCAGATTTTGCATGCCCTTCCCCGTTTATAGGGGCATTTGGGTTGTATCTATATCTCATGTACTCAGATATTATTGTATAAGTCCTATCTGTTATCCCAGGCATAGCATGTATGTGGGATTCATCATTCTATCTTTTATCTAGCTCATGTTTATGTGAGCATGTACTTTACAGTTCGGTCCCTTGTTTACCGGGCACACTATTCTTTTGTACTTTGTCTCGGCGGGCATAGGTATGCCTCCCCCGCCACCTTTAGCACGGTACCTCTCTAAAGGGCTGTTGCACTGTCGTCTCGTCTCCTCGAGGGTTGTGTTCTTCAGCACATTAGTCTACCTTACATTTCTCTCTCTGACTTCCCTTTTGATGTCTGGTGATTGAGTTCTTACAACGTACTTCGGTCAAATGATTTTCTCCTAACACTCGCACGCTAGGGGGAAATCTGTTACACCAGTTTTTGGTCATCTAACCCACTATCATTAGACGGACCCAAGTACACCATGTAAGACCAATTTTACCCTAAGTAAAATTTCTTTCACTATGTAAAATAACTTAATAAAACACATTTATTAAGTTGTTTATGGTCTAAACAGAAAACCGCAAAAAGAAATATTAAACAAACCTATATTTTTTTTATTTTCCTGGTCATGTTTAACCCAAAGCAAATAAATTAATTAGATAAATCTTTATTTATCTTATTATTTTCTAAGGAATAATTTAAACCTTATTTAAATAATATTCCTTGTTAAATATGACTAAATCACCCATAAATAATTAAATAAATCATTATTTATTTGATTATCATCCAGCCACTTCCTTAAAATGATAAATAAATCATTTATTTATTTATTATTCACAAATAAAGGGATTTGACCCAAGTCAAATAATTTTTCCCTCCGACAAATATAATAAAATATTCCATAAAAGGTGGATCTAGATTTGGTTAATGTTATTTTAATCATACACCAAGATCTAGAATGACCCAATATTTTGTTATAAATAGGAGGGTTTTTCCTACCATTCTTCACCTTTTGTTGCCTATTAGATCACTCTAGATCTAAACTCTTGGTCCGACTTTGAGCCATTATCATTGTCATATTTTCCATCATTTGCTGTGTGAGCTCCCTTTGAGTTCTGTCTTTGTCTGGGTTTTCTACACCAACAGGAGAGAGAAATGCTAGATCTGAAGTGCTGAGGACTTCCAAGAACCGATCCCATTGAGGAGAATTGGAAACATCTTCTTGTTTTCCTCCCCGGTGCCCTTAATACAAAAAAATTCTTTCGAAATTGTTCTTGTCTTGTACATTGGATATATGGAGCAAAACCTTCTTTTTACTGCTTAATGTCTTTCTATACATAGATCTGGTTTTTGCAGCTCTTGTCTTGATCAACTAACTGCAGATCTGAAGATATTGGCAGCCATATTTGATGTTAGGGATATTAGTTATGCGTAGCTAAAGTGGTCTTTTTTCGTCCACTTTGACAAAGGATTCACACTAATAGTAGGGGTCTTCATCATCCACTACTTGTATTACTTTGAAATCCGCACACACCTTCACTCCAAAGATGTCTACCACCACTTGTGGAAGCCTTCCAAGTGGAATGATATTTTGTTTATTATCCATGCGTAGTTGAATGGTGAACCATTCCAACTTTGGTTCTCCCATATTCTATCAGATCTTCTTAGATAAGACATTTGCATCAGACCCTAGATCCTAGATGAATTAATCCATCTCATACTCTCCAATCTGCACAGTCATGCGCATATCCCTACTATTCCTCCTCTTTTGCTTATAAATCTTGTTTACGACCTTGGTTTCTATTCGAGGCACATATTTTTCTGCAAAACTATCTATCAGGACCTAGAGATTATCTACTACCTTCTGATTGCATAGGAGCCTACTATAGGCTTGTATGAATGGTTTAAATTCATCGTTAGCATTTGGTTCCATGGGAGTCCTTGACGTGGATGCTCCTATTTCAATAAAATCCTTCCTAGCCTTAACAAAAATCTCTTTTTCTTTCTGCAGGTTGAGGCCTTCCTTCTTGTCAAACGCCTTTCTGATCACTGGCTCTGTAGTAGCTTTTTCCTCATTTCCTCTAGTGGCAACACCATTGCATGTAATTACATTTACACTTGGGCTATCATTGTGTGGTTTATATTTAACCATTTGTATGTTATACGTTGGTTCCTGCTTATTTTCCTGCATTTTATCTATCAACACAGGACAATCTTCAATTACATGATCAAATTGCCTACAATACCTGCAGGATTTTCGCGCAGGGTTCAGGTAGTCGCGTGCATAATGTCCAGTGTCTCCAAAGTTGTAACAAATTAGTTAGTTTCCATCTCCCTCAAGCTTCCCCTCCACCTCTTCCCCCTCCCCATCCTCTTGTTGGGGATCCTCCTCATCCAGAGGGATATTATGGTGACGAAGGGTCAGCTTGCACTTTGTAAAGGTTCGCATTGTCTATCATCAGGTCAAACGTTCTGCAGTGGTGTTCATCATGATCAATTGAAGAGTAGAATCTACACCATTGTTGCTTCAATTATAGTACATAAGCTCCTAACCACAGGAAGTGGTTTGTATCATGTTTCCCAACCCTCCTATAATCACCGCACCATAGTGTGGGGGTACTAGGGCCGACAAAATCTGTGGGGTGCAGTGGATTCGGTCCCCCAGATTACATATAATCTGACAATAGAGGGCATTGATCTTTGGTATGGCCATATCCATTGCAGTGGATGCACCAAACATATGCGCAAACTTATTTACCCTAGTCTCTACTTAAATTATAAATTTACAAGTGCATAGCTTCTAATTGGCTCTCATTTGAAATGCTCCAAATTGAGTATCATCTCCAGGCACAACTTATAATTTCATAGCAATTTCCAGGGCTTCTTCTTGAGAATCAATCTTCTGTTGACCCATAGGCCTGCGCATATGTGGAAATAACATGGCAATGAACCATTACTTATGCTGCTTATTGTCATAAGAAAATCCTATGTCGATGATGGCTTGCTTCAATTTTTGGTCAACTTCCCAGACTAATTATGTTGGCCCTTGCTTAATCTCTTTTAATTCTATTACATAGTGAGAATAGGATTTTGGCTTTCGAAACTGTTGCTTCAGGGCATCCTTAATATACTGAATCGTGGGATCTACATTTTGAGCCAGGTATCCCATGAACCAATCTAAAGCATGGCCTTCAAAGGCCATTTCTAGTTGCACTCTCTTGACAACATCGGTATTAACATTCTGTGCATTCCACACCGCATTGGCCAGAAACCAAAATTGGTCCATATCCTCTTCCCCCGTGCCCTTAAAGGTGGGTAGCTTCATATGCGTGGCCATATCTTCCATAGGTGGGGGTGGTGGTGGGGTAAGAGGATTCTTACCCCTACGCGAATTTGATTGTGGCGTAGCAGGAGGGCTATTTTTAGCATGCATAGCCTTACTTTCATTTCTCAAAGGACTGTATATAGATCTATCCCCTATCTGATTGACCCAATAATTACCACTGCATGTAGGGCTTTCACTTAGAATAGGGTTCATTCACTTGGTGTGGTTGCACAAAATACCATTTTCGCACAATAGCATCTTAATTAGCAGAGGCAAAGTTTGTAAGAACTTAACTCTCAATCCCTAAAAACCTCCTTTCAGATTTATAGTATGACACAAACTGATCGACTGCAAACTATATTACAAATCCACCCAAGATGTTGTCAACCCAGTGATCTATAGTTCGAGTAATAGAATTATCAGTCTTCTCCCACTGTTGGATCAACTCAAGGGTCCACTGTGTGACCTGATTGTCCTTCCAACAGTGTTGGAATTCTGTTAACCTCTCCAACCAATCCTGTAATTCATGTGCAAAGGTTACAAATAAGGTCTTGTGCACCTCAATGAAAATATACTTATTCTACCACTCTTCAGCTAATAGCCTCTTAGTTCTATTTATTTTAGGGAAAATTCCTGAATTTATTTTTCAAATCAGTCCTCAAGTTCAAGCTTTAATGGCTACCAATGACCTTTCAGCATCACCCAACCTCTCTCAAAATGTTCCCAATCCTGGAAATGAAGCCATTTTTTGGCTTGAGGGGTATTGACCCGGGTTTAGAGTTGAGATTAACCATCAAAACCATCTTAATACTGTACCTTTCGGCAGTGACCTAGTTGTGCAAGTAAAAGTCTTACCCAAAGAAATATGGGGGGGTGCTGGAACCAGGTTTCAACACCATGAGAGATAATTTAATGATGTGGGTGCCTTACGATCCAAAATAACCATAAAAATACCTTTGCAACAGAAGCCCTAACCAAGAAACCCTTAGAGATAGATTTAGATCAATTATGCAGAATGCCTTGCACAAGTTAACACAACATCTATAATCCAAGTAATAACCCTTAAAAAACAATATCATAACCTTATAACATTAGATATATCCAATAATCATTCATATAAAGCCATAAATAGTTGTGCAAGAGATATAATTGCAGACAATACAGGAATCAGAAATAACGTGCAGAAATCATTCATAACATAAATAGTAGATGAATTTCAGACTTCATATATCCACAACAATAGATCTTTATTAATATCAGTCCAAATCCTTCAAACAAAACCCTCAATAAACTGCGCACATAGCCAACGGGGTCCGCACATAGCTAGACTAAGGTCTCCGCGCACATAGCCAACAGGAAGCCTTCTACCCAGACAATTCCACACAAAGATATCACAAAACATCAAGATCTATCATCCTCAGACTTATCCCAAAAAAATTCCTTCTTATACTCGATCTAGAATTCTATTTATAGTTTTAGCCTGTGCTACTCTAGTGTCCACAAACCATGGTTTACGGCCCCTTGTTCTACCCTTTTTACCCATTACAACTCATAAGGGGCTTGTACTCACCCCAAATCCCCTGCGCATGACTAAACTTGCAAAATCTATTACAAAAATATAGCAAAAATGGCCTTCGAACTTAGGGGATCCTGCTCCAATAGGCCCCCAACACAATCTTATGACTCATCCTGAGTCACACTGTCACTGGATTCTTCATTTTATTCTGGAGTTACTCGATAGCAGCAAAAAATGGTGCCAAGATACCCACTCTCTGGTCTGTTGTGCTCTGCACGGTCTCCACCAGCTTCTATGAAGTCGGGACTTCTGTGGCCAAAGTTATGCTTTGTAAATTTTGGTTCATTTTTCATACTGCAGCATCAAGATCCTGAGACAATTTCATTTCCTCGTCCTCCCATGGCTTCATATGTTCAGTGAGGATATGTTTCTTGTGGTGAAGCTCCTCAACCTCATCTCGCAACACCTGGCTGGTCTGAAGGTATGTCATTCATTGTGCAAGGATGAATGTAGGAAAATCTCACCATCAGTAACCATGTTCATCATGTCAGACCCAAGGGTTATCTCAATTGGTAAAGGCCTCATTGCTAAAGCACCTTGTCATTGTGAGGTCACGGGTTAAATTCTCCTCAACACCCTTTGATTTAGGCTCTAATTATTTTGACCAATGGGTGTGGTACCTTAAGGCGGATCTACCTTGTTGAGAAAAATACAAAGAGGGGGGGTGAATTTTAAAAAATTACTAAAATAATTCTTTTCTTATTTAGATTTATGTATGCGACTATGCTTAATTAAACCTATGTAATTGTTATGTAAACAACTTGTGTATATCCAGTTAGCTTACTCTTCAGTTAATTCATCATATGTTTATCTTGAGTGAGTATGTTAATACTTCATTAGGCATTAAATGAATAGTAACCACGTGCAGTAAGAACATAATAAAACATCACACATAAGCAACACACATGAACACTGGAATTTTAGGTGAAACCCAATGTGGGAGAAAACCACCTTTGTTTTTGTCTCTATATATTTTTAATTAAGAAAATGTATATGTTTAATTAATAAAAATATTATTTACAAGATTGTATTGGTGCATCCCCAAAGGGGGTGAGAACCCTAGAGCACATGGCACCCCATGGCCCATGTCTATAAACAACTGGAAAGTGGATGGAGGACCCACCTCCCCATCCTCTCGACTCATCTGACATACAAGGGAGCATTATGGAGTTCATGTGAAACATCACAATGTCTTAGTGAGTGTGGAAGGTAGGGACATAAGGTGTGGGATGGGCTATGGAAATGTCATTTGTGTTGGTGTTTCAGTTCAGTTCTATGTTCCTGGTTGGTATTCTGTGTGAAAACGGAAGAAACATAGTCGAATTTTCTTGGCAGGGTCGTAGCTGTAGAGCTTACCCTCTAACTCTTGGATTTGAAAATGTGTAATTCTCCTCCTCCAAGGGCGGTACCCTGTACTTTTCTATGAATGCATAGTGAGGACTAAGGTGTTGATGACTAGTTGGCATTCCTATTTTAGCTCGAATTTGGAAGGTGGGGGTTGCTTGTTTCCTAGAGGTTTCTGGAGGTGGTACAGTTAGTGGTTCTTTTGGAGGTGGTGGAAGCTCTGTGTGGAGTGGCCTTTCATAGGCTGCTGGACTAAGAACTGGTGTGATTTGCATATCTGTGGGTGGTTTTCTCTATGTCATGGGTTTAAGGGAATTGCTTCCTTGAAGGTGATGATGGGTGTATGGTGGTGCGGTCTTGGGGAAGCTCCTTGGTGTGCTTCGAACAAGGGTTGAATTAGCCTAGCCATTCTGTATTTAAATTTTCAATCTCTCAGTGCTCTCAAGGGATGGAATCTCTGGGGGAAATATTGGCCAGGTTGTGGGAGTTTGGTTTCTATGTGTTTCCACCTCTGGAGTGGAAGTGACATTGATCCTCATTCCATTTTAGGTGGTTGGAGGTCCCAAATTTGGGTGAGGAGGTCTTAGTGGTTTGAAATTGGACCCTTGATGGTTTATGGTGGCTCCAACACTCTTGATTTGGGTAAAATTAGTGTTATTGTAGGTTTGATCATTATGCAGACTTCTCCGTGATGGGGGTGGTCCTCCCTCCTTACCAAGCCAAGCTCAGCGGGACACAGGGACCCGAAAAGAAAAATTCAACCCTTGGATCCAGGAATGGAGGTAGGAGGCATGTGTCGGGGTGAAAATACCGTTGGTCACTCCATCATTTGGGCGTTGGTGTGCGAGGTGGGCATGGAGGTGGTGATTTGGTGGAACATTATCAAGGGAGGTCTCAATAAGATCAGAGGTGAGGTGGCATGTGGCTTGCTGGTAAGGTAATTCATGGGCTTAACAGGCATTCGACACTTGGTTTTCGGGAAATTCAACATTGTTTCCTGGAGAATTTTCGTGAGTTAATTCAATCATTGTTGGAATGGTCAGATTCGGCTCAGAGGATAAAAAGGGAGGAGCATGTTGAACTAGTTTCCATGCTGGATAGGATGCACTACTTTCAGTGCCAAGTTAGAGAATATGTGGTGGTGGTCTAGCATGGCCAAAACTAGCTTTCACAAAATGTGGAAAAGCTAGAGTTGTGGATGTCTCATTTCGAAGGGCACGACCAGTGCAACTTCTGCCCTCTGCCTCCTCAAGGAAAAACCCCAGGTAATCTAGCTTCCATCAAGTCAGACGATTAGCATTAACTAATTTTTTTTATTTATGTTATTTGTATTTTGGTGTCTTTGGCCTTCCCGTTTATGGATGATGTCCTTAGTCTCTTTTTTGTATTTTTTTCATATGCTGCAAACAGTGGTATGTTAGGTCCCCATAATTTGTTATATTGGTGAGAAAAAATGAACAGGGGTAACATCAGACTAGTCTTTGGAGTCCTAGGACCTAGCCTTCTTGGACTTAGAGAGGGCTCTCTCTATTTTTTGCAAAGGATGTGAACCTGTTTTCTTTTAGGGTTTGATTTTAGGTTAGTTTTTAAGTTTAGGGTTTGTTTGTTTGTTTGGGTTGGGTAGATGATCAAGTAGAATAAATGGAGTGAGATATTTTCAATTCATTGGGCTATGGAGTCTACAAAAGGTTATGGAAAGTTTAACAGTGAATCAGGGTGCATCTCAAGGCAAATATAACATGTTCAAATGAATCTTCAAGGTTGGTATGAGACGAAATGAACATTAAGTTTGTGAAACATAGTAGGTGCAAAAGGGCAGTTAAGAATCCTTGAAAAATTATTTTTAAAAAAGAAGGGTCTTTAACACTACTTAGCATAAAGAAGTAATCATAATACAGGAAAAAAAAATAACTCTTTGATTAAAATCAAGCAAATAATTTTTTAAGATAAACAATCCAGTGAAACTATAGAAGGCAAGAAACTTGTATAACTTCTAGTGATTTCACCTTCAAGATTAGAAAACATTTAAGATAGACATATAACATAGAACAAATAAGAGGGAACTCCTAAAAATCATTGATCACAGCCATAAATACCTCCAAATCAACCTTTCAAGAATGGACAAAAGGCATGATCAAAACATAAACCTCTTTGGCTAAAACTAATCAGTGATACTTCAAAGAAATATCTTAAGAACAAAGTTTAAGTAACATAAAACAAGAAGGGCTAGCCATAAAACATATTTGATATCCATTGTATTGAATCATTTATAATATAAACAAGCATAAGTGGGTCTAGAGAGCAACTAAGAATTCTCTAAACTGACCTAGCAGAGGAAAACATAGAAGCAGTGAAGGATAAACATAACTAAGGTGCCTCTAAACAACATTTCTTAGTCTAAAAATTTTGTCCTACTGCAATAAAAGATGGAAAAAATGATAATACAATAAAACATGAACTAAATAGGAACACATCACCATTTAATAATTCTCAGGGATCTTGCAAGCAAGCCTTCTCCAATTTCAAACAATCCAAGCCATTCACAAAAATCAGAGCCAATTTGTCTTCAATCTCCAAGTCTATGTATTACTCTCAATAAATGTCTAATCAAAAACAAGCTACAATGAGTCCTTAATGATGTATTTAACAAGAAAGTAGGGAAAAAACCCTAATTAGGTCTCTAGAAACCCATTAGTTAATCATAAATGTCACTTTTGTCCTTCGAGACCTTGCAAGGCCCAAGGCACAAAATATCTGACGCAAAATATCTTCTCAATCATTTTTGGTAAAAAAATTGACAATTAGGCTCCCCAAAGCCCCCAAAATATTTCCTAATGTACTTTGTTGAATTTTTTATTGTTGGGGCGCAACACTGATTTTTAAGGATGCATTTCCAGGCCAAGGGCACAACACATGCACAGGAAAACTAGGTCACCTTGCAGCCAAGTTTTGAAGGCCTTCCTGATGTCAGAATGGGCTCTGTGATGGCTTGTTGGAAAGCCTGTTGAGTATATTTTCCAGAACTTCCTTTGGTTTTCTAATTGGACCCCTTTAACCTATTCAAAAATAAAAACTTCCAAGGATGGTAAAGGTGCAGCACATCCCCTAAAAACTAGGCAGAAAGGTGAAATTTAGGGTGTTTTGACCCTTTTGGAGGACCAAATTAACTCCAAATGACCTGAAATTTGGTGAACATGTTGTACTTGAGTTTAGGATTCCCAAAATGTAAACTTTACCTCTTGAGGATGCCCTGAGAAAAAGTGCAGCACTAAGGGTGTTGTGCCCTTGGCCCTCCAAATCAACAAAAAACCAAAAAGTTCCAAAAAGTTCCCAAAATTTGCAACTATCTTCCTTTTTTATGTCTAGGATGCTTGCATGGAAGCATCAGTAAGAAGGTTAATCTTTTCTTGACCTTTTTACTCTTTGAGTGCTTTAATTATTCCAAAGGCTCTTTTGAGCTTGGCCCTTGCAAATTGATTTTTCAATGCATAGTGCTTGGCCATATTTTTTTGTAGGCCAAGGTCCCTTTGTGTCTTCTTCAGCTACTTTTTTTCATCCTTATAATACTTAATAATTTATTCTGCCATGCCAAGGCTTCTTTGTAGTTCCCTAATATTTTCATCTTTTCTTTGGAGCAACATTCTTGTAATCCTCTCCTCATTTTGTTTTCAATGTCAAGGTTAATGAATTGGCACTCTTGTTTAGTTTGATGCTTTCCTTTATTATCTCCAACGGTGACCTTCTCCTTGCATTTTTCAAGATTCTTAGCTGAGGTGGATGGCATGGTCCCTTTCCTTTTAGAGGCAGCAAACACATGCCTTTTTCCTCTTTAGTATGTGAGAGAGAAAGGCTCAATATTGTTCATCTGAATGCCCTCACCTTGGCTGACCTCATGACTATTGTTCTCTGCATTGTGTTCTTGACTGCTTTCATGAGCCTCAATTTATTTTTCTTCCATGTTGACATCACTGTTGTGATCTTCATTTGTATCATCATCCTTTTCTCCTTTACTGATATCAGCTTCACTATCTTCTTGGTTCTATGAGCTATTGCCAACCTCATCATCATCATTACCTTGGTTTATTTCTTCATCATATGCCTCATATTCATTGGCATCTAGCTCCATGTCTTCTTTACCTCTTTCTTCATTTGTGTTTTCACTATTAGAGGTGTCATTATTGGTTTTTGCGTTGTTTTTTGCTTCTTCATTTCCCCCCTTGTTATTGCTAGGAACCTCACTATCTTTGGCACTACTTTCTACACTATCATCATTACCACTGTGAGGCTAATGGTTTTCACTATCTTCTTGGCCATTATGACTATTTTCATGGCTATCACTGCCTCCCTCATTATTTCTATCATTAGCATCATTTATGTGACTTTCACTGTTATAGCCAGCCTCTTCATTCTCTTGCCTGTCATCATATGTATTCATACTGCTTTCTGCCTCTTTATCTTCAACATCATCATTGCCCTTATCATCACTAAGAGCCTCACTATTTTCACTATCATTATGGCTCTTAGTTTCACTGTCATACTCTTTGTTGTGTTCCTCCTCACTGCTGCTTTCCTCATCATTGCTAGCATCCCCATTTTCTTGTGTTTCCATGCTTTATGCATTCCCTTCATCATTTGTCTCTTCCATGCTGACATCACTTCCCTCTGCCTCTTCATTTTCTTCCTCTTTACTATACTTTTCTTCACCATTTCTTGATGTATCATGAGATTTTCCTTCATGGTCACTTGATTGTTCATTTCCACTTTGTTTACTGCATGATGAATTGGGAGAAGGTGAGGCAAGAAGGTTGTCCTGAGGTGAAGGTACATGGGTGGATGGTGAAACATGATCATCAGGAGATGATGGAGGAGTTAGGATAGGAGGATAAGATGAGGAGGGCACATTTTGCTGAGGATGGGGTTGTGGGTTTGGGAATACCTCATGGGAAATGAAAACCTCCCATGGAATACCCCTTTGCTCTAATTGATTCATTACAACCATATTGATGACAGAATGGTGAAATAGGCTCTGAATTTGTTGAGAAGGATGTCTCTTTTGCACAATATAAGACATATTATCAATATTCCTATAGAGATAATAGGGAAAATGTAGCATCTTTACCCTAGTGAAGTGCATGAGAAGTCTTATGTGGTATGAATAAAGCCTAGAAAACCTCCCCTCACATGTAAAATATTTCATGATGACTCTCATCAAAGGTGCATATCTTTCCATCAAATGTGAAAAGGGAAATGGATTTGTAGTCCTCTTTGTATCTAGGTTTTAGGAAAGGTTCATAGTGGCTCAGGTCCAAATTAGCTTGCTTGGACCACCTTTCTCCCACAGTAGGTATCCTAGTGGCCATATAAATGGTATTTGAAGATAGCTCAAATTTTAGCCCAGATAAATTTACTTTATTGTCATGAGGGTTAAGGATAAAAAGCCTAGTCAACTTAGGATGACTTTGTACCTATTGTACTCTTTCACAAAATTCAAAACAACCCACATTCTGGAAATATGAAACTGTCATAGGAGAGGCCATCAACTCCACAGTGTTCAGTGGCTCAAACCCATTTATTCTTCCACCCTTTCACTGATGTCTTCTAGGCCCTTGGCCTCCCTCACCACTGTCACTATTACCTTCCCTTGACATTTTGATTTCACTATTAAAATGAGAGGCTAAATAATTCTGAATGCAAAGAAACTGATATGCAACAACCTTGCTATGAAAACACCTTAGTAATTATGAAAATCTGAGAGGGTGGGGTATGCAATGTCAATGCTTTGAAGTGTGGGGGATTGATTTTGCAAATGGAGTGAAATGAGCAACTTCTTAACAAGGCACTCTCAGTGTGCTCTTAGCATGCAGATGGAGGAGTGTCCTCTAAAAAGTGGTGTGTTTAATATGAAAATCAGGTTTTTTTCCTTTAGGGTTTTTAATTTTTCTTAGCTTCACACCATCGAACTGCTTGGGAGAAGGCCAGGCATCCACTTACCTCTAAAAAAAAAATGTTATAAAGACATCTGGCAGAAAAATGGAGGATTTTTTAAGTGTTTGAGTGCTTTCACTGGTGTGAAGGCACTTCTAGCTAAGAATGCAACACCTGAACATAGTTTCGGGTCAAGTGGTGTCTGTCGTGCCTTTCACCAAGAGCGTAACATCTAAACGCAGGTCGGGTTGAGTGGATGGTCAGGCTTTTGTGAACGTGCAATATTGTTGGTCATGTTGGGCTCTTTGTGAACGTGCAACACTACCGAGCCTGTCAGGCTCTTCATGAATGCGTAGCACTGCCAGTGTGAGGCTTGTTAGGTCTCTTTGTGAACGCACAACATCGAAACCGTCACTACTAGGCCTGTGGGACATCTTTATAGGCAAGGTTGCATGCGAAATTTGAATAGGCATGGAGCCTGCATGGGTAAATGCACAATGCACACTTACAGGTGCACAACAAAAAGTAACTTTGCACAGAAAAAACCTCTAGGAGCACAGCACACAACTCCAGGTGCGCAGCACAGGGTAACTTGCCCGAATTTGCAAGAATTTCACAATTTCCTCTTTGACTACCTCTGATGATCTTTGTAAAAGAAAAATGAGTTGTTGAAGGGTGGAGAGGGCCTTTATAGGTTTAAAAACTTAATTTCAAATGTAAAACCCACTTTTCTAACGTTTTCAAGCCCTTCAAATTTTCACTGATATCTTATTTGACCTCTTTGTTGCAAGTGACTTAAGACATATATTTTTTCCTTTATATTACTTTTCTTACTAACTCTTTATTATTTTGGATTGCAGGTGACTTCAAAGGATGAAGTTGGCCTTCTGCTACTTCCTTTGTACATTTCAACTCAACCATTTGCCTCTTCTTACTGATCCTTTTACATTGTTTGCTTCTGCAGGGGATTAGATGATGAACTTAGACTTTATTTTGGTTACTTGAGGCATGAAGAGATTATTTTTATGCTTTGGTGAATTTGGCCACACAGCAACTTCTTCAATTTGATGTGAAACCTCTATTATAAAACTCAGTTTAACACTTTGATATTCACATACCTCCTTTCACTTTTTGAAAGCATATTTTCTCCATTTGGTGAATTTTGACTTCCTTTTGGGCTATTGATGCCTTTCAACATTTGTTTGACAGTTGACTATGAGAACCCTATCTTCACCTTTCTCACTGATCCTTGGGCATGATAAAATCACTTTTGACAAGCACTATAGAACTTAAATCATGCTTGCTACCTTCTCTTTTGGCCACTTCTGATTTGCAGGTGCCATAACATACTAACTTAGCCTTTTCTGGTATTCCTGAAGTTTGATATATTCAATCGCACAACAAAAACCTTATAGTCACCTTGGGTTTCCATCTTAGAGCTCAACACTATGTTTTTATTCCTTTTACCACTGAGTGTGAGTAACTTAAAATGAAAATTTGATCCTCCTCTCACTGATATTCTTTACTTCTTTGTCCTTTGAAACAGTGAGGAATTTCACTTTGTCAAACTCTGGGATGAAATACATAGTAGCCCTTTAAAATCCTCTTTCTGCTGTCATCATGGGGGTCTAACATCTTCATTTTTCCTCCTTTGACCATCTCATCAAAACCCTAGGTTTCTAGGATGCTTTCTTAATGTGATTTGATGCTCTAGATCCTTGCTTGGCACACTGCTGGCCCAATCGGGCTTAATAACCTTGATTCTTCTTGAACACAAATTTCTTCCCCTTTCTTTGTTGTGAATGTCTTCATTTTTGAGTAGACCTCTTTTCTTACCAATTTTTTGCTGATGGTCATTTTACACATTCCTGCAGAAATGTCAAAATTTCTCATTTATATTTTGCAGAACTTGAAATTGGTAGAGTGATATTCTTAGGAGATTTTATGATATTTCTTAACAACCATGTGCTGATATTGTTTTTCATTTGAAAAAAGTCCTAGCATAAGAATAAAAAATCTTAAAACACCAATGAATACCCT
Organism: Pinus albicaulis; assembly: GCA_034641835.2. Classification (NCBI taxonomy): domain Eukaryota; kingdom Viridiplantae; phylum Streptophyta; class Pinopsida; order Pinales; family Pinaceae; genus Pinus; species Pinus albicaulis. The sequence continues at coordinate 59,378 of JAXQQM020076672.1, forward strand.
ACAACCTATGAAACCCTAATGATTTAGTGGGAGGGTTTTAACTTGGTCTTTGACTGAAATTAGGCTTGGGATCTTAATAGTGTAAAAACAAATTTTTTGACCAATTGATGTATTTGAATATATATAAATTGATGTACTTGATTGATCTAAATAGCCTATAAAGTTACTTTTGAGACCATCAAGGTTTGAGGAACTTGATGAAGATGGGAATGAATAGGCTGATTAGTAACCCTAGATGGAAAGTGAAGGAGTGAGGTAAAGGCAAAACAGAGTGTTGGGGTTATAGGTGGTAAAATAGGATATAGATGAGTGGAATAAGCCCATGAGGGACCCTTTAGGAATTGCAAGTTAACCATGGAATGATAAAACAATAGAATAATGAAAAATTTGTGATACGGATAATGAAGGCAGTGATATTTCTAAAACTCACAATATTCAGGAATCTTGTTTTTAGAAATCTAGGATTGATATTTAGTCATCTATAGATAGTGAAAATTATTGATGACTAACAGTGGCTCCACTTGGGGAGGGAAACTCCTTTTCAGGAGGTGTCTAGGACCTCAGAGCTTAAATCTCTAAGTTTTGAAGACCAGTGCCTTACTTTCACTTTGTAGATTTCTTTCCTTCATTTGCCGATGTTTTCATGAAGGCATGATTTCAAAAAATCTGAAAGCATGATTGCTTCAACCTCATTTCTACCTACCCATCCTACTTTGTCTAACATTTTTCTTCCTTCGGGTGCACTTGGACTGGCAAACCCTTGACATTGTTTTTTCTTTGAAAGCATAAAACAAAAATTATCTACTTGTACTCTTATCACTCCAAAGAGTTCAGATTAGGCTAATGAACTCTCTTATTCTCTACCTAGTCTACTTATTTGTAAAGATTAAGATTTTTGACAAAATTTTCTTCTCTAATCTACTGACATGAAATTGAAAACATGACTAAACTAGGATTGAGCAATCTGATTTGCCATGGGCTATGGCATTTAGACAAGCTGCACACAGACATTATTTGTGTACAAACAAAACTAGAAACCATAAGGGCTATGATTTATCATTTGTTAGGCATCCCTATCCTTTCTCTTTGGTTCAGATTTGAGCATCTATAACGAGCAGTATTTTCCTAATCTAATCTACTAATAATTCAAGCTTAAATGGTTTGAAAAGTCTTCTTTCACTAACCTATTAGCAGAAATTTAAAACATGTTAGTCATGATTAGGCTAGATGACTGTACAAGATTCTTTCTTTTGAACTAGTAGTAACATTTGGGCTTGCACACTTTCAGCAACACTCTTTGTTTTGGGTATGGGGTTGTACCTATTCTTTTCCTACCCTCTTTTAGTTCCTTTTCTATTTTTCTTTTTTTTATTTTTCCTGATTTTTAATCAATCAATGTTATGTACAATGAATGAAAACTTTAAACTAAGAAATTTGACAAAAATAGTGTTTTAGCATCTTGCCATTGACAGGACCTCCGAATACCTCTACTCCATCTAGTTCTTGTAAAAAGAAAGCATTATTACCTCTAACTGAATGAATTATATAAGGACCTTTCCAAAAAATTAAAAATTCGCCATGCTTTCCTTTGTCCTCCCTCCTGGAATCCCATTTCAGCATTATGTCTCCAATGTGGAAATCATTGTCTTTGGTTATTTTGTCAAAGATATTCTTTATTTTTTCTTGCACTTCCTGTCTTCTTTTGTAAACTTCTTTCCTTGACTATTGCAAATGAATGGTTTGGTTCAGCCTCCTTTGCATGCCATTTTCTTCTGATTGAACCTCTTGAAGAAGTTTCATAACTCGAACTCCCAAAGATGTTGGGAAAACAAAATCCATGCCATAAACCAGCTGATAGGGATACATATTGATAGATTTATTAGTTGTTAGTCTATCATCCAATAGTGCATGCACCCGTTTTCCATGCCATGATTTTTTTTCTCTTCCAACATCTTCTTGATGATTTTCACCAAAATTTTGTTAGAGGACTCATCTAGCCCATTACCTTGAGGGTAATAAACTGTAGAGTGCCCTAGTGTGATGTGGTACTTGTAGCAAAATTCCACCATTCTTTTGGACTTAAATGCAACAACATTATCGGTGATGATATTTTTGGGACAACGAAATCTAGATAAGATGTTGGTTTCAAGGAATTTTATGATGACTAAGTTGGTAGCATTCCTTGAAGGGATGGATTCTATCCATTTGGTGAAATAATCAGTAGCAGTGAGAATCCACTTATGTTGGGAAGATGAGGCAGGGTGGATTTCACCAATGAAATATAAACCCCACTGTTGAAAATGAATTTCAACACTAATAGGATGCAAGGGCAAAGGTAGTAGCTTTTTCTTGCCATCAAATATTTGACATTTATGGCAAGTTGCAACTAGCTTGTGTGTATCATGGAAAAGAGTGGGCCAATAGTAACCAACTCTAAGGATTTTATTGGCTGTGGTTTTCTAGTAGAGGTGACCTCCACACTCTCCTTCATGGAATTCATGCATAATTCTATTTGCATCATCTTCAAGAAAACATTTAAGCAATATTCCAATAGAATTTTTCCAATACAAAGTTCCATCTAGAATATAGAAATTTAAAGCTTTTTGTTTCAACAATATAGCTTTTGTTTTGGATAAAGTGTGAAGAGTCTTAAGATAAAAAAGTACATATAGAATATCAGCATACCAAGATGAATTCAAAAATAATTCTTCACTGTGTGGAGCTATTAATTCTTCCTGTTCTTCTAATGCATCAACCATATACATGTCCAATGCTCGAAAAATTGATTCAACCATGAGTTTTGCGAGTCCTTGTCCTTTAATCAGTTTACTGGGTCTGATTTCTAAATCATATTCTAAGATAATATCAATCCATTTACCCCTTTTACCATCAGGGTCTTGATTCAGAATGTCTTTAAAAAATATATGTGGAACAAAAGCAATAACATGGAGTGCAAAATGTAAACTCTGAAGTCCTTCAATGCTATGTTCAAGGCGAAGGCTTGTTTCTCCATGATGTTATATTTTAGAGGATAATCCCTCAATGCCTTATTGAAGAAGACTATGGGTTTTTACTGTCCCATCATGTTCTTTTGAAGCAATACAATGGCAACAGTGTGTTCATATGCAAAGGAGAAATTGAAGAAATCCTTGGTAAATTTGGAGTTGATTAGAATTGGTGTTTGGGTAAGGGCTTGTTTCACCAGTTCAAAGGATTGTTTGGCTTCTTTGGTCCACTTGACTCCTAATTCTCTTTTCATCATGTTTGTGATATTTCTTAGGAGTCCAACGAGGTTAGGAATGAATCTTCTCAGGAATTTTATCTTTCCAATGAAATATTGCAGCTCTTTAATATTTCTAGGATGGCTGATTTGTAGTATACCTTCAATCATTTTGGGGTCTATCTTTATCCCTTCTTCGGAAATGATGTGGCCTAAGAGTTTTCCTTATTTAAGACTAAATAATATTTTCTTAGGATTCAGAGATAGGCCATACTTCGTACACTTCTCAAAGACCTTTCGCAAATGAATTAAGTGTTCTTCATATGTTTCAGAATAGACAATGATTTCATCAATGTATATCACTATGAAGTAACCTATGTCTTCAGAGAAAGCTATGTCCATGGCTCTTTGAAAGGTATCCCCCTCATTCATCAACCCAAATGGAATTTTTACATACATGAATGTGCCCCAAGGTGTTGTGAAAGTGGTTTTGTGCTGATCACTTGGCAGTAGCAATACCTGATTGTACCCCGAAAATCCATCAAGCAATGATATTCTCTTAGAACCTACCACCCTTTGTAGTATATGATCCATTTTGGGTAAAGGGTAGTTGTCCTTTAGGGAGGCTTTGTTCAAGTTTCTAAAGTCTATGCATAGCCTGATCTCCCATGTTTTCTTTTTTTGCTGACACAAGGTTAGAAACCCATTCTGAGTACCTAAGTGGGACTATGATACTAGTGTCATACATCTTCTTTATTTCCTTTTCAACTAGAGGTACTAGGACGGGGTTTATTCTTATCAATTTTTGCTTGAATGGTTTCTCATTTTCCTTCAGAGGAATTTTATGTTGAATAATGCTTATGTCGTAGGACTTCAAGTCCTCATACCCCCATGAAAAAATATCTTTAAACTCTTTGAATAGCTCTATATATTTCTGTTTTATGTGAGGAGGGATATTTTTGGATAGCTTTATCATTTTGGGTTATTTTATGCTGCCTATGCTGCATTCTTCTACATTAGTCTCGGTGGATTCCATCTTTGGCTTTCTAGCCACATCATTAAAATCAAACAACTCTTCTAATGGTGCAAGGCCCCTTGGTAATGTATCATATTTACATTGTAAAACCTCAAGGTCGTTTTGATCTAGATTTTCAAAAAAATTTGCCTCATAATATATTCAAGTAGACTTATATCAGCAGTAGAGGAAAAATCTATTTTATGGGCTTGTTCTTCAGCAAAATAATCTTCTTCATGCCCTAAGATTGTTTTTTTTATTTCAAATTCATTCTTATATTGCAAAAGGTCATCAATTTTTTTATCACCCTCAAACACTTGCCAATAGTCTATGTTGTTAGGTACTATAGGCTGATTTTTTACTTTCATAGTGTATTGTTCGTTTGCCTGGGGTATTTGACAATTGCTGGTAGGAAAGGCAAGTTCATTTGCAAGGCTGTTTTGAGCTCTAGAGATGAAAGTGAGTTCATATTTCTCAAAGGTTTTCAAGAGGTCTAGGGCAGTACTCCTATAATCTCTTAGTCTAGGATTATTCGTTGAATAATCCCCTTTTATTTTCCTAATGATCAGTTCTGAATCTCCTTGGACTGAGATATTCTTAGATCCTATGATTTTAAGGAAGTGTAAACCAAGGAGGAGAGCTTCATACTATGAAATGTTGTTAGTGCATTGAAAATCTAGTTTGTAGGACTGGCCTTCATTTGTGTTATGTATCCATACACTAGCTCCTGAACCAGTTTTGCCACAATAGCCATCAAAGATCATGTTCCAAAGTGTTTTTAGTTCATATTCTCCACCATGTTGTTGTTCAGGGCTGCTAGAGTTTTGGTTGTCATGCTTTTCATTTGCAGAGAGATTTGACCGTTCTGGTAGGCCGAGCTCCTTCTCATTTTCATTTACTTGTTCACTGATGTCATCTTTATTATACAAGATAAACGAGTCAAGGTATGAATGAATGGAATAAACAGGGATGTTGTTTGGCCTATCTAGGCTACTTACCATATATTTCATGTGATATTCCCGATACAATCTCCTTGTTTAGTTAAAGACCGGGATGGTAGCATGTTGTTGGAGCAGGGTCTCCCAAAGGCTATGAATTTTGTCCATTTTTGTATTGTTTAGTCTAACGTAGGGGCTTTAGGGTGGTTCAAAGCCCCTAACGGATTGAAAATGGGTCAAGGGTAGACCAAGAGTTCGCAAACCACGGTTGCGGACCATTGGATGCGTAGGCTAAATCGCTATAAATAGATGCAAATTTTTTAGTCATAGGTAGGGATGAATAGAGATTGATGTGAAGTGTGAATTGTTAGATCTATGGTGGGGTTGTTTGGGTTAGGACTCATGCTGACTGTGTACATAGAGATCCTCCATCCTGCTATGTGTGGACCCTACCGGCTATGTGCGCAGGTGGTAATTTGGGGAATGTAAGAGGATTTTTGGGTAATATATGTGTGGAAATATTGTGGATATATGATGTTATCTAGATATGTCCTATTATGGTTAATGCGGACTTGATTTATATGATGATGTGTCTATTAGTAAGCTGTGAACTGTCTATGTTATGGTAAATGTGTCTGTGATCTGTTAATCCACTACAAATATACTATTATGTGATTATAGATGATAGTACGCACATGGATGTGAGCTTGTTGTTTAGATATAATAACTATATTATGGTTATTTATTGAAACTCCTGTGAATTACCTATGGTTGTATAGATCTGATAGTTGTGTACCAGCTTGACTTACCTGCACTCTCTTAGGGTGCGGAAACCTGGTTCCAGCACCCTCCTATACTGCTTCGGGTGAGACTTTGGCCTATGCAAGCAGGTCACTGCCAAAAGGGCCAGTAGTATAGGGGTTTGTTGGCAAACCTTAACCTCTGAACCCGGGTTAGGACCCCTCGAGCCAAAAACTAGTTCCGTTGCCAGGACCGGGAGAATTTTTAGAGAGATCGGGTAATGCTAAGGCCGTATTGGAAACCTGAAAGAAAAGAAATCAATGAATGGTTTGAAAAAAAAGTTCAGGAATTCGCAGTAAAAGAAAACTGCAGTAAGAAGTTGACCACTGAAGAGTGGAATAATAAGTATATTTTCACAAAGATCTATGGGATCTTCTTTGTAACAATTGTGATCGAGCTCCAGGAGTGGATCACAAGGCTGGTCAAATTTCAGAAGTGTTGGAAAGACGAGCTGGTCACACAGTGGACCCCAAAATGGATCCTGTAGCTAGAAGAGACCGAAAACGCCATTACTCGCACGGTATATCACTGGGTGGACAGTTTAATAGAAGGATTTGTGACTAAATTTGCAGTCGATAAATTCATATCCTACTTAGAAGTGGAGCAGAGGTTCTTCAAGGGTTTCCGGGGTAATTTTTTGAAAACTTTGCCATTACTAATTAAGATCTTGTTGTGTGAAAAAAGAATTTTGTGTAGCCATACGGAGCGAATGAGCTCTGACCACAGTGAGGGCACAATGCACAGTGGTAATTACTACATAACTAACCAAGAGGGGGATCGATCTATCTACAGCCCAGTAAGAAATTTTTCTATGCATAGCTCTCTGTTGACGCCACCGTCGAGCCCTCATAGGGGTAAAAACTCACCTTCACCCCCACCAGAAGATGATATTGTTGTGCACATGAAGATACCTACCTTCAAAGGCATGGGTGATGAGGACATGGATCGGTTATGGTTTGTCACAAGATTTGTATGGACTGCGCAGAACGTAGTAAGCGATGCGATGAAATGGGCACAATTATCCCTTGCTTTTGAAGGCAGAGCCCTGGACTGGTACATGGGATACATTGACCAACATGTGAATGAAACTATTTAGGACATTAAGAATGCATTAAAACAACAGTTCAAGAAACTTAAGTCCTACTCTCAGATAGTAAATGACCTGAAGAACTTCAAGCAAGGACCGTCTGAGTCCATATGGGAAGCAGATCAGTGATTAAACAAAGTGATCAGAGAAGGAGGATTCTAGTATGATGACAGGTAACACACATAGTGGTTCATTACTATGTTGTTACCCCACCTGCGCGTACCTATGGGTCACCAAGCCATTGAAACATAGGAGAAGGCCTTGGAGGTTGCCATGAAAATTGAAGTTGTGGCAAGAGATGATACCCAGTTAGGAGTACAACAGATAAAAGGCCAGATAGAAGCAATGCACATGTAGATTCAGAATCTACGCAAGGAGCAAGGGACAGAGGCCAACCCTGAAATATGGTGCATACAATGCAGGGTGAATGGCCACACCAAAGATATTTTTCCACAGCTTGTAGACTACATCTAGGCCAGGGGACCCAGCCCACTGCAACCTAGGGAACCTGCAAGACCAAGTGGGCCGATGCTATGGTGTGATGACTGCTGCATTTTTGGACTGCGTGATTCCAACCCCTGCCCTTGCCTTTCCGCATATATCCCAAAAGTAAAACAATAGTGGTGTAGGTTTTGTAGGTCTGTAGGACATGGCGAACAGAACTGCTGAACGTATGATCTGATGATCGACTAGGGAAACCTATATAGGGTACATTCGGACCCCTCATCACCTAGATCCCCCATAGGTATAGGAGGATCCCCGACCAAGGGCAGGGGAGGGGGACGAGGAGGAAGAGCAGGCAGGGGTAGAGGCTAATTAATCTGCTATAATTTTGGGGAAATAGGTCACTTTGCAAGGGACTACACGAACCCAACTCGAAAATCCTACATATATTGTAGACAATTGGACCATGTGATCGAGGACTGCCTGATTTTGATGGCCAAGGTATAGGAAAGGCGGTAGACTCCTACACAGAATGTACAATGGGTGAAGGCAAAACCTCGTAAAGAGGAACCGAGCATTATTGTAAGAACACGTAGCAGTATGGCCACTAGAGGGTATGTGGAAAGAGCTGAGATGGAGTCTCTAACCCGTAAATTAGCTACTAAACCAAAAGGTGGGGGCTTTTAGAAGGAGAAGGAGACCGATGTCACAGCTTGGCAAGACTGTGCTCAAAACGAGACATCGGCTCCAAACATGGAATCGAAGATGAGATCAAACCATTCTTGTAGGCATGCATGAATTTGCTGTGTAATTAGCAAGATATAGAAAACCTTCAAGCCCTACTCAATGGTTGCATAGGAAAAGCAAATCCAGTCAAGAATATTAAGGATGTGCAGAAAATTTACGAGCAGAAGAGAAGCACTGGCTGAGAAATGTGATTAACTACGCAGATTGGTGATTATGAGATGGACTAGGTAATTCTAGACCTAGGATCAGATGTGAAAGTACTACCTAAGAAGACTTGGCAATGAATGGGAGAACCTAAATTGGAATGGTCTACTATCTAGTTGCGCATGGCTAATCAAGAGAAGATCATACCATTGGGGAGATTACCAAAGATGGTCGTAGATATCACTAGGGCTAAGGTATGAGCTAAATTTAAAGTCATTCATATTGTAGAAGATGCGGACCCTTACCCAACATTCCTGGGATTGGATTGGGCCATTGATATGGGTGGAATTATCAACTTGAAGAAATGAAGCATGGTGTTTGAAAGAGAGGGAACTCGAGTGATCGTACCACTAGACCCTGAAAAAGAAGAAAGGTACACTAAGCCAGTGCGTGAGGAAGATGGGATGGATCACATCTATAATATAACTATGAAGGATGAATACTGGATCAACCTTATGGCTAACGGTATGCCTTGCTGGGAGAAGGACAACAAATGCATCTCTGACTCCAACGAAGAATTAGAGGATTGGAAAAACTGACTACAGGAAATCTCTACACTGCATTGCCTACGAATTACCAGGGAATTCTGGTATATATCTTCCGAGGTAAGAGAATTACCCTACTTAGATGGCTCTGGTAGTATAAAGGAATTTTTTCAAACCTTCGAAGTTGAGGTTCCCAGTGAATGAAGGCTATGGGCTCTTAACCAGGCTATGCACACAACGGCTGTGAAATGGTGGGACACACATAAGGGGGCATTCCAGGAATGGGAGGAGTGTTAGGATATGATGGTACTACGGTTTGAACCTCCAACCGATGTGCGCGTCAAGATATTCCAGGGCCTGGGAAATCCGCACGAACACTTTTTCGCTTGGATGGAGCGATGGTGCGATCATACTTTAGAAGAATGGGTTCACTTGTTTATTCATGCCTTGGGACCAATTACCACTGCCTGGTATCTCGATGTGGAGCTACGTCAGCGCACCCTCTAGTGGACAACCCTAAGAGATGAATTCTTGGGGACATTTGTGTTAAGAGGAGGATTGGAGGTGCTTGAGGAAGCTCTACAGACTCTCGACACTGTTGTGATTGGTGAATCCAGCCCCGACGCAGTAAGAGGAGTAACCACATGGGAAACATAGATTTAGCATAATGTAGAGCTCCACAAATCCACCATGGAATATTGCGATGCAGATCCGCGCAAGGTCTCGATCATAACATCAAGGGAGGAACACACGGTTGTGGGACCTCCAATACATAAGGCGACTAGTACGGAACCACTAAAACCACGAAGCGTTAACATAAAAACAACAGTACCACCCAAGCGGATTACTATTAGGAACTTCTGGGATGATGGGACAGCAGGCAAGATTATGGAACTAATCATGGAGTATCTAGATAAGTGTTCAAGACCTAAGAATATCATGGGGAACTTGGGCAGTATGCACGTCACTCTCAACTCAGATGCGCGGCCGAAAGAACAACGGCCTTATCATACATAGAGGGTGAGGGAGGAGATCGGTAATACACTCGTCGCACCAGTCACACAGGTAAAGCCCATGACTATGAAGCTTCTGCACGAGATCTTGGGACATATGGGCTACTATAAAGAATCCAGTTAGGGATACGCACTGATCACTAAAATTTTGAAAACAATACTTAAGAAAGATATTTCATTCAATTGGGATGATGTGCGCCAAAATAGATTTGAACAACTCAGGAATAGGGTGGTCGTTGCACCTATTCTCACTACCCCCAATCAGGCAAGTATATTTCATAAGGATACTTCAGGAATTTCCCGTGAAGTAGGTAGTACGTAGCTTGCACTAGGGACAATAATCACACAATCACATGTACTAGTCAGAAAATCTCGGGTGCGAGACACAATTATGCCACCATGGATGGGGAAGGGTTGGCCCTGACCTACGAGCTATAGAAGTATCAACACCCTCTGTTAGAATGCCACTATAAGATGATTATAGATCATTGGGTTTTAGAATGCCCGAGGAATATAATTGTGTTGGGGGGAAGTCTGCAAGTGGTTGCTACTTCAGGACTATGATGTTGAAATCATCGTCTAGTCGGGAAAGTTGAGTACAGAGCGGGATCACTTGTCCCAAATTTCAATGGGAAAAAAAGGATTGCTTGATATGCATTTTTTCACCAGTAGGGTTATGGATGCATGTTTTACTGAGATCTCTTCGTTCCTGACTAGAGAAATAATACCTGCCAAATATTTGGTACGAAAAAAGAAGGAGTTGGTGCATCTAATGGTGGACTTTATCAGAAACGAACCTCATGCAGTACTGCACAAAGATGGCCTGAATCATGTAAACTAAGAAGATATAACAAGGGGTCACTACGCAGGTAAGATAATGGCGCAAGAGGTCTTGAAGTGTAATATTCCAAAATTGGAATGGCACATCAAGCCTACTTAAATAACGCACTCCTGATAATTTTATTCACTAAAATGAGTTTGCAACTCCTAGATCCCTTAGATCAGCTCATATAATATCTAAATCCAAAAGGAGAGAAAAAATAAATCAAACTAGGTGGGTTAAATAGGTCTCCCACAAACTAGTCTAGCTGAAAAACACCCAAAGAGAGGGGCTGCAGCTATATGCAAATATTGCTTCAGAAATAACGCAGATCCACTGAAGAAAAGTAGTAGGCTGATATGGAGGCTCAAATATCAGATGTATAGCAGCAAATCAGATGTATATTACAGTCCATACATTGTACAAGAGAAAGAATAATACAATACATGAGAAATCCTCAGAAATGAGGTGCTACAGCCATATAAAAAGTCTACATAAACTCAATAGCATTATTTTATTGGGGCTGAAGCATTAGTTTATTAATACTCAGATCTAGAGAAGATATGTACATAAAAATATAGATCTAATTCAGATATGTGGACAAGAAAATCTCATCTATACATTCCCCTTGGGGTTTTGTGCAAAACATGAAGCACAGAGAGTAGATTTGAGATCTAAAGTTGCAGATCTGCAGAATTATTTAGAAATTTATGAATCATACAATAGGACAAAAGGTCATATCTTAAAAAAACATGGATTGGATGGCCAATCCATGGATCACCACAGTGAGAGGAATAATCCCAACACCTGAGATCTCTCCTCCAAAATGCAGACAAAACACCCTGCAAATTCTACTTTGAAAATAACGCAATATAGGGGGAGAAACTGCGTTGTAGGCTCTGAGAATGATTTTTCCTGATGCCAAGGTTGGATCTGAAGCTCAATCAACTAATTCACTCTTCCAGGAGGTTAAAATACACACTCACTAAGAAGAGGCACTAGTAAAATCTAGATCTGAGCAGATCTAGTGTCTTCCACTTGCTGCAACTCACAAGGAAAACCCAACCCTCAACAGGATCAACGTTGTAGGTGTAAGGTGAAGCTTGGCCCAAACCTGATAGTGGAAAATATGGAACAAGTCTCCTCCAAGAGCTGCTCAAGGAAGGAGGTGGGATTCCTAAACAAGAAAACCCCCAATGAGGGATGCCTCAGCAGACAATACCTTCAGAAAATAATAATCTTCAACAACCACTTCATGTTTCTCTCCTCTTTCTTTTACAAGATTGGAGTCTTTTCAAAACCCTAAACCACTTCATTAGTTTAGCTCCTTTCACATGTAGAATCTTCTTCTAGAACTGCGTTGTCCCTATAGGAGGTTCAATGCATCTAGACTGCACTGTAGATATGGTCATGGTTGACTTGGTCAAATGATCAACCTCTTTCACACTCAAGGTGTCTTCATTTTGACTAGCTAGCTTGATTTTCATTCACATTGAGCTGTCTTTATTTAGGATCCACTCTTTGAGAATAAATTTTGTTGACTTTGTAAAACTTGACCTTGTCCACATAGTTTATACATTGTTCACACATGTGGACTCTTGATCTGGTTATTCCATGATCCCTTCTCACACTATGAGGGATTTTTATTCATACTTGGGAAATTTATGAGCCTTCTTTCCCATTTATTCATCCATATAGATTTTAAAATCAAAATTAATATTCCTATTATCTATAAGCTAATTTAGGAATATTACAGTCTCCCCCTCCCAAATGTTGCTTGTCCTCAAGCAACTGCAAGGGTGCTGCAAAATCTCCCCTTCTTCTCTTGTGGCCCCTTCATTCAATAGTCTCCAAAATTGCTTCAGATTTTCTGCAATAATCCCATCTTCCAATGGTCCCTCCCCAATGTGCAAGTTGGCCTTTGGTGAATAAACCCAATGGCTCTCATCATGAAGAAATGGAAGGTCTATGTGGAAACCTCCTTGCTGATTCATGACCTCCTCAAGATAGAAGTGATGGGGAATCTCATTATGCATGAAAGACTCCCATGTCCATGTTATCATCCAAATGAAGTGGATCACCTCCTAGCTTGGAAATCCATAGAAAAGCTCCTCCCCAATACATATGAGAGGCATATCCCTAGCATACATATGGCTCACCCTACAAAGAAGCAATTGCTTCATCATAGTGACCATATAATATCTCATGCTCCCATTGAAGCATGCAGTGCAAAAAGAGTGGGGAACTCCTCTCCCCAAGGACACATCCCACCAATGTGCCTCTCCTCTAACCATGTTCCCAAGAGTAAGAACATTTCCAACATATGGAATCATGATAACAAATATGTTAGCTGCCATGTATGACAAAGGAGAAGGAAGGTGTTCCCTCATGTGCAACCAGCGCAGTTTTACCCTTAACTGTTGTTAGCCCCTTATAAATTCCTTGACAAGCAAGCAAGGGGCTAGTTTGCTTTATGAGACTTCAAGGAATGCATTTCCCTTGAAAACACATCATCCTTGAAGCCTTTTTATGTTCCCTGCTGTTGATTGTTTCCCTCTGTTGTTCTTAAGTCTATGAGCCTCACTGATTGCTAAAAATTCTGCTCCAAAGGGCCTTTATTTGCCCCTTGTACCTCTACAAAACTCCCATTTTTCCTCTTTTTCCCCTTTGTCAAAATCCCCCTTTAACCTCTAAATCCTCCCTATTTTCCCTTTAAAATCCTACATCCACCCTTTGTTTGGCCAAATTCTCCTTTTTTTTCCCTTTATCGTTGCCCTTTCCCAATCTTAAAATTCATTAAAAATGGGCCAAAACCCACTTTTTAACATTATATTAAGGGCCTAGCCCCTTTTCCGCCAGCCCCAACCACTTCCCCACACACGCCCCAGCGCTAAGACCAAGCGCTTAAGTCTTAGGCACCAATCGCAATCGGAGTGTCGGGCGGGCACATTTCCTTTGTTACAACCGAAAAACTCCGATGCGATTGTATTTTGTTGTTAAGTCCTCCGCGACATGTTCTCCACCGTTTATCTACCATGTAGATCAGACGGCCCGCGCTAATCGTAAATCTGCTCAATCGCAATGTTTATGTCAATTCCCTCGATCAGATCATCGAAAATATTTGTGATACAATTAATCACAGCTCCCCTCCGATCGTTGTGATCCCTGATCATCGCAATCGCAAATGTTAAATGTGTCACCTCCGCTGCCTCCCCGATTGTGATCCCCTGACTACATCCCCACCGTTGATCTGTCAATTATATCCGACGTTTGAGTTCTAATCGCACTCCCCGTCCTAATCGCAATTGGAACATTGTATGTGCCGCTCCTTTGTTTCACCCAATCGCAACCTTTCCCTCCGATCGCATCGCAAGTCTTGTTCTGCGATTGCGATTACCCCTTGCTCCCGATATCTGATTGCGATTGACCCCTCTGGTCCCACCACTAAATTCCTCCACCATTAATGAAAAAAAATCCTTTTTCCTTTGTTAAACCTGAATTCTAGTTTTATTTCGTATACAAAGGGTTTGTGCCAATATTATCGGAAATATTGTTTCATATATGTGTATCTCCGCCCCGCTCCGACTGCGATTGCGATTTCCATATGGGTCCCACCTCGTACGATCATTCCATCGCATTCCATTGCATTTCTGTGTATTTCTGCATAAGTCCAAAGTTTTGTGTATTGCACTAAAGTTTAACGTTTTATGTTCATTCCACCAGTGTTCATAAATCATTCCATGGATCAATCTCCACCGTCGATCTACACCTCAAGATCATGATCAAATGGCCCACGCCCATTTCTCCACCATAACCCTATAGGTCACAGTGTATGCCATATCAATGCATTTTTTTCATTTTTTCATCCAAAAACATTGTTTCACCACCGTCGCGCTATTTGTTCTCCCATCCTCCATAGCCATTCCCCCTATGCATGGATTTCATAACTCAGTCCCATATTTTGCAGGGTTATCAGATGGGAGAGGCCACCATGATTAAACAATCCTTATCACAGCAGCAAGATTTTGCAGACAGAGAAATAAATGAAGCGGCAGAGAGCTCAATGCACAGAAAACTAAGTCATTAGGGTAGCTACATCAACAGAAACGCTCCTACCTAGGAAAAGGACAAGCGCCCATACCATCTCCATTACTTACCATGTCCAGAGAATATTTCTGCCTTGACCACAGTCCGGAGCTACCAGAGCATTTTTGTCACAAGTATGGCAAACCATTCAGTCATTTATTCCTCTTTTTGTTTAATCACCAAAGGTACTATAGAGTTCTGCAGCCAGAGTACATCAGGACCATACCAGAGTAAATGGAAGTCGAAGAAGACCACTCAGACACTCAAAAGAATGCCAGGGATAAATGCAAAGGATTTAAATACAATAGGCTTCGGCCCTCTCTTTATTTTCTGAGTTTTAATGATTCATTTAGTGCTGCACCTACCTCCTCAGCTCATCTTTCTGTTATAAAACTCATAAGAAAACTATTGTAGAGGTTGTTGATCAGTTATCATAGAATTGCAAGTAGTTTCTTTTGTGACACAATCTCTATGTAAAGTTGTAAGATAGACTGAGGAATACGATTTCAGAATGAGTATTCAGCTATTGGCAATGTTGTACTTGACTGGTATTGCTATTTAATATGACAAGCACATTTATTTGGATCCTGATCTAAAGCAACGGTGATGTTTTCCTATCTCTGTGTTTTAAGTCATTTCATTTCGTTTCTACTAGCTTGCGTTAGAATATTGGCATAGGATTTACCCTTGTTAGGTACCCTATGTTTCTGCTCCCCTTGCCATTGATGTTTTTCTTCTGAATGTGTTATCTAAGAATTTATTTAAGTTAATTTAACCAGTGTAGTGGATGTTATTTCCTGCTCTCTGATGTATGAATTGAATGAATTTTTTCTTAGATGTTTCTTGTTAGGATTTAGCTGGAATATTTGGGAACACTGGGGATTAGAGTTAGCCCTGTCCACTAGGATCCTTGTGCAACCAGTTGGTCTTTAACTTTGTGCCCTAAATCTGTGTTTTCTCCTCCTCTCCTACCATTTCATATCACACAATCATCTTTAAGATCCAACGTTTTAGATGACTAGCCCAATTGAACGCTTGCCTATTGATTAGCAAGCAAATCCTTTCCTGACTCCATTGCCAAATGGTTTTGAATGCTCCCTAGAATATTTCACCTCTGCCTTATTCCTATTTTCTCATCCTTGTCTTACATTGACCTCTTCTTTCCTGATAACCAGCAACCAAACCAGCAATCAAACAAACAAACCCTGTGCCTATAACTAGCCTAACATCTTAAACTTTGCGCTTCAAAGACATAAAACCTTTGTTTATATAGAGAGATCCCTCTCTGGACCCAGGATGGCTAGATCCTGAGGTCTAAAAGTGGTTTTGATGTTGTCTCATCTTTTTGTCTTGCAAATATGGCCAAAACATGGGAACCCCAACATAATGGCAACTCCGCTAGGGACATTCTGAATATTTCTCACCTCTCAACATCATAAGAACCTCAGAAACCTAGAAAATTTGGTTTGGTTGGCAGTTAAACATCCCTATTCACAGATCAACCTCTATACCCTTTGTGTGTTTCTCCCACACTCTTAGACAAAGTCTGGAAAGGGCCAGGAAGCCTCCAGATCTCAGACTCTTTCAGAGGTGACATATCTGGTTAAATCCCTCCCAGTCAATCTCTGGTTAGAGTTTGCTGTGTTCTCAAGATATACTTGAAAAGGGACATCTCATAAGCACTGTGGTGGATAGTGTACCCTCTAGAAACATCCTAAACCTTCCACCTGGTGACTCCAGAGTTCCTCAATGATTAAAAGAATCCACTAGTGATCAGTAGGCCTGCTGATTATCTGGTTTTCACATAAGACTCCACTGGGAGACCAACCTCCATAACAACATCAACCAAAATAGAAGGAACAAGTAAGTTTAAGCTGCTTGGTTGAAAAAAAACATTCTGGCTTCCAGAACCATTCACACAAGAGCTTATCCTAACCCAAACCCACCTAAAATAGTTGACAACCCTGAGAGCATCCTCAAGAGATCTCCTACACCTAAAAGACCAACTATTTCGAGCCACATCCATAGAGCTAACTCTACACTAGAAGAATTTACAACTCTATCAGACCCATTTTTTGACCTAGGCCCTCAAAACAGTCTACCAAGAACTAGCTCACTCAGTGTCCTAGACCAGCCAGACCTTGAGCTCCCTGGTTCACCACCCCATAGTGGTAAACACATTAGGGACAAGGAGACCCCTCCATCCACACCCCCTGACATTCACTTTATTCAGAACTTGGGGCTCAGTCATCTTAAATCTGCTCAACAAACTTCTACTAGTCCTAGTGTCCCTGTCATCCATATACCAGTTGCTCAAGTCAACCCTTTTCCTCATCAGAACATCATTATGGCAGCCTGGTATGCACCTTTGGTTTTACCCCAGCCTCTAGTACCATTACCAAATGATTATCAATCAAAGATCCCACACTTCACTGCAAAAGAGTCTACCACGGCACAATACCATGTAGATAGGATGGAAGATTCTTTTGACTACATGGAGATAGATGATGATACAATCAAAATGAGAATCTTTTCCCAGAGCTTAGGGGGTGATGTGAAGAAATGGTTTAAAGGCCTACCTCCAGGTAGCATTAATGATATTCCATCTCTATATCAGACTTTCATAAACAAATGGGAGGTTAAGGCCAACCCTCACCAATTCCTAGCAAAGTATATGAACCTTAAAAGAAACGTAGGAGAGAGTGTTCATGATTACACAATGAGATTTAACAGAATTTACAATGCTCTTCCTCCACACATGAAACCTCCCCAAGGTATGGCTCTAGCGAAATACCCCGAAGGCTTTGATGCTGATATGGCCTACCAGCTTAGGGAAAGAGATTACAACACATTGGAAGACATGCAAAAAGGAGCAGTGAGTGTAGAGGCCAATATGATTGAGAAAAGAGCAATATTGAGAGATGAGAAAAGGGTAACATATATAGACAACAATGTAGCTTCCACATCTGATCCAAATCATGACCATCTATCTAAAAAATTGGAGAAGCTATACCAAATGATGGAAAAAATGGTTGTCACAGTTAGTAACCAAAACAGAAATCAAAACCATAACCAGAACCAAAACTTTAGAAGAAATAATGCCACTCCCAACAGACAAAGAGAATCAGATCAGCAAGTTATTCCCCCATTCCAAGAGAAATTTCTTGATGAAGATGAGGGAATCATAGAAGAGTCTGAAGGAAATATAATAAACATGTTTGAAACAGAAGATTCAATCCATAACTGTTACACAGAAGAAGACCAGTCCCCACCCTCTTGTTGGGACGAGGAATGGTTGGAATCTGAGGATTACAAGTTAGGATTTGAAAATGCCATGATGTAGGTCAGAGAACAATATGAACTTAGAAGAAAAAAGAGCTCAGAAACTACCAAACCAAAAGCTTCTGAGGTCACCATCAAGAAAAAACCTAAGAAAACTTCTAAAGCAACTGCTGAAAGTAACAAATCAGCAGCTGAGAGTTCTGGGAAGAACAAAGGAAAAGACAACCAAAACACTGATACACAGGGTAAACCAACCAGCAGCACTGACACTACAGTTAGTGCTC
Source organism: Pinus albicaulis (assembly GCA_034641835.2). NCBI lineage: Eukaryota > Viridiplantae > Streptophyta > Pinopsida > Pinales > Pinaceae > Pinus > Pinus albicaulis. The sequence goes on from JAXQQM020076672.1 coordinate 77,804, forward strand.
CTAATAAAATAGTTTCTAACATTGTACATAGTGAGAATTAACACACTGATTCAGCCACTACGGTGGTGACTAACAAAACAGAGTGGAACATTCCAAAGAGTTAGTCCACTTTCAATCTGGAAAGTGAAATTGTAAGAATTAAAATCTCTATCCCACTCTCTGAGCTGGCCACTCAGGATGTATATAAAGGCCAAATTTTGAAGGCATTAAACTTAGGTGAGAACAGTGACACCGTAAATCTGAGTGATGATCAACCAGCCCTTCTGTTTGGTCCAAAGATTGAAGGGAAGTTTCAGGAAGGGGTAGTGCCCCCTTTTTATATTAGCCTTAATATCCATGATAATATTCTCCACAATGCAATGCATGATTCTGGGGCGTCACACAACCTAATGCCTAAAGTAGTGATGGAAAGATTAGGCCTAGAGATAACCCGTCCCTCTAAAGACCTATATTCATTTGACTCTAGCAGAGTAAAGTGTCTTAGCCTGATCAAATATTTGTGTGTGAGCCTTACCCAGATTCCAGCAAAATGTATGGTCATAAATGTCATTGTGGCAGATGTGCCACCCAAGTATGGCATGTTATTATCAAGATCATGGGGAGCCAAGTTGCAAGGAACTATGCAGATGGATGGGGCCTATGCCACAATCCCCATCTTTGGCCAACTTAGAAGATTGTACAGGGAGGCACAAATGAAATTCCTGGTTAGTAGCCCTGAAAAGCCTGAAAACTCTCCTTTATACTCTGTACATACAGACCTTGACTCCTTCATCCTTTGTAATGATGAATCCTTAGAAGGGTCAGCGTCCAAAAACAAAAATACGAACGAGGGAACAGAGGCCATGGACTTTAACATAATGGCTACTCTAGACTTAGAAGAGGAAAATGTAGAAAACTTAGAATAGTGCACTGAACTAAAAACTCAAAGTGAACCAGGAACAAAACCCAATCAGCCAACTAGTCACCTCTCTGATTTCCACACACATGACAAAAAACAAAACGACCCACAACCTGGTGCAGCTCCTATAATGCAACATAATGGTGAACCCAACCGTAAGGGAGGAAGTAATGATAAAACAAAAAATGAATCCTAGTGGGAGATGAATTTCGATGGGTCATGCACCAAGAGAACTGTTGGAGCAGGAGTGTGGATACATAACGCAGAGAGGGGTTATGCAGAGAGCCATGCCTGCAACCTGCATTTCAAGTGTACGAACAATATTGCAGAATATGAGGCTCTAATCCTAGGCTTAACTCTGTTGAAAAAATTAGGAGCCCATAGGATAACTGTGGGTGGAGACTCTGAGCTGATCATTAAACAGGTGAGTGGTGAATACACAGCGAAACATCCTAGGCTGAGAGAATATAGGAATGACACTATGGATTTATTGAAAACATTTGTTGAGTACGAATTAGTGTTTGTTCCTAGGAGTCAAAATGTCATTGCAAACGGATTAGCTTGCCTAGCTAGTTCATACCCTAAGACTCCAAGCGACCAACAGATCATCATTCAGACCAAATTCAGACCTACAGTGTCGGAAAATGAAAAATATTGGCAGGTTTTTTAAGGAGATAAACAAATTGAGGATTTTCTGGAAGGAAGGAGTGAGTTTGAATTTTCTAATTCAGACCCAAAATATGATAGTAGCTGCCTAAGTGAAGAATCCTCAGATGAGGAAGAAACACCCTGTAACATAGAAATAAACACTTTAAACGAACAGACTGGAAATCCAAACGAAAAATGTGAAAACGCAGATAGTGAAGAAGTAGAGGTGCCGCAAACCAAAGATAAGAACATACCTCGAGGTTTGGCACCTTTAGAAGACCTTTTTGACTTCGATGATGTAGCAAAAAATCCCACCATAGAACATGTAGACTCTGATGTTGAGGAATGCAACAAGATAAGCCCAAAATGATCAAATTGGCTAAGTCCCTGCCTGCAAACACGGAAAAGAAGTACATTGACCTCTTCAAGGAATTCATTGATGTGTTTGCTTGGAGTTATGAGGAATTAAAGGCCTATGACAAAAACATCATACAACATAAGATACCCTTGAAATAAAACCAGAAGCCCTTCAGAAAAAAACTTCGCAGAATAAACCCAAAACAATTGCCTGCAATGGAAAAATAAATTAAGAAGATGTATGAAGCAGGTATAATTGTGCCTGTGAGGTTCTATGATTGGGTATCCAACCTAGTGGCTGTGAGAAAGAAAACAGGGGAGATCAGGCTGTGCATTGATTTCAGGAATCTTAATAGAGCCTCACTCAAAGACAATTACCCTTTGCCAAAAATGGATCACATCCTTCAGAGGGTAGTATGCTCAAAAAGGATCTCCTTGCTAGATGGGTTTTCAGGTAACAACCAAGTCTTAGTAATCCCAGAAGACCAACTCAAGACAGTCTTTACCACTCCATGGGGCACCTTTATGTATGTAAAAATTCCCTTTGGACTGATGAATGCTGGTGCAACCTTCCAAAGAGCAACGGATATAGCTTTTTCAGATGAGATAGGACACTTCATTGTTATTTACTTGGATGACATAACATTCTATTTTAAGACTGAAGAAGAACACCTGAAACATCTGAGAAAAGTGTTTGAAAAAGGTAGAAGGTTTGGTCTGTCATTGAATCCTAAAAAGAATGTATTTGGGCTGCAAGAAGGAAAGCTTCTTGGCCACATTATATCTTAAAAGGGAATTAGGATAGATCCACAAAGAGTTGAGGGAATACTACAGATCACACACCCAAGGAACATCAAAGAATTACGGTCCTTCATTGGGAAAATTAACTTCCTTAGGAGGTTTATTCCCAACCTAGCTGAACACCTTAGGAATATGACTAACATGATGAAGAAAGGTGTAGGAGTTAAATGGAGTGTTGGAGATAAACAATATTTTGAATCAGTAAAAATTTTACTTACCCAAGATCCTGTTCTGATTAGCCTTGATTTCTCAAAGGAATTCCTAATATTTTCATTTGCCTCTGAGCATACAGTGGCTGCAGTCCTACTGCAGAAAAATCTTGAGGGAATGGAACAGCCAATTGCCTTTTTCAGCAAAGCACTAAGGGATGCACCCTTAAAATACAACATAATGGAAAAGCAAGCCTATGCTCTGATCAAGGCCTTAAAGGACTTTAGGGTGTACATACTGCATTCCCACACCATAGCTTATGTGCCAAATATAGTGGTTAAAGGAATATTGTCTCAAGACCCAGATGGGAAAAGGGGCAAATGGATTGCTGTGATCTTAGAATATGACCTTGAGATAAAACCCACCAAACTAATTAAAGGTCAGGGCTTAGCACAACTGATGGCTGAATCAAATCTACAAGCCCTAGACATTAACATGGTAAATGCCTTGGATGAGCAGCATGGATTTCCTGATCCCACTGTCGAGGAAAAGTTTCAGAGCTCTCCTTGGTATTCTGACATTCTGTATGTACTTACACACCTCAATTCCCCTCCTGAACTATCAAAGACCAAGGCTAGATTCTTAAAGCTGAAATCTAAGAGCTATTGCATAATAAATAACTGCTTATACTGGAAGAATCCGAATGGCCTATTGCTTAAATGTGTGCCTGAAAATTAGGCAGAGAGGATTAAACAAGAATTCCATGCAGGAGAGTGTGGAGGCCACTTGCGCTGGAAGGCTACTGCAAACAAAATACTCAGAGCTAGCTACTATTTTCCTACACTCTTCAATGATACGCATAAGATGATAATTTCCTACCACAAATGCCAGATTTTTGAGGGAAAAATAAAACTTCTCCCCTTACCTCTACAACCCATCATTGTTGAGGGTCCCTTTATGCAATGGGGCCTAGATTTCATACGAGAGATTCATCCTGCTTCTTCTGCACAACATAAATGGATCCTAGCAGCCACAGACTATTTCACTAAGTGGATAGAGGCCATACCTACTAGGAATGCCACAGATTCAGTCATCATTAGTTTCCTAGAAGGTCATATCCTCTATCGGTTTGGCTGCCCAAGGAAAATAATCACTAATAATGCTGCTGCTTTCGGATCCATTACCCTCAAGGTAATGGATTAGCTGAATCATCAAACAAGAGCTTGGTGATCATCATCAAAAAGCTGCTGGAAGAGAACAAAAAGTCATGGCATAACAAGTTAATGCATGCCTTGTGGGCTGACAGGCTTACAAAAAAGAAGTCCATTGGCATGTCACCATATCAGCTTGTCTATGGGACAGAAGCAGTGTTTCCTACCATCCTTGGGGTACTAGTGATTAAGTTGGTCCAAGAGATTCAAATAGAAGAAGACAATATGGTAGAAGGATAAACCAGAAAATTCATCTCCAGCAAACAAGGGAAGAGGTTTACAACAGAGTAGTGAAGGTTCAGGAAAATATAAAGAAATTGTTTGAAAAAATAACCAAAGCTGCTGATTTCAAAATTGGGGATAAAGTTCTGAAGTGGGACTCAAGAAGAGAGGATAAAGGAAAGCACGACAATTTTAACAGTCTGTGGCAAGGTCCATACATCATCCAGGCCACTGTGGGTCCAAATGCCTTCTTCCTACAGGAATCAGATGGTACAGAGCTGTTTGGGGGTCCTATCAATGGCAGGATGCTCAAACACTACTTCTACTGATTTTCAATTTCCATTTTTCATTTCCATTGTACATACCATTGCAGTGTTTTGTTTTCAAGAAAAGAGAAAAATGTTTCAAAAAACAAAGAGAAAGGAGAGTTTCATACATGCTCAAAACATGAACCTCTGAAGTATAAATATTGGCTCTAATATGATCAAAACCTGAGCCAAAGGAAGAAAATAAGCTAGTCCTAACATGATCAAAATATGGACCAACAAAGAAGAAAGCAGAACCAGCTCTAACATGCCCAAACCAAAGTTGAAATGAAGAAAATAAGGTGACTCTAACAAGCTCAAACCTTGAGTCACAAAAAGAAAGAAGGATGCTTCAAGATTTCAGATTTCAAGCCTTCAAAGTTTTGTTTTCCGTTTTCAGCAATTTTCTGCCCATGTACAACTGTCTTTATGCCTTGGATCCACAGCAAACTAGACTGTCTAATCCTAGTTTGACTATTTTTAAATTTTTGTTGTAGAATATAAAGAAGAAATCTGCTGGACAGTTTAATCCCAACAGATATTAGATTAGGTAGAGAAACCATCTGAGACCAACAGTCTAATCTGGTCTCATGGAGCAATAAGGATAGATTTAGAATAGGTTTATTTTCTGTTTTAAAAATAAATGATGTAAAGGGTTTGCTAGTTCAAATGCACCCTAGATGAAAAAATGCTAGGATTGTAGGATGGGTAGGTAGATTGTTTGGGAGTGTTTTTGCTGATCTATCATATTAGTGGCAGCTGAAAATCAAAGAAAGGTGGCTCAAGCAGTAGGCATCTGGCCTACACCAAAGATCATTTTCTAAATTCTTGACTCCTTCAAGAAGAAGCCATCCCCATGTGGAGCCACTGTTAGCCCCTTATAAATTCCTTGACAAGCAAGTAAGGGGCTATTTTTCTTTATGAGCCTTCAAGGAATGCATTTCCCTTGAAAACACATCATCCTTGAAGCCTTTTTATGTTCCCTGCTGTTGACTATTTCCCTCTGCTGTTCTTGAGTCTATGAGCCTCACTGATTGCTAAAAATTCTGCTCCAAAAGGCCCTTATTTTCCCCTTGTACCTCTGCAAAACTCCCCTTTTTCCTCTTTTTCCCCTTTGTCAAAATCCCCCTTTAACCTCTAAATCCTCCCTATTTTCCCTTTAAAATCCTACATCCACCCTTTGTTTGGCCAAATTCCCCTTTTTTTCCCTTTATCGTTGCCCTTTCCCAATCTTAAAATTCGTTAAAAAAGGGCCAAAACCCACTTTTTAACATTATATTAAGGGCCTAGCTATTGGGAAAAGTACTGAGAGGGGGGGTGAATCAATATTTAGAGCTGAATGAAAAAATTTTCACTTTTTGTTTCTCTTAAACCCATACATTACTTTATTGAACCCAACTCGCATATAAATGTGGATATCCTTAAGAAAACTTGCATATGTCCAGAGATCTTATTATACATTTAATTCTTTACTTAGATCATTGCATCATTCATTCATCAGATGTTTAGTAGTAAGCATGTGCAGTAATAACAGAATAAACCATCACACATAAGCAACACACATGAACACCAGTATTTAAGGTGGAAACCCAATTCGGGAGAAAACCACCGCTGTTGTTGTCTATGTCTTCAATATTTATTATAAAGAAAACTTCTTACAATTTTTTACGGGCGCAGACTCATACCAGCACGCAGGCACCCACCTGCAGAAAGGCTACAACCTTCTCTCATTCTCCAGCCACTACTAGAAGGGAGCTCCAACCCCCTGATTTTAACACGATCTTCTACTGGCAGGATACTTCCACTTTCATACAGAAGGCTTCAACCCTCAAATCCACCAGATTTCTTCAATTTCTTCATCAGACTTATGTCAGGTCTTCATCAGTTCTTTTTCCGATCATCGTAGAGATTCATCATTTCTAGATCATATCCATAGGTGCATCATATATGCAGATATCTCTTAAAGAGATTTATTTATTAACAACCCTTCCATATACACACACTGTATTATGATCCTCTTCTTCTTATATAGTTTAGCCTTTATCAATACCATGAGTCAAAACCACTCAACCGCTAATGGTATTTCTGGACGGGATCAAAATAGGTAATCCAGTGGGGTCTACCCAAGCCCCAAACAACTTTTTATTGTTTTATTTTCTTGATCTGGCAATTAATTAATATAAGGATTTTTAATATCTTAATCTGAGATTGAGATATTAATCCAATTCCCCCTTTAGTTGTTACAAACATTAATGTGCCGCTGACTTATATAAAAACCCAGCAATAATATATATCCATATAACCTTTTGGGCCCTTCAATAATATTTAATCTTCGACTTGGGGGTGAAGATCTCGGTACAACACAACAACGTATATTGAACCAATAATGTGAAGGGAAATCAAGTCCCACACCCTTAATACACAACATAATACTTTGGGTTAAACCCACAAACCTCAATACATGCGTATGGGCCCCAACGTTAACGGTCGTCTCCATTCGACGGTTGTTATCACATCGTGCCGCCTCATTTGATCGGACGGATATCGCTCGGTGAAGACACGTGAACAATAACGCGTGATGGCCACCGTACTTTCGTTAACCTTCGCGCATCTTCCTCATACGACCACTGTCCGATGGCTTCCCTCCAGATCGACGATGCTCAACAATATCACGCGACATCCTTGGTCGAACGTTAACGTGCGATGGCGGTTTTGTAAATACGCTTAAGGATGCGTGTCGCTCATTCTATGGAATCTCTCCTAAACTCTTGAATACCACTTGCATGTCGAGAGCGGTGCAATGAAAACTGGAAACCCCCTTCACTGTTTATTCTGCTCGTGGTTCCTCTCCTTCGCTCAAGGTTTCGTCCATCTTTATTCCGTCATTGCTACGTTTCTCCACGAAATCATAACTTTGTTTTAATTTTTCTTCCTCTGCATTATCAGTTCATATAACCATAATACTGTTATACAGCTCTAATGAAATCCTTATGGACTATTCGACTCGGTTCTTTTGCATTCAACAGGGACACCTTTCTTTGTATTTTCTAACACATGCGGGACGCACTATTACTTTGACTGATAGAGCTTATGTGCCTTGCACACACAGAGCACGTCCATGGCTCACTCTCCCAACAGGAGTTCACACAGAGTTTCAGGTCATTCCATATGAAAATTGAACCAATCAATACCCAAATACTCTCGGTATTCTCCACCCATCAGAGTATCACCAAAACTCAATCATACACAGGATTTCCTTTATCCTCCATCAGGATGCATACATACACTGAACTTATTCAAGAAAAGCTTCACACATGATTTAACTTGTCCTTATTTACATCGAATTTCCCATTAAATACAGAGCTTCGTTCAATTCACATTCAGTCGTATATTCTGCTTGTATAGAACTGCTAATGGTTTTCTGAGTTCTTTATACAGTCTGCATCCTTTTTCAGAGAGTTTCCATCAAGGACAATCAATTCAATATACTAGGATACCATAAATGCCAACAATAGAACACATGGTATATTGAATATCCCTCTTAGTATCCATAAGAGGGATATGGCTAGATGAACCTGATAGGGATGACCGTTTATCCATGGCTGAAAAATTATTTAAACTAAATGCTGACAAGACGTGCCAACGAGCCATTGATTCTACCCGTCGTGGAAGATAGCTGTGACCAACTCAGCGTCTTGCATCACTGCGGGGGATCTCGAGGTATGAATGAAAATTTTGGCTGGTGCCCCTGCACTCAATCTCTGCCATTCATCTATGTTGTCCCCGCAGTCAACTCGGTCAACTGCGGAGGCACTTGTCTTGATATCCGGTGCGCTAGTTGTGTCCGCGGGTTGGGCCTTTTGATAGGAACTTTAATTATTAGCGCAGAAATGCCAACAATCTCCCCCTTTGGACTTGATGGCAACCATGACTAGAAATACATTCAGCAATATTCTCCCCCTTTGACATCAAGGGCAAAGGATAGATCAAGATCCTTTGTACCGACAATACCATGCTCCCCCTAAGATCATGTTGCATCTTCAAACATAATTATAATGCCAACAATGCATCCTTTCCACAAGACCAATGCTCCCCCTTAACCTGTGCATCCAGAGATACCCAATAGCACTACAGCTGTGCTGAAGAATGCTGACCCAGAAAAAAATTGTCAGCAACTACCCATACACGGTTTTCTGTATTTAAGTAGATCTGATCTTCTGCATGGCAGAGACTACTCCCAGCTTCTGTCTGAGATATTCGAACGCTTCCCTGGGTAAAGGTTTGGTAAATATATCAGCAACTTGTTCTTTGGAGGGCACATATTCCAACTTCACCTTTTGTTCAAGCACTTGTTCACGTAAGAAGTGATACTTGATGGGAATGTGCTTGGTCTTGGAATTCATAATAGGATTCCTTGAGATACTGATGGCACTTGTGTTATCACACATAATGGATATAGGAGGTGAAAATTTGATTTGAAAGTCTTGTAAGGTTTGCATCATCCAGAGAAGTTGAGTGCAACATGATGCAACAACCACATATTCTACTTCTGCTGTAGATAAGGCAATAGAGCTTTGCTTCTTGCTGAACCAAGATACTAACCGAGGCCCCATGTAGAATGCACCACCACTAGTGCTTTTCCGATCATCAACATTTCCAGCCCAATCTACATCAATGTAAGCATGAAGAGTGAGATCAGCATTCTTTGGATACCACAGTCCAAATTCTTGAGTTCCTTGTAGATATTTGAATATTCTTTTGACAGCCTGAAGGTGAGACTCTTTTGGATTAGCTTGGAATTGTCCAACAATTCCAACTGCATGCATAATGTTTGGTCTAGTCCCAGTGAGATAAAGTAGACTTCCTATGATAGATCTGTATTCTAGTTGATTCATTGTGGGAGAATCATCATGAGAACTGAGATTACGTCTGGTTACCATTGGTGTACTTACAGGTTTGCACTCTTCCATGCCATACTTCTTCAAAAATTTCTTAAGATATTTTGTTTGTGATAAGAATATGCTCTCTGTTGCTTGTTGCACTTGCAAGCCAAGAAAGAATTTTAGTTCCCCAAGTAAAGACATTTCAAATTCTTGTTGCATATCAGAAGCAAATTTCTGACTCATAGACTCTTCATTACTTCCAAAAATGATATCATCAACATATACAACCACAATCAATAGGTTATCATTTTCAGTTTTTGTGTATAAGTTGCTATCAGCAGACCCCTTTGAAAATCCTTGTTGATGAAGATATTTGTCAAGATGATAATACCATGCCCTTGGAGCTTGTTTGAGACCATATAGAGCCTTTTTAAGTCTACAAACAATATTTTCATCATTTCCCAAAATTAATCCTTCTGGTTGTTCTATATAAGCTTCTTCTTCTAGATCTCCATTGATAAAAGCATATTTAACATCCATTTGATAAACTTTGATTTGTTCGAAGCTTCAAAAAGCAAGAAACATTCTTATGGCTTCAAGTCTAGCTACAGGAGCAAAATTTTCTTCAAAGTCTATACCTTCTTGTTGAGCATACCCCTTGCAAACAAGTCTAGCTTTATTTCTTATAACATCCCCATTCTCATTTAACTTGTTTTTGAATATCCATTTAGTTCCAATGACATTTTTGTCATGAGGTCTTAGTACTAATTCCCAAGTGTGATTCTTTTCAATTTTATCAAGCTCTTCATTCATGGCTTGAATCCAACATTCATCTTTGCTAGCTTGACTGACATTGTGAGGTTCAATAGTGGACAGAAATGCCAGATTGCTAGAAGATCCTACAAGAGTCCTTCTTGTTTGTACACCTGATCCCTTTTCTCCCAAAATTTGAGATTCTGGATGATTCTTTTGAACATATCTGGATGGAGCCTTTTCAGATAAATCATCTTCGGGTTCTTCATTGGGTTCACTTTCTACATCATTCCCATTTGATGTAGAAGGATATATGTCATCATCGTCTTCTGTTGTTTGTTTTTCTTCTTTTGGAGCTGTAGGAGACTCATCAATAACAACATCAATACATTCAACAATCTTCCGAAGTCTTTTATTGTAACATTTATATGCTCTACTTCTTGAGGAGTAACCAAGTAGTATTCCCTCATCTGCTCTGGGTTCAAAATTGCCAAGCTTTTCAACATTATTTTTGATAAAGCATTTGCTTCCAAAAACTCTAAAATGCTTCACAGTGGGAGGATTACCATACCATAGTTCATATGGAGTTTTATCACTATTTACACGAACATGTGCCTTGTTAAGAATATTTACCGCTGTATGTGCTGCTTCTCCCCAAAATGTGTCAGGTGTTCCAGAATCATCAAGCATAGCTCTAGCCATTTGTTGAACTGTTCTATTCATTATTTCTGCTACTCCATTTTGTTGTGGAGTACCTGCTACCGAAAATTGTCTTTTTATACCATGTTGTTCACAAAATTCAGGGAATTCATTTGATGTATATTCTCCTCCTTGATCAGATCTGAGACACTTTATTTTTAGATCTAATTCATTCTCAACTAGTGCTTTGAAGATCTGAAATTTCTCAAATGCTTCATCTTTGTGTTTAAGCAGCCCAATCCAACACATTCTAGAGAAATCATCAATGAACAAGATATAGTATTCTTCACCACGTGGTGACTTTTTCCTCATAGGTCCACATATGTCGGTATGAATGAGTTCAAGAGGCTTGCTTGATGATCCTTCCTTGGCATTAAATTGTACTATGGTTTGCTTGCTGAATTGGCAAGATTTGCATATGATATTTTCAGGTAGAGTAATATTGGGAAGATCACGAACAACTTTAAGTCTGCTTGATTTGTTGATTTGAGAGAAGCTCAGATGCCCCAACCTTCTATGCCATAGCCAGTTTTCTGAATATTTACTCAAGTAACATTGTTCTTTGCAGTTCTTCAATACATACAGATTGCTTGGAGTTCTGTTTCCTTTTATAATTGTTTTACCTGTATCAAGATCATGTACCACACATTCTTTTGAACTAAAGACAACTTCAGTTCCTTGATCACACATTTGACTTACACTTAACAGGTTATGCTTTAATCCATCTACATACATGACATTATTAGCTTTCACCTTTTCTTTTAGAAAAATAGACCCTTTTCCCTTAATAACAGCAGGAGTATCATTTCCAAATGTAACATTCTTCTCTTTTTCTAGAGCACTATATGCAAGAGGTTTTTTTTTGTCACCTGTCATGTGTTTAGAGCATCCACTGTCAATGTACCATTGTTTTGCTTCACCTTCTGCAAATAAAGCTATGCCACAATTTTCAACCTGTAATTCCTTCTTTTTCCACACTTTGGAGCTTGAAGGAAATTTCTCTTTTGGCTGGATTTTGCTCCTGCATTTAGATTCTTCATGGCCAAAGTTATTGCAATAAGCACATTCAACTTCATTTTGAAGAGGAGAAAAGTTGTTATAGGTATTCTTCTTTGTTCCAATATCCCTCCTTTTCTTTCTTGCTTCTCTTGTCATAATGTTTTTGTATGCAACACATTGAACAACTTTATAACCAAAATTGTGACATGAGAAACATTTTCCATTGAAGAAGAATTTTCTGCGATCATGAAATCTTCTACTTGAATTTACCTGTTGGTTGGTGTTTCTTTGAAAGGTATTCTTGTTAATGTTCTTTGAATTGAGCTGGTCATGCTTTACCTGTGAGGATTCTTTATTCCCTTGCTGAGTGGCAGAATGTTGTATACTGGTTGTAGTTGCTTTTAGATAGTTTGGTGCTGAAGTCTGAGAAGATTCTCCGATATATCCAAGACCTCTCTTTATAAAAGGAGAACGTTGTACCTTGATAATCTCATCTAAGGTTTCAGATCCTTTAGAAAATCTAAGATTCAAAGTCTTCACTTCCTCAATCTCTTTTCTTAGACTTACTATTTCACATTCTAATTTCTCATTGTGTTTCTCCTTTTCTTCAAGCTGATTTTTTAGAGTTTCTATGGATATTTTACTTTCTTCTAAGCATCTTTTACTTTCTTCTAAGCATATTTTGAGTTGATTGAATTCATAAAGAAAATAATTGTCCTCTAAAGAATTCATAAAAGTATCTTTTTCTTCTCTAGATTCCTTTTCAAATGCCATGAGAAGTCTAAGATCTTGTTCACATTCTTCCTCACTGTCAGATAACCCATCACTGTCTTCATGAGTATAGTAACTTTTTCTAGTGCTAAACTGGTTTTTATTCCTTCTTGCTACTTCATTTCCTTTTTCATGTGTTTCTTTGTGAGGACACTTAGCAGCATAATGACCAACTCTTCCACAAGAAAAACATTTGAAAGGAAGCTTACCTCTAAACCGTCTTGTACCAAGTTGGAGTTTCTTTACAAAATTTACCTCATCTTCTTCTAAGATATACCCTAATCCTTTTGTTTCTTGTACTTCTTTCCCTTTTGTAGAATCTCTAAAGATGGATTCTTTGACTTCAGATGGTCCTCCTCTTCTCATTTCATATGCAGTTAGTATGCCATGAAGTTGCACCACAGTAAGATTTTGAAGATCCTGTTTTTCTTCAAGAGCAGCAACTTTTGACTCAAATTTTGTCGTTAGTGATCTTAAAACTTTCTCAAACAAAGTAGATTCGGTTATTGTTTCTCCCATATTTCTCATACGATTTACAATATCATCAAGACGTAAAAAGAAATTGGTAATGCTCTCCTCATTATGCATTTTTAGATTCTCATATTGAATTTTAAGAGTTTGGAGTTTAGCACTTTTTACCTTTGCATCACCTTCATAACTTAGAATGATTTTGTCCCATATGGCCTTTGCTGTATTCAGCTGCATGACTTTGACAAATTCTGATTCAGTTAGACTTCCCAATAGAGCATGACCGCTTTTGCATTTGTTTCGTAATTCTTTCTTTCCGTTGGATCTGTTGGTTCTGAGACTGGATATTGATATCCTCCTTCAACAATATCCCATACATCTACTCCCAGAGACTGAAGATAGGATCTCATCCTTGTTTTCCAGAAGATTATATTGTTTCCGTTGAAGAGCGAAGGCCTGATAGATGCTGTTCCATCTTGATTTCTCATCTTTATTGATCTTCCTTCTAGCGGCTAAGCTTTTTCAGAAGGACCTACTCTGATACCAATTGTTGGGAAAAATACTGAGGGGGGGGTGAATCAGTATTTAGAGCTAACTGAATTTTTTTTCACTTTTTGTTTCTCTTAAACCCATACGTTACTTTACTGAACCCAAATTGCATATAAATGTGGATATCCTTAAGAAAACTTGCATATGCCCAGAGATATTATTATACGTTTAATTCTTTACTTAGATCATTGCATCATTCATTCATCAGATATTTAGTAGTAAGCATGTGCAATAATAATAAAATAAACCATCACACATAAGAAACACACATGAACACCAGTATTTAAGGTGGAAACCAAATTCGAGAGAAAACCACCGCTACTGTCATCCCTGTCTTCAATATTTATTATAAAGAAAACTTCTTACAATTTTTTACTGGCGTGGACTCATACCAGCACGGAGGTACCCACCTACAGAAAGGCTACAACCTTCTCTTGTTCTCCAGCCACTACTGGAAGGGAGCTCCAACCCCCTGATTTTAACACCAGCTTCTACTGGCAGGATACTTCCACTTTCACACAGAAGGCTTCAACCCTTAGATCCACCAAATTTCTTCAATTTCTTCATCAAAATTTCGTCAGGTCTTCATCATTTCTTTTGCTGATCATCGTAGAGATTCATCATTTCTAGATCATATCCATAGGTGCATCATATATTCAGATATCTCTTAAAGAGATTTATTTATTAACAACCGTTCCATATACACACACTGTATTATGATCCTCTTCTCCTTATATAGTTTAGCCTTTATCAATACCATGAGTCAAAACCATTCAACCGCTAATGGTATTCCTGGACAGGATCAAAATAGGTAATCCAGCGGGGTCTACCCAAGCCCCAAACAACTTTTCATTGTTTTATTTTCTTGATCTGGAAATTAATTAATCTAAGGCTTTTTAATATCTTAATCTGAGATTGAGATATTAATCCAATTCCCCCTTTAGTTGTTACAAACATTAACGTGCCGCTAACTTATATAAAAACCCAGCAGTAATATATATCCATATAACCTTTCGGGCCCTTCAATAATATTTAATCTTCGACTTGGGGGTGAAGATCTCAGCATAACACAACAACGTATATTGAACCAATAATGTGAAGGGAAATGGGGTCCCACACCCTTAATACACGACATAATACTTTGGGTTAAACCCGCAAACCTCAATACATGCGTATGGGCCCCAACGTTAATAGTCGTCTCCACTCGATGGTTGTTATCGCGTCGTGCTCCCTCATTTGATCGGATGGATATCGCTCGGCGAAGACGCGCGAACAATAACGCGCGATGGCCGCCATAATTTGGTTAACCTTCGTGCATCTTCCTCATACAACCATCATCCGATGGCTTCTCTCCAGATCGATGGTGCTCAACAATATCGCGTGGCATCCTTGGTCGAACATTAACGTGCGATGGCGTGCAGTGATGGCAGTTTTGTAAATACGATCAGGGACGTGTGTCACTCATTCTATGGAATCGATCCCAACCTCTTGAATACCGCTTGCCCGTCGAGAGCAGTGCGATGAAAATCGGAAACTCCCTTCACTGTTTATTCTGCTCATGGTTCCTCTCCTTCACTCAAGGTTCCGTCTGTCTTTATTCTGTCATTGCTACATTTCTCCACGAAAGCATAACTTTGTTTTAACTGTTCTTCCTCTGCGTTATCATTTCATATAACCATAATAGTGTTATACAGCTCCGATGAAATCCTTATGGACGATTTGACTCGGTTATTTTGCATTCAACAGGGACACCTTTCTTTGTATTGTCTAACACATGTGGAACACACTATTACTTTGACCGATAGAGCTTATGTGCCATGCACACACAGAGCACGTCTGTGGCTCACTCTCCCAACAGGACTTCACATAGAGTTTCAGGGCATTCCGTACGAGAATTGAACCAATCAATACCCAAATACTCTCGGTATTCTCCACCCATTAGAGTATCACCAGAACTAAATCATACACAGGATTTCCTTTATCCTCCATCAGGATGCATACATACACCGAACTTATTCAAGAAAATCTTCACACATGATTTAACTCATCCTTATTTACATCGAATTTCCCATTAAATACAAAGCTTTTTTCAATTCACATTCAGTCGTATATTCTGCTTGTATAGAACTGCTGATGGTTTTCTGAGTTCTTTATACAGTCTGCATCCTTTTTCAGAGAGTTACCATCAAGGACAATCAATTCAATATACTAGGATACCAGAAATGCCAACAATATAACACATGGTATATTGAATATCCCTCTCAATATCCATAAGAGGGATATGGCTAGATGAACCTGATAGGGACGACCGTTTAGCCATGGCTGAAAAATTCTTTAAACTAAATGCTGACAAGACGTGCCAGCGAGCCGTTGATTCTACCCGATGTGGAAGACAGCTGTGACCAACTCAGCGTCTTGCGTCACTGCGGGGGCTCTCGAGGTACGGATGAAAAATTTTTCTAGTTCCCCCGCACTCAATCTCTGCCATTCATCTCTGTTGTCCCCGCAGTCAACTTGGTCAACTGCAGAGGCACTTGTCCTGATATCCGGTGCGCTAGTTGTGTCCGCGGGTTGGGCCTTTTGATAGGAACTTTAATTATCAGCACAAAAATGCCAACACTAGCCCCTTTTCCGCCAGCCCCAACCACTTCCCCACACATGCCCTAGCGCTAAGACCAAGTGCTTAAGTCTTAGGCACCAATCGCAATCGGAGTGTCGGACGGGCGCATTTCATTTGTTACAACCGAAAAACTCCGATGCGATTGTATTTTGTTGTTAAGTCCTCTGTGACGTGTTCTCCACCGTTGATCTACCACGTAGATCGGATGGCCCGCGCTAATAAAAAATCTGCTCAATCGCAATGTTTATGTCAAGTCCCCCGATCGGCTCATCGCAAATATTTGCGATGCAATAAATTGCAACTCCCCTCTGATCGTTCCGATCCCCGATCATCGCAATCACAAATGTTAAATATGTCACCTCCACTACCTCCCCGATTGCGATCCCCCGACTGCATCCCCACCGTTGATCTATCAATTAGATCTGACGGTTGAGTACCAATCGCACTTCCCGTCCCAATCGCAATCGGAACATTGTATGTGCCGCTCCTTTGTTTCGCCCGATCACAACCTTTCCCTTTGATTGCATCACAAGTCCCGTTCTGTGATTGCGATTACCCCCTGCTCCCGATCTCTGATTGCGATTGACCCCTCCGATCCCACCACTAAATTCCTCCGCCATTCATGACAAAAACCCCTTTTTCCTTTGTTAAACCTGAATTCTGGTTTTATTTCATATACAAAGGGTTTGTGCCAATCGCATCGGAAATATTGTTTCATATATGTGTCCCACCTCGTACGATCGTTCCATCACATTCCATTGCATTTCATTGCATTTCTGTGTATTTCTTCATAAGTCCAAAGTTCTGTGTCTTGCACTAAAGTTTAACGTTTTATGTTCATTCTGTCAATGTTCATAAATCATTTCACGGATCAATCTCCGCCGTCGATCTATGCCTCCAGATCATGATCAAAAGGCCCACGCCCATTTCTCCACCATAACCCTATAGGCCACAGTCTACGCCATATCAATGAATTTTTTTCATTTTTTCATCCAAAAACATTGTTTCACCACCGCTGCACTATTTGTTCTCCCATCCTCCATAGCCATTCCCCCTATGCATGGATTTCATAACTCAGTCCCGTATTTTGCAGGATTATCAGATGGGAGAGGCCGCCATGATTACACAGTCCTTATCACAGAAGCAAGATTTCACAGAAAGAGATATAAATGAAGCAGCAGAGAGCTCAATGCACAGAAAACTAAGTCATCAGGGCAGCTACATCAGCAAAAACGCTCCTACCCGAGAAAAGGACAAGCACCCATTCCATCTCCATTATTTACCATGTTCCGGAGAAGATTTCCGCCTTGACCACAGTCCGGAGCTACTAGAGCATTTGTGTCACAAGTATGGCAGACCATTCAGTCATTTATTCCTCTTTTTGTTTAATCACCAAAGGTACTACAGAGTTCTGTAGCCAGAGTACATCAGGACCATACCAGAGTAAACGGAAGCCGAAGAAGACCACTCTGACACTCAAAAGAATGCCAGGGATAAATGCAGAGCATTTAAACAGAATAGGCTTCGGCCCTCTCTTTCTTTTCTGAGTTTTAATGATTCATTTAGTGCTGCACCTACCTCTTCGACTCATCTTTCTATTATAAAACTCATAAGAAAACTATTGTAGAGGTTGTTGATCAGTTATCACAGAATTGCAAGTAGTTTCTTTTGCGACACAGTCTCTGTGTAAAGTTGTAAGATAGGCTGAGGAATATGATTTCAGACTGAGTATTCAACTATTGGAAATGTTGTACTTGACTAGTATTTCTATTTAATATGACAAGCACATTTATTTGGATCCTGATCTAAAGCAGCGGTGATGTTTTCCTATCTCTGTGTTTTAAGTCATTTCATTTCGTTTCTACTGGCTTTCATCAGAATATTTGCATAGGATTTACCCTTGTTAGGTACCCTATGTTTCTGCTCTCCTTGCCATTGATGTTGTTCTTCTGAATGTGTTTCTAAGAATTGATTTCAGTTAATTTAACCAGCGTAGTGGATGTTATTACCTGCTCTCTGATGTATGAATTGAATGAATATGTTCTTAGATGTTTCTTGTTAGGATTTAGCTGGAAGAGTTGGGAACACTAGGGATTAGAGTTAGCCCTGTCCACTAGGATCCTTGTGCAACCAGTTGGTCTTTAAATTTGTGCCCTAAATATGTGTTGTCTCCTCCTCTCCTACCATTCCATATCACACAATCATCTTTAAGATCCAACATTTTAGATGACTAGCCTAATTGAACGCCTGCCTATTGATTAGCAAGAAAATCCTTTCCTGAATCCATTTCCCAATGGTTTTGAATGCTCCTTGGAATATTTCACCTCTGCCTTATTCCTCTTTTCTCATCCTTGTCTTACATTGACCTCTTCTTTCCTGATAACCAGCAATCAAACAAACAAACCCTGTGCCTATAACTAGCCTAACATCTTAAAATTTGCGCTTAAAAGACATAAAACCTTTGTTTATATAGAGAGATCCCTCTCTGGACCCAGGAGGGCTAGATCCTGAGGTATGAAAGTGGTTTTTATGTTGTATCATCTTTTGGTCTTGCCAATCTGGCCAAAACATGGGAACCCCAACAACTTCCATAGAATAGGAGATGACAAGTGCCTCCCCCAACACTTTTTTGCTACCCCATCCCTATTGAATGCTTGGAGAAGGTGCATCATAGTTGATGTAAAAGAATCACACCATGAAGAATATAATAACTTCCCAAGATCCTCCAAGGAATGACCTGCATCAACATATTCCATGGCCTTGAGTGGCCCATGAAACCCATCATAAATATTGCCCCCTCTTGGCACAATGTCCTGCAAATGAGTGTTAAAAAAATATAAGCATATAGGAGATACATCATAACATTCAGGAAGACAAGTTCCCCTATATACTTGTTTTATATCAATGAGTTAACTCATGGATGAGTCCCCTCTCACACTCAATGAGGAAGGAGGTATGAGTGATGGCTCTTCCCAAGAGCTATGTTCCTCCTTCTCTAACAAATAGTCCATGCACTTCTTCATATGAGAGTGCACCTCTTCCTTGAAACCTTCCCACATGAATCCACTTAAGATAGTATGATATGCTCTAATGAAACCAGTGGGTTTGGAAAGTAGGATCTCACAGGTTGCTTTTAGTAGTCTCTCCTTGAGCTTGGAGTCTCTAACCAAATAGATAAGATAATGGAAATAAATGACTCCATAAACTACCTTAAACCTCCCATCCATTACCTTCCCATCAAGAACCCCACATGTGAAAAGGTCCTTGAAGTATTCCATCATGAGTTGGGAATCCCAATAAGGATCCAGGCTTCCCAAGAATGACAGCACTATAGAGTTCTGAAATGTAGCCCCTGTCATGTCATAGCTTTCCTCTTTGACATGCCTGATGTCAACATCACATGTTGGAGCATTATAATCTTCCCTTTGCTACCTCTTTTACAACTAATCTTGCCCAAGACAATATTGAAGCAAATGGAAATTAACTTCCCCTCAGAAATTCCTTGTTTTCCAATACTTCCTTAATCTGGCCCATGCATGCAAGAGAGTCAACATCCTATTTTCATGTTCAGAAATATCTTTTATGAATGAAGGTACCATGGGCTGCCCAAAAAGATATAGATTTACCATGTGTCCTCATGTCCATGCCATCATAGAATTTTGATTCCTCCTTTCTCATTGAAGATAACTGAGTGGAAGATAGCAATGCCCCTTTCAGGAAATTTCTCACCTCTCTTCTCAATTCATGAGAGATTCTCTGCACTGTGCTGGCTTCTCCCAAGGCTCCCTCCTTAGCCAAGTATGAAAATGTTGCCCATATTTGAGAGAACACTTTAGTTTTCCTACAATCAAGAGGTGCTTGAGGTGTTGTTGTTGTGACTGCGTTATCAACTCCTGCCTTCCCCTCCTCTTCAATAATTGAAGTTGCCTCATCATCAATAAGAGACCTTAGATCTTGGTCATCTACTGAAGGAGGAATCTTTATGCCTTCCTCTTGAGAAGATATCCCTTCATCCAATGGAGATCTTGCCCTTGGAAAGGCATCAAAAAAACTTACACCTTCTTCCATGGTTTTCAAAAATGGAGTTGGATTCATAGACCCTTCCAACTTGTTATCACCCATAAAAAAATTTCTAAACTTTGGAAAGTTTTCCTTATCTCTAGTCATGGTCTTAGATAGGGTTCGAGTCATTTTTATGTTTTATAGGGTCCAAGCCATAGGTTATAAGTCTCCTTTCATCACCAAATAAAGTTCATAAACCTTGCCACTGAATCTACTGACTTATTGACTCCATAGCCCAATGGTAGAAAGCCTTCATCTTTCAACATACAAACACACAAAACCAAGATAGAGTTAGCCATCTATATCATCATTAATCAATATCATAAACCATTAAGAGAGCCCTCTTAGGCTAAGGAGGCTAAGCCTCAGCTAAAATATTGGTTTGAAATAGTTACACTGAGGTAGTCTAATCAGCAACCTATCAGGGTCCTATTTTGGTGATAACATTTTGGTGCGTCTACCGAGAGTCTAAAGATTACTCATTCCAGAAATCAATAAGCTGGAATTCTGAAAGTAGCAGGAGCTCAGAATCTGTTCGAGGTTGCATAACTACATTGGAAACTCCACACATCAAATAATCAAATTGGAAGGTGAATCCACTGCTAGAAGATTAGTAGCTTGATAAAGTTTCAAGATGAGTTCCATTGCAAGAATGAATTCCATGTATGCTCCTATGAATTGGTCTCATATCCCTGGTTTTCCAAATCCTATGCCAAAGGTTGATTGGTTAGATGATCTTCCAATATTCAAATATGAAAAGAAAGACAATGTTGCTCTTCATTTGGTTAGGTTTCATCTGCATGTACATAGTCTTAAGATTTAGATCCTAGAAGGCTGTCTTATGAAGATGTTTATGACCAATCTAGAAGGAAAATCATGGTCTTGGTATAAAGGTTTAGCAAATGGTTCATTATATTCTCTTGCTAATTTTCATGATGAATTCTATGAGATGTATAAAGAGTGTCATCCCTCCTTATTGCTGGTCAAAGATTGTTGTAAACATTTTGTGAGTCTTATTCAGTATTTGGAGAATTTTTATTAAGATGATGAGTTCATGGATGGTGAAATTTTAGAGGTCCTTCATGACAATACCTTTCATCAAAAATAAGAACACCAAGAAGAAAGGATAACATCTCCCTTGGATGAAAATTAAACCCAGCAGGAATTTAATGATGAAAATCATGTCATATCCTCTGAGTTTGAGGAAAATTTGCAGCAAGTTTGTCAATCCTTTGATCATTAGGAGAATGAGAATCATTTCAAACAACAAGAGGAAATATTGGAAAAAAATTTCTACAATCCTCAGATACAGGAAAAGGTTGATTCTTCATGTCATTTCTTGCATTAGCCTATATCAAATGATGATTATATTAATGAATAAGTGGGTAAAATTTTTTCTTTACCCTTGTCTTCTAATCTGAAATCATTTGAGTGCAAGTCAGAGGTTAAGTTTCAGTTTGTGGATGAAGTTGTAGAGAATATTGAAAAGGACATTCAAGTTTCAAAAGATAAAATTCAATCTCATAGTATTCATGATCAAGATCAGTCTTTTCAAATGATTTTAATGCCTAAACACAAAGAGGGGGTGTTGCTACCTTTCTTCTTAAAGATGGAGGAAGAATACATTATTTTTGTAAATCAGTTTGAAAAGCAGTTTAAAAGCACACAACTGAAATCTTATGTGGTTGATCAAAGTATGGGTGAGTTGTCCAAAGCTGCAGAATATCATGAGAAGCATCAAACTGACCATGTTTTCTTTGACCCTACAACTGAGTATATGGAAAAGCTTTGCACCCCAATGTTTCATTTTCATTTGCATTATGAAGATCAGATACATTATAATTTGTTTTGGTCATCTCAGCATCATGTTCACTTTTGGTTCAAGCACAGTCTAGAGATTCAAGTGTCAGATCAGATTGATGATTGGCTTCATTGGAAATTTCATATTGATTGAGCTAAAATGGATTTTGCAGCTGCTAGGGGAGGTAGGAGTATGTGAATAAGCTCAAGGTTGACTAAGCATTTTAGTAGGTGTAGTTTGAGTCCTTCTTGCAGAAATCATTAAAGCTTGGGAAGTAGATTGGGTAGAATTTCAGAGTTTTATTCTAAATAATGGATAGCAGCACTGGAGCTACCAGTTCTTAGTGTACCATAGGGACACACTATCCCAAGTGGAGCCACTGTTATCACCCATAAAAAAAAATTCTAAACTTTGGAAAGTTTGCTTTATCTCTAGTCATGGTCTTACATAGGGTTTGAGTCATTTTTATGTTTTATAGGGTCTAAGACATAGGTTACAAGTCTCCTTTCATCACCAAATAAAGTTCATAAACCTTGCCACTGAATCTACTGACTTGTTGACTCCATAGCCCAATGGTAGCAAGCCTTCATCTTTCAACCTACAAACACACGAAACCAAGAAAGAGTTAGACATCTATATCATCATTAATCAATATCATAAACCCTTGAGAGAGCCCTCTCAGGTTGAGGAGGCTAAGCCTCAGCTAAAATATTGGTTTGAAATAGTTACACTGAGGTAGTCTGATCAGCAACTTATCAGGGTCCTATTTTGGTGATAACAAAACTCATGCAAAAGATTTGTTTGATATGGTTTGATAGTTTCAATAGAAGATGTTACATATGAAGCTTCATAAAACCTCTCTACTAGTCTTTCAATAAAATTATCATAAGTAGGTGTATTTGAATTCTTAAGGAAAAGGATTCAAACAACCACCAAGAATATGCTTCATCTTCAAAATGCAGTGCTGCCACTTTGATGGCTTCAATTTCTGAAACTTGATGTTGTTGAACAAATTTCCAAGATACTCCACCCAAATCCTAACTGGACATTCAGGGGTTCCATCAAAAGTAGATAGATAGAATATACCCATACCATGTTGCTCCTCCTTTGTGCTTCTGTCCTTGATCTTGCAGGACCCTTGGAAGTTCAAGTTATCTTTGAACTCCTTAGATTGAGCTTCATATTCCCGCAAATACTCACCAAGAGTATCCTTCTTGGTCACACCTCCTTTCTTCCTCTTCATGAAGAAATCACTGACAGAGCTGAGTCCACATATCCATGAGATGAGGATTTATAATTTTCCCCATGTATAGATCTTGTAGATCTAGTTTATGGATCTTCCTTCTCTTCCCTCCTCATTTCTTTTATGTCTTTTCTGATACCTTCAAGAGCTTGAGATAGAAGTTTTGTGAACCTATTTTCTCTAGAAAACAAGGGTTTTCCTTGGTTTCTCTTGCAGATCTTCTCCTCCCCATGAGAATACTCCATGCTTCTTGAAGCTCATAGGCTGAGCCAAGGAAAGTTGCTTTGATACCACTGTAATATTCCAAAATTGGAATGGCACAACAAGCCTGCTGAAATAAAGAACTCCTGAGAATTATGTGCACTAAAATGAGTTTTCAGCTCCTATATCCCTTAGATCAGCTCATCTAATATCTAAATCCAAAAGGAGAGAAAAATCAAATCAAACTAGGTGGGTTAAACAAATCTCCCACAAACTAGTCTAGATGAAAAACACCCAAAGAGAGGGGATGTAGCTATATGCAAATATTGCTTCAGAAATAACGTAGATCCACTAAAGAAAAGTACTAGGATGATATGGAGGCTCAAATATCAGATGTATAACATAAAATCAGTTGTATATTATAGCCCATACATTGTACAAGAGAAAGAATAATACAATACAAGAGAAATCCTCAGAAATGAGGTGCTACAGCCATAGAAAAAGTCTGCATAAACTCAACAGCATTATTTTATTGGGGCTGAAGCAGAATTTTATTAATACTCAGATCTAGAGCAGATATGTACATAAAAATATAGATCTAATTCAGATCTATGTACAATAAAATCTCATCTATACATTCCCCTTGAGGTTTTGTGCAAAACATGAAGCACAGAAAATATATCTTAGATCTAAAGTTGCAGATCTACAAAATTATTCAGAAATTTCTGAATCATAAAATAGGAAACAAGGTCAGATCTTAAAAAAACATGGATTTCATGGCCAATCCATGGATCACCACAGTGAGAGGAAGAATCCCAACACCGGAGATCTCTCCTCCAAAAAGCAGACAAAACACCCTGCAACTTCTACTTTGTAAATAAAGCGGTCTAGGGAGATAAAATGTGATGTAGGCTCTGATAATTATTTGGCCTGATGCCAAGGTTTGGATCTAAAGCTCAATCAGCTAATCCACTCTTCCAGGAGGTTAAAATACACACTCACTGAGAAGAGGCACTAGTAAAATCTAGATCTGAGCAGATCTACTATCTTCCACTTGCTGCAACTCACAAGGAAAACCCAACCCTCAATAGGATCAGCGATGTAGGTGTAAGTTGAAGCTTGGCCCAAGCCTGATAGTGGACAAGATGGAAAAATTCTCCTCCAAGAGCTGATCAAGGAAGGAGGTGGGATTCCTAAACAAGAAAACCCCCAATGAGGGATGTCTCAGTAGACAATACCTTCAGAAAATAATAATCTTCAAAAACCCCTTCATGCTGCTCTCCTCTTCCTTTTATAAGATTGGAGTCTTGTCAAAACCCTAAGCCACTTCATTAGTTTCGCTCCTTTCACATGTATAATATCCTTCTCGAACTACGTTGTCCCTATAGGAGGTTCAATGCATCTAGACTGCGCTGTAGATATGGTCATGGTTGACTTGGTCAAGTGATCAACCTCTTTCACACTCAAGGTGTCTTCATTTTGACTAGCTAGCTTGATTTTCATTCACATTTATATGTCTTTATTTAGGATCCACTCTTTGAGAATAAATTTTGTTGACTTGGTCAAACTTGACCTTGTCCACATAGTTTAGACATTGTTCACACATGTGGATGCCTGATCTGGTTATTCCATGATCCCTTTTCACACACTGAGGGATTTTTATTCATACTTGGGAAATTTATGAGCCTCCTTGCCCATTTATTCATCAATCTTGATTTTAAAAGAAAAATTAATATTCCTATTAGCTGTAAGCTAATTTAGGAATATTACATGAAGGTTGGGCTATGGCAAGGCAGAATTTCAGTTGGAAGGACTCCTAACAGAGTGAAGCCGGTGCACCGGGAACGTGGTAGGATTTCTCGGAGCGCAGGGATATGCTGAGCGCACCCTCAGTGCAAAAACTAGCCTTTGAAATAGTCAAATTGGGTAAAAACAACAAATTACCATTGGATGGAGCGGGCGGCCAATATTTAATGCGGCGATTTTGGGAGATTTTTTACCGTTTGCTTGACAGTAAGTCCCGCGTGAAGTCTACCCTACCGTTAGGAAGTACCCTTGGCTATAAAATAGGTAATATAGATTAGACACAGGTTCCGTATTGCTCAAATAGCTTGTACTTAGCCTGGTTGTCCTGGACGAAGTTGTGTTGTAATAAATTCTGTGTCACTAGCATCTCGTTCATGTCTGAGCAGCCTGCTCCCTCTGACAGTAGCAATCCTGAGTTCATATTTCACACCAGAATGATGGCCACGAACCCTACCGAACTCTCGGAGCCAGTAACCTCAGTAGACCAAGACACTAAAGAAGTGGTGGAGGTCGAATCTGAAGTCGAAGAAATCCTCTCCACACCTAGCCCTACCACCAGGAAAGGAAAAGAAAAATCTCAGGGCTCAAGCAAGCCCTCAAAGCCTATGAAATCGGCTACAGGAAATCCCCGTACCTCCCCACAAAACATGAAATCCCTGAGGGCTGCTTAGGAGGAGGTCCAACCCGCTAAGCTGATCAACTGGCTACCCCCCTTCATGCAACCACGCAGGCATCGACGTGCATATCAAAGAACCTCGATGGCTTGATCACCTACCTACAAATGCCGCTGACCCCGAGGGAGGCCCCCATCATAGGTGAACCTTTTGGTTTCCTTCATGAATTTAATTTCGACAATCATGATTTGGCCAACTTTGAGGCCTTCCCTGAGCTTGCACCCGAATTATACCTTGATATAGTTCATGGCACCGATGGGGTAAAAGTTATCCCCCAATGCTGGGTACATTGTTTGGCAGGGTCTGGGCTCCTAAATCTGCTTAGGATGCCCCACTTTGGACACTACAATGTAATAGACCGGTTCGCATGACAATTGCTCATGCTAATTCATGATGGATGCCTGTGGATCTACGACATGATCCCCATTTACACTGTGCTCGTGCATTGGATTACTAGTCTCCCCATGAGTAGCCCGAACCCCTTGGAGCACGTGGGTAAGAAATATGAGGGGGAGACTATTGAGTTTGTGCACCAAAAGTATCATGTGGACCATAATACTCAGGGATTTATCATCAATACCATTAGTGAACAAGGTACGCAATTGGGCACCATGCTGTTAGCATGTAAAATGATGAGGAAGTGTCAGGTCACGTCCGTTCCAACCTATGTCATTCATTTATTCGGCCAATGTGCGAAAGGGGTATGTTTTAACTGGGCACAATATTTTTGTGATGAGTTTCTAACCAATTTTCATGAGTCCCAGGAGTAGGACAACACCTTTTTTTACTCTTGGTTGTTGTTTCTTATAGAAATGGTTACCTGGGAAGCTCTTGCAGAGTCCGTCCTCCCTGAGATTACCTCAAACATGTGTGAAGGGGTTCGCTATGCACACTTATTGGATTCCACGAATCCGCAACAGCTTGAGGACAACCAAGTGTTATGGGTCCTCTTTTAGAGTAGTGTGGCTGAAACTATTAACTCCCGACCATGATTCTCCCCTGTCGTGTACAAAAAATATAAGGGCATTACTGCATTTCAGGTCACTCTGCACAATCTTCAGACCAGAGCGTAGAAAGAGGAAACCTGGACTTCACTTCCTTTCATGGTGATGGACGAATAAATCGACAACGTCATTTCTCTCTATCCCCTTAACTAGAAAATTGGCTTCAAAACTGGCGTGAAGGGCATTGGAAGCACCAGCACATCCCAAGTCAAATCCCCTATCATCGTCTCAGATATTAGAGGTACGCCCAAGAGTAACAAACAAGACACCAGTGCGGCCACCCAAAAGGATGTGCAATAGTAGAAGGACGTCGAGGCGGAGTCCCAAATGAACTCACAGACTGATTTGGGTATAGAAGGTCTGAATACAAGCGGATCTGTCTCCCCCAGCGGCACGAAGCGCACAAGCGAGCCGGTCAAAACACCCCGCAAAAAGTAGTGATATCAGCGAGCAAAATAGGACAAAAAAATCACATTGACTGATGGAGACCTGGAACAAATCACTGATGCAGTCACTCTAGCTACGGAGGACAGATGATTTTCCATAGCGCAACAACAGCAGGTCGTGGTCGACACAATTCAGTCTGAGCTACGAGTGCTACAATTAAATATAGACACGTTGCAGATTAGTGCGACCCCAATACGCCCACCCTCCGCCGTCAGTAGTGCAGCACTAATTACAGTCACCTCTATTCTCTCCCTGACACACCTCTGGTGCTTAGTCCACTCGACCTGGGACTTCAAATCTAGGCTAGTATAGCAGTCTAGCTGAACTTAGCTCGGCTCCCCCATGAGGCCTTGTAGGGTCTCCACACTGTTGTATTTCAGGAAATCCACCATCGAGACCAACAAGTGCTCCAACAGCTCAGCGTAGCTGAACAAGCCATCCTTGAAAAGAATGCTAAGGTGTTCCTCACCACCGCGAAGCACACAGAACTCGAAGACACGATTCACCGAATTTATGCTGATGTTCCCGCAAAGATCCTGGCATTAGCCACCCCTCAGGAAAAAGTAGAAAGACTGGTCGTAGCACTCAAGGCCTCCCGAAATGAAGTTAAAGTTTTCAAGACACGCATGGAGCAGCAGATTGTAGATCTGTAGGCTAAGTTATAGCCTAAAACACCTTTGGAGGTCCGGGCCTAATGAATTTCGATGGTCACTGTAGCTACAAATGTCATCACAGAGAAGATCGCACAGGGAGACCAGCTACTAGAGACCGCCATGCAGCTATGGACTAAGGTCCAACGTGATCAAATCTTACGAGGAATAAACCAGGACCTGCGACAAAAAGAAGAAGAGTTTGAGACAATCAAAGCCACCTTGCCCACTCTGGTACCTTCTCAGCGTTTGCAACGACTACGCACTAGCCAAGTTCTCCAAGCGGATATTGATGAACTTCGGAAAAATAAGAAGATCCTTGGTGATCAACTGAAGCCGTGGGCTGATGAGGCTCTCAAAATTTCACAGGATGTGGATGTTGCTATCAAGTAGCTAAACAAAACTTTGGAAAGTGTCATTGTCATGACTGAAGGACTATTGTCTGAGAAGTTGGTCGATATTGCACAGAACATAGCTATCCAAAGTGAAGGCATCCTGCCTTCGTTAGCTGAGGCAATCAAAGTATTGCAAGAATAGGTTAAAGCGCTACCGGCACAGTGACTCGAGACGAGTCACAAGATTGTGTTGGGGGACTATTGGAGTAAGGTCTCCCAAAGGCTATGAATTTTGTCCATTTTTGTATAATTTTGTATTTTTTAGTCTAACGTAGGGGCTTTGGGGTGGTTCAAAGCCCCTAACGCATTGTAAATGGGTCAAGGGTAGACTAAGACTCTGAAAACCATGGTTTGCGGACCATTGGATGCATAGGCTAATTCAACATAAATAGATGAACCTTTTTTGAGTCATTGGTAGGGATGAATAGAGATTGATGTGAAGTACAAACTGTTAGATATGTGGTAGGGTTGTTTGGGTTAGGACTCCTGCTAGTTGTGTGTACGGAGATCATATGCTATGTGTGGACCCTGCTAGCTGTGTGCACAGGTGGTAATTTGGGGAATGTAAGAGGATTTTTGGGTAATAGATGTGCAAAAGTATTGTGGATATCTAATGTTATCTGGATCTATCATATTATGGTTAATGTGGACTTGAGTTATATGATGATGTGTCTGTTAGTAAGCTGCGAATTGTCTGTGTTATGGTAAATGTGTATGTGATTTTTTAATCTGTTGCAAATATATTGTTATGTGATTATAGTTGATAGTACGCACATGGATGTGAGCCTATTGTTTAGATATGATAATTGTATTATGGTTATTTATTGAAACTCCTGCAAAAAACCTCTAGCTGTATAGATCTGATAGTTGCAGACTAGCTTGACTTACTTGCACTCTCCCAGGGTGTGGAAACCTGGTTCCAACACCCTCCCATACTTCTTCGGGTGAGACTTTTGCCTACACAAGCAGGTCACTGCCGAAAGGGCCAATAGTATGGGGGTTTGTTGGCAAACCTTAACCTCCAAACCTGGGTCAGGACCCCTCAAGCCAACATGTATGACATGTCCATTTGGAGGCTCCCTTGAAGTTTGGCTCCCCATGATCTAGATAAAAGCATGCCATACTTCGGGGGAATGTCAGCTACTACTATGTCCATGACTAGGCCTTAGCAAGGATTTGTGCCAGATTGACACACAAATCCTTGATTACACCCAAACATTTGACTCTACTCGAATTGAAAGAGTACAAATCTTTATAAGTTTTGATTATTTCAAGGCCTACTCTCTCCATTACCACCTTGGGCATGAGATTGTGTGAGGCACCAGAGTCAAGCATAGCATTGTGCAAGATTTTGTCATGAATTTTTAGGCTAACATAGAAAGGAGGGACAAATCCTTCTTGATATTTTCCCTCTATCTCAAGTCCAAACAACAACTTAGGCTTGTCATCGGTTAAGTTTAGCGTGTCGGTGTCATTTCCTATGTTCAAAACTTTCATAATTTGGGACCTATATACATCTTGGGCTACCAGTTCAGTGAGAGGTATGGTTATTTTGATTTTGGAAATATATCCTTGAAAACAGAAAGGTGCTAGTGCTTTTATCATATTTACATATGTTTTGTCACACATAGTATTTTCAAAAATTTTGGTTTGCTGAGTTTTATTAGGACTGTCATTTAGATCATATTTTCCAGGGCCAATAGAAGAGGTACTAGGGTAGCTTGGGTCACCATTTTGTTGGCTATTTTTTTCTTTTTTTGGATCAGGTTTCTTAGCCATGGTGTTTGTTTTTCCTGTTGTCCTTTTCATTATGTTTTCAAGGGTCTTTTTAACAACAGTTTCTAGTTTGTTTTTATTGGAGGCCTCTTGGTTTTTCTTACTCCTAAGATCATATTACCTATGGACCTCCATTATGGAATTTTAAAATCCTAATTTGTAGTCTTCGGAGTTCTCATAATTTGTTTCAATTTTATTTGAGGAGAATAAACCTTGTTCTTCTTCAGTGAGAAAAAAATTACCCTCATTATCAGAGCCTATCAAGTTTACATGGTTTTCTTCCGGTTGTTCAGTCTCTCTTTCCTCTTCATCTACATAGTTATCTTGGAAAGGGGGCCTGATTTGTTGGTCAATGTCTCTCTGTCTGATTTGGGGAGAGTCCCTTCTGAAGTTTGATTCCTATTTCTATTTTGGGGATTTGCTTGGTTTTCTCTAGGAGGTGCTCTTTCATTAAAGTTTATCCTCTCCATCATTCTCTCCATTGTTATAACTAAGCTGTCAATTTTGGCATCAGATGAAGAGGTTGAGGCCATAGTTTCATCTTTTTATGTGACTCTATTTTCTGACCTCATCCTAGCCCTCTTTTCAATCAGGTTGGCCTCTTCACTCACAACTCCTCTTTGCATGTATTCTAAAGTTAGGGGATCTCTCTCTCTTAATCGGTAGGTCATGTCTGGATCAAAGCCTTCTGGAAATTTCACTAGTGCTAGGCCTTGTGGGGGTTTCATGTGAGGCAGGAGGGCATTGTACACATTATTTAACCTAGTGCAATAGTCTTGGATGCTTTCCCCGAAATTTCTCTTAAGGTTGTTATACTCTGAGAGGATTTGGAGAGGTTTTTTCTTAACCTCCCACTTGTTTATGAATGTCTGGTAAAGGGAAGGGGGATCATGAATGCTATTAGGAGTCAAGTTTTTGAACCATTTCTTGGCTTATCCTCCTAATATTTGGGCAAACATCCTCATATTTATGGTTTCCTCTTCTAATTCCATGCAATCAAAATCATAATTTATTATGTCTACATGTTGTTGGGAAATTGTAGAGTCAACTCCAGTGAAGTGAGGGATTTTGGATTGGTAGTCATTTGGAAAAGGTATCATAGGTTTTGGTAGTACTAGAGGGGAGTACCATGCTGCCATGATGGGAGCTAATGGAATCCAAGGAGGATTTACAAGGGGAGGGTTGGTGATAGGGGGTGTAGGATGAAGTGGATTGGTTTTCACAGTGGTGGTATGAATGGGTGTGGTGGAAGTACTTGGACCACCAAAATGATTTTGAGTAGATTTGGAATAAAAATATCCAAAGTGATGGAGAAGCTAAAAATCAGGAGGAGTGGATGGAGAGGCTTCTCCACGAAGACTCTGCTGTAAATCTATGGGCTCAAGGTCAGTCTGGTCAATCCTACTTACAGTGACTTAGTTCAAAAAAGGTTTCTTGTATGGTGTAAGTAAAACTGGGGATCTTGCAAGGCTATAAGATGTTCAGGGACAGAACTCTCTCTATGAATGGTTCTAATAGTATTTTAATCTTCAATTCTAGAAGTTTGCCACAAAATATTTTCTGGGTCATCAACTATGGTAGGAGGGTTTGGGTCTGAGTGAGATCTGGTGTTGATCCTTTGCGAAGCCAGATTTCAAACTCAATAATGCGGATAGGTTGAACGTTTATGACTGTTTTCTAAAGGCAGACCTCTCTTAATGTTTTTTGAACTCACATATTGTGTGACTAGGCCTCTAAACTTCTGAGGGCTTATTTTACACAATCCTAGGGAAGTCTATGAGAACTAGTAAAGTTAGTAGGCCTACTGGAGGCTAGTGGAGTCGCCAAGTGGATATTTTTTACTATTTTGAAGACAAGTATTTGTGGTCCACCACCAAAAATTTGAAAAAACCAATATAGAGATGTTTTGGGGTTTTTTGGGTTCCTTTATGTAGCCCTAAGGTTTTAATGAGTGTCCTCCAGTTGAGTCATCATTTTTCTAGGATGGTGAAACAATTAAATTATACTCTCGGCTAACACTTAAGTTTTCTAAATTTGACAGGGATTTGAGAGTTCCTAAGGGATACTTAGGATGTCACTGACTAAAAATTCCCACCATGATCGCCATTATGTTAGGCAATGAGGTGGCGATAAATCATTAGATATTGTTTGACAAGGGCTTCTGAATTTTCTAAGGATGTATAAGCTTGTTACTTACTCAGAAGGTCCCACCGTGGTCACCATTATGTTAGGACCTCGTAATTTGTTATATTGGTGAGAACAAATAAACAGGGGTAACATTAGATCAATCTTTGGAGTCCTAAGACCTAGCCTTCCTGGACTCAGAGAGGGCTCTCTCTATTTTATGCAAAGGATGTGAACCTGTTTGCTTTTAGTGTTCGATTTTAGGCTAGTTGTTAAGTTTAGGGTTTGTTTTTTTGTTTGGGTTGGGTAGATGATCAAGTAGAATAGATGGAGTGAGATATTTTCAAGTCATTGGGCTATGGAGTGTAGAAAATGTTATAGAGAGTTTAACAGTGAATAAGGGTACATCACAGGGAAAATCTAACATGGTCAAATGAATCTTCAAGATTGGTGTGAGACGAAATGAACATTAACCTTATGAAACATAGTAGGTGCAAAAGGGCAGTTATGAATCCTTGAAAAAATAATTTTAAAAAAGAAGGGTATTTAACACTACTCAGCATAAAGAAGTAGTCATAAGATAGGGAAAATTAATAACTCTTTGATTAAACTCAAGAAAATAAGTATTAAGATAAACAATCCAATGAAACTATAGAAGGAAAGAAACTTGTATAACTTCTAGTGATTTCACCTTCAAGATTAGAAAACATTTAAGATAGACATATAACATAGATAAAAGAAGAGGGAACTCCTAAACATCATTTATCACAGCCATAAAGACCTCCAAAGAAACCTTTCAAGAATGGACAAAGGGCATGATCAAAACATAAACCTCTTTGGCTAAAACTAATTAGTGATACTTCAAATAAAGATCATAAGAACAAATTTTAAGTAACATAAAAAAAGTAGGGCTAACCATAAACATATTTGATATCCACTGTATTGAATCATTCGTAATATAGACAAGCATAATTGGGTCTAGAGAGCAACTAAGAATTCTCTAAACTGACCTAGCAAAGGAAAACATAGAAGCAGTGAAGGATAAACAGAACTAAGGTGCCTCTAAACAACATTTCTTAGTCTAAAACTTTTGTCCTACTGCAATAGAAGATGAAAAAAATGATAATAAAATAAAACATGAACTAAATAGGAACACAACACCATTTAAAAATGCTCAGGGATCCTACGAGCAAGCCTTCTCCAATGTCAAACAATCCAAGCCATTCACAAAAATTAGAGCCAATTTGTCTTCAATCCCCAAGTCTATGTATTACTCTCATTAAATGTCTAATCAACAACCAACTAAAATGAGTCCTAAATGTTGTATTTAAAAATCAAGGAGGACAAAAACCCTAATTAGGTCTCTAAAAACCCATTAGTTAATCATAAATGTCACTTTTTTCCTTTGAGACCTTGCAAGGCCCAAGGCACAAAATATCTGATGCAAAATATCTTCTCGACCGTTTTTGGCAAAAAAATTGACATTTAGGCTCCCCAAAGCCCCCAAAATATTTCCTAGCATAATTTTTTGACTTTTTGACTGTCAAGGCGCAGCGTTGAGTTTTAAGGATGCATTTCCAAGCCAAGGGTGTAGCACATGCACAGGATAACTGGGTCACCTTGCAACCAAATTTTGAAGGCCTTCCTAATGTCAAAATGGGCTCTGTGATGGCTTGTTGGAAAGGTTGTTCAGTCTATTTTCCAGAACTGCATTTTTTTTTCTAATTGGACCCCTTTGACCTATTCAAAAAGAAAAAATCCCAAGGTTGGTATAGGTGCATCACATGCACTAAAAACTAGGTAGAAAGGTGAAATTTAGGGTGTTTTTGACCCTTTTGGAGGACCAAATCAACTCCAAATGACCTTAAATTTGGTGAGCATGTTGTACTTGAGCTAATGATTCAAAAAAATTTAAAATTTACCTCCTGAGGATGCCCTAATAAAAAGCACATCATCAAGGGTGTTGTGCCCTTGGCCCTCCAAATCAACAAAAAACCAAAAAGTTCCAAAAAGTTTCGAAAATTTGCAACTATCTTCCTTTTTATGTCTGGGATGCTTGCATGGAAGAATCAACAAGAAGGTTAAGCTTTTCTTGACCTTTTTCCTCTTTGAGTGCTTGAATTTTGGCAAGGGCGCTTTTGAGCTTGGCCCTTTCAAATTGATTTTTCCATGCATAGTGCTTGGCCATCTTTTTCTGTAGGCCAAGGTCCCTTTGTGTCTTCTTCTGCTACTTATGTTCATCCTTATAATACTTAATAATTTATTCTTCCATGCCAAAGATTCTTTTTAGTTCCCTGATATTTGTATATTTGCTTTGGAGCAAGATGCTTGTAATCCTCTTCTCATCTTCATTTTCACTGTCAGGGTCAATGAATTGGCACTCTTGTTTAGTTTCATGCTTGCCTTTCTTATCTCCAACAGTGACCTTCTCCTTGCCTTTGTCAAGCTTCTTAGCTGAGGTGGATGGCATGGTCCCTTTCCTTTTAGAGGCAACAAACATATGCCTTTTTCCTCTTTGGTATGTGAGAGGGAAAGGCTCAATATTGTTCATCTGAATGCCCTCACCATGGCTGACCTCATGACTGTTGTTCTCTGTACTATGTTCTTGACTGCTTTCATTAGTCTCACTTTATTTTTCTTTTGTACTAACATCAATACTATGATCTTCATTTGTATCATCTTCCTTTTCTCCTTTACTGATATCAGCTTCACTATCTTCTTAGTTCTGTGAGCTATTTCCAACCTCATTATCAGCATTACCTTGGCTACTTTCTTCATCATATGTCTCATCTTCATTGACATCTAGCTCCATGTCTTCTTTGCCTCTTTCTTCATTTATGTTTTCACTATTAAAGATGTCATTATTGGTTTCTGCAATGTTTTTTGCTTCTTCATTTTTCCCCTTGTTAATGCTAGGAGCCTCACTGTCTTTGGCACTGCTTTCTACACTATCATCATTACCACTGTGAGGCTCATGTTTCTCACTATCTTCTTGGCCATTATGACTGTTTTCATGGCTGTCACTGTCTCCCTCATTATTTTGTCATTACCATCATTGTTGTGACTTTCATAGTTATCACTAGCCTATTTATTCTCTTCCCTATCATCATCTGTATTCATACTTCCTTCTACCTCTTTATCTTCAACATCATCATTGCCCTTATCATCACTAGGAGCTTCATTGTTTTCATTGTCATTATGGGTTTTAGTTTCACTGTCATGCTCTTTTTTGTGTTCCTCCTCACTGTTGCTTTCCTCATCATTGCTAGCATCCTCATTTTCTTGTGTTTCCATGCTTTCTGCATTCCCTTCATCATTTGTCTCTTCCATGCTGACATCACTGCCCTGTGCCTCTTCATTTTATTCCTCTTTATTTTCCTCTTCTTCACCATTGCTTGATGTATCATGATATTTTCCTTCATGGTCACTTGATTTTTCATTTCCACATTGTTTATTGCCTGATGCATTGGGAGAAGGTGAGGAAAGAAGGTTGTCCTGAGGTGAAGGTACATGACTGGATGGTGAAACATGCTCATCAGGAGATGATGGAGGAGTTAGGATAGGAGGATGAGATGAGGAGGGCACATTCTGCTGAGGATGGGGTTGTGGGTTTGTGAAGACCTCATGGGAAATGAAAACCTCCCATTGAATACCCCTTTGCTCTAATTTATGCATTACAACCATCTTGATGAGAGAATGGTGAAATAGGCTTTGGATTTGTTGTGAAGGATGTCTCTTTTTCACATTATAAGACATCTTATCAATACTCCTATAGAGATAATAGGGAAAATGTGGCATCTTTACCCTAGTGAAGTGCATGAGAAATCTTATGTGGTATGAATAAAGCCTAGAAAACCTCCCCTCACATGTAAAATATCTCATGATGACTCTCATCAAAGGCGCATATCTCTCTAGCAAATGTGAAAAGGGGAAAATAGATTTGCAGTCATCTTTGTATCTAGGTTTTAGGAAAGGTTCATAGTGGCTCAAGTCCAAATTATATTGCTTGTTCCACCTTTCTCCCACAATAGGTATCCCAGTGGCCATATAAATGGTATTTGAAGATAGCTCAAAGTTTACCCCAACTAAATTTACTTGATTATCATGAAGGTTAAGGATAAAAATCCTGGTCAGCTCAAGATGACTTTGTACCTATTGTACTCTTTCACAAAAGTCAAAAAGACCCACATTCTAGAAATATGAAACTGTCATAGGAGAGGCCATCAACTCCACGATGTTCAGTGGCTCAAACCTATTTATTCTTCCACCCTTGCATTGATGTCTTCTATGCCCTTGGCCTCCCTGACCACTGTTGATATTACCTTCCCTTGACATTTTTATTTCACTGTTAATATGAGAGGCTAAATAATTCTGAATGAAAACCAAATGATATGCCACAACCTTGCTATGAAAACACCTTAGTAATGATGACAATATGATAGGATGGGGTATGCAATGTTAATGCTTTTCGATGTGGGGGATTGATTTTGCAAATGGAGTGAGTGTCTTGGTGGATGTGAAACTTCTTAACAAGGCACTCTTAGTGTGCTCTTAGCATGCAGATGGAGGAGTGTCCTCTAAATAGCTATGTGTTTAATATGGAAATCAGGATTTTTCCTTTAGGGTTTTTAATTTTTCTTAGCTTCAGACCATCAAACTGCTTGGAAGAAGGCAAGGCATCCACTTACCTCTCAAAAAAAATGTTATGAAGAAACCTGGTAGAAAACTGGAGGATTTTTGAAGTGTTTGAGTGCTTGCACTAGTGTGGAGGCACTCCTAGCCAAGAGCGTAACACCTGAACACAGTTTCGGGTCAGACAATGTATGTCGTGCCTTTCCCCAAGAGCGCAACACCTGAACACAAGTCGAGTTGGGCAGATGGTCAGGCTTTTGTGAACACGTAGGAATTCCGGGCCTATCGGGCTCTTCATGAGCGCGAAACACTGCTAGGCTTGTCGAGCTCTTCGTGAACGTGCAACACTGCTGATTTGAGACCTGATGGGTCTCTTTCTGAATGCACAACACCGAAACCCTTATTATCGAGCCTGTCGGGATTATTGTTAGGCAAGTCTGTACGTAGAATTTCAACAGGGCCCGAGCCTGCACGTGTAAATGCATAGCATGCACTTACATGCATGTAGCATAGAGTAATTTTGCACAGAAAAAACCTCCAGGAGCGTAGAATACGACTCCAGCCGCACTACACAGGGTAACTTGCCCAAATTTGCCAGAAATTCACAATTTCCTCTTCGACTGCCTTTGATGATCTTTGTAAAAGAAAAATGAGTTGCTGAAGGGTGGAGAGGGCCTTTATAGGTTTAGAAACTTAATTTCAAATGTAAAACCCACTTTTCTAATGTTTTCAAGCC
Organism: Pinus albicaulis; assembly: GCA_034641835.2. Classification (NCBI taxonomy): domain Eukaryota; kingdom Viridiplantae; phylum Streptophyta; class Pinopsida; order Pinales; family Pinaceae; genus Pinus; species Pinus albicaulis. The sequence goes on from JAXQQM020076672.1 coordinate 115,689, forward strand.
CTTCAACTTTTCACTAATATCTTATTTGACCTTTTTGCTGCAAGTGACTTAAGACATAGATTTTTTCCTTTCTATTGATTTTATTACCAAATCTTCATTATTTTAGTTTTCAGGTGACTTCAAAGGATGAAGTTGGTCTTCTACTGCTTCCTTTGTACATTTAAACTCAACCATTTTCCTCTTCTTACTGATCCTTTTACATTGTTTTCTTCTGCAGGGGATTAGATGATGAAATTAGACTTTCTTTTGGTTCCTTGAGGCATGAAGAGCTTATTTTTATACTCTGGTGAATTTGATCACACAAAAGCTTCTTCAATTTGATTTGAAACCTCTATTATAAAACTTAGTTTAACACTTTGATCTTCACATAGCTCCTTTCACTGTTTGTAATCAGATTTGCTCCATTTGGAAAATTTTGAGTTCCTTTTGGCCTATTAATGCCTTACAGTATTTGTTTGATAGGTGACTATGAAAACCCTATCTTTAGCTTTCTCATTGATCCTTGGGCATGATAAAATCACTTTTTAGAAGCACTATAGAACTTAAATGATGCTTGCTACCTTCTCTTTTGGCCACTTCTGATTTGCAGGCGCCATAACATACTGACTTAGCCTTTTCTGATATTCCTGAAGTTTGATATCTTCAATTGCATAGCAACAACCTTACAGTCACCTTGGGTTTCCCTCTTAGAGCTTAATACTATGTTTTTATTCCTTTTACCACTGAGTGTGAGTAACTTAAAATAAAAAAATTATCCTCCTCTCACGGATATTCTTTACTTCTTTGTCCTTTGAAACAATGAGGAATTTCACTTTGGAATACTCTGGGATGACATACATAGTAGCCCTTTAAAATCCTCTTTCTACTGTCATCATGGAGGTCTAACATATTCATTTTTCCTCCTTTTACCATCTCATCAAAACCCTAGGTTTCTGGGATGCTTTCTCAATGTGATTTGTTGCACTAGATCCCTGCTTGGCACACTGCTAGACCAATCAGGCTTAATTACCCTGATTCTTCTTGAACACAAATTTATTCCTCTTTCTTTGTTATGAATGTCTTCATTTTGGAGCAGACCTCTTGTCTTACCAATTTTATGTTGATGGTCATTTTACACATTCTTGTATAAATGTCAAAATTTCTCATTTATCTTTTGCAGAACTTGAAATTGGTAGAGGGATCTTCTTATGATATTTTCTGATCTTTCTTGACAACCATGTGTTGATATTGTTTTTCATTTGAACCAGGTCCTAGCATAATAAGGACAGAGCTTAAAATACCAATGAAGACCCTACAATCTATGAAACCCTAATGATCTAGTGGGAGGGTTTTAACTTGGTCTTTGAATGAAATTAGGCTTGGGATCTTAATAGTGTAAAAATAGAGTTTTTGACCAATTGATGTATTTGAATATATATAAATTTATGTACTTGATTGTTCTAAGGAGCCTATAGAGGTAATTTTGAGACCATCAAGGTTTGAGGAACCTGATGAAGATGGGAATGAATAGGCCGATTGGTAACCCTAGATGGAAAGTAAAGGAGTGAGGAAAAGGAAAAACAGAGTGTTGGGGTTATAGGTGGGAAAATAGGATATAGTGGCATAAGCCTATGAGGGACCAAGTGTTGTTTTTGAGAATAGATTCATATTCATGTTCCATAGCTTCTTTCCATTCAATACATTGATTTGCTTCTTTATAACTAGACGGTTCAACAAGATTCATCATACTAGTTATAAAGGCATTATCCCCTATATCTAGTAGGCAATTGAGTCTACCTACATGATCTTCTGAGCGTTGGTGTGGCTTCCAACCTATTTTGAATTTCCTTTGAATGACTCAGCTCAATTTCTGTATTTGAACTTTCTGCTTCTTCCTTTTCCTGCTTCTCATGGCTGTAACCTACTACTTCACTTACTTCCACCAGAAAAGGAATATCCCATTCTTCATTGCTTTTATGAGATTCATCATAAACTTGCTCATGGAACATGACATCTCTACTAACAAAAATATTGTGAGCAGAGGGATTAAACAATCTATAAGATTTATATTGTGAACAATACCCTACAAAGGTGCGTCTGATGGCTTTTGAATCTAATTTCCTTCTGTCTTCCTTTGGAATATAGGCAAAGTCTTTAGACAAAAATACTCTCAAATGTTTTACTGCAAGCTTGAATCCATATAATGCTTCAAAACGAGTTTTGAACACGAGACTTTTCGTAGGAATCCTATTTTTCAAATAAACTGCTATATTCAATGCTTCAGCCCAAAAACCATTTGAAAGATCATTACCTTTCAACATGCTCCGAGCACACTCCACCAATGTTATATTCTTTCTTTCCGCTACTCTGTTCTGCTAAGGAGTATGGGGTACTGTGAATTGCTGCAATATTCCACGGTCTTTACAATACTTGGTAAGTTTAGCCTTTCTGTATTCTCCGCCTTGATCAGAGAGGAGAATTTTTATGTACTTCCCTGTTTTCTTTTCAATCATAGTTCTTAAATGCTTAAAGTATTAAAATGTATGATTTTTCTTAGTCAAAAAATATACCCAAGAAATCTTTGTGCATTCATCAAAAAACAATAAAAAATACAGTGCACCTCCTATTGAATTTGTTTGGATGGGTCCACATAGGTCAGTGTGCACTGATTCAAGTATATCTCTCTTTTTCTTCTCTACTCGAACATGGAATTCTTCTCTATGCATCTTTCCTAATGCAAAAGCTTCACAATCATTATGCACTTGTTTTAAAGTAGGAAGACCTCTTACCATTTCCTTTTTCTGAAGTAACAACAGATCTTTGAAGTTGATGTGACCAAGTCTCTAGTGCCATAGCTCTTCTGTAGTCAAACTCGATGATGTTAAAGCTCGATCTGGTGCTGACCTCACATTTAATTTGTATAGACCTCATGTTTGAATCCCTAAAGCAATAGTCTTCATACCATCCAACAAATATTTAATATAACATTTAGATTTAAATAATTCTACCTTGAGATTCTGATCCGTAATCATGGATACAGGAATCAGATTCTTTGTAACTCTGGGTACATACATTACATTTTGAATATGTCTAATATTACCATCAGGAAAAATAGATGTTCCCATACCCTTTGATCCTAATAGCCTTTATCATCGCAAAAGGTAGATTTGTGCCTGTTGTTGATGTCTTTAAAATATTTGAATAATTTGTTCCACGTCATATGTGTGGATGCTCTGAATCCACATACTAGATGTCTGCTTCGACACTTTCATCAATGTTAGCCATGATCAATCTAAAACCACGAACATGGTCATCATCTGAAATGACTGTTAGGGTCCCGTGATTTGGCCGATTGGCTAGCCAAATGACGATGTAACATCAAACCAGCTTTGGAGCCCAAGGACCTAGCCTTCCTGGACTCAGAGAGGGCTCTCTCTATATGTGTAGAAGATGTCGGTGTGTTTACTTGCGATGTTCTGATATTAGGCTAGTTATGAAGTGTGTTTTTGGTTTTTTTTAGTTTTTAAGTTTGTGAGGGATGAAACTGATCAAATACATAAACTGGATGACAAGATGTAGATAAATTGGGCTATGGGGTCAAAAAGATCAAGGAAGCTAATGAGGCGATGATGTAAAGCTGCTGTAGGGCCGATTTGATTCACAGTAGAGGGGATCTCTGGGAAAAATGGATTAAATGAACAATAAGTTGGTGAAAGACAAGGGATTTCAAGTGCAAACTAGTTTATAGCAGACATAAACATGTAATAGAAAACCATTAATCATGCTAGGAATAACTATAAGCTAATCAATACATAGAAATCAAACATTCCAGCCATACATAGAGGTATAAGACCCTCTAACTTCGGGAAATGGCTATCAGACTTTGGGGAAAACACATAAGACAAACTAACAACTCATAAAATACGCCGGAACGCCTAAACATAGTCTCTAAGTCATTGGGCACTTTGACAAACAAGATTTCATAGTTTTAGGCAAAGGGCTAGATCGGGACTAGGCCTCCTTGGTTCAACAAGATGATCAACAAATCAGTCAAAGAGAAAGTTTTATGGACAGAACTATGGGCAGCTTGTAGGTAGGTAGGGCAAACCATACATCCTACTTAACATACATAGAACCGATGAATAAAACTTAGCAACAATACCTTAGGTTACTAAAGAGCAGCTAAGAATTCTTTAGCATAACTAAGGGAGAAGAAAACATCAAGCTATGAAGATTCAGGGATTTTGAGGTGCCTCCATGGGCATGTCCCAAAATCAATCTTTACTGATCTATAGCAGCAAGAAAAATGAAATATGAGTGAAAACTAGAAGACAAAACAACATTAAGAAGCACTATACCATTCTACCATGTCAAGGAATCCGTCAACAAGCCTTCAACATTCCTCAAAAGCATCCAAGAGGCAATCCAAACATCATAACTCAAGTGTATTCTTCAAAGCTCATATGACCAATGCATTAATTCTTCTCTCAAGTTCAGCCCCTGATTTACAATGAGAACCATGGGATAAATAGGCTAGAAGGAGGAAAACCTCATGGAGCAACTAGCTATCCCATTGGCCAAGTCTAAATATCTAAACTTGTCCTTGAGGCTTTGCAAAGCCCAAGGCACAAAATATCCCATAAAATATCTAAAAAACTGCTAAAAATGGAAATTATATTGACTTTACATGATTTTCCCATGATAAAAATAGCTTAACGCACATTTGGGAAAAGCGGATTTTTGGAGTTCAAAAATTACAAAAATACTTCATATTTATGCCTGAAAAAGGTCCCCTGACTTGCTGGATGCAAATGGAAGCCTTCCCGATGTCGAAATGAGGCTCATGATGGCTCGTTGGAAAGCTCTTTGTGTCTGATTTCCAATGCAAGTGGAATCACCTCAATCTGATCTCTGAAAGTCCCTCAAAACTGTACCTGTGTGCAAAAACCCAGAAAATAGCAGGCTGCTGATATGGCGGGCAGAATGTGCAAAATGAGGCTGTTTTTCGCCAATTTGGAGGGGCGAATGATCTTCAAATGCCCTGAAAATCGTTGGAGAGCTGCTCATGAAATTATGGAATCCATTGGTATCACCCTCCTCCCTTGACGACTCTTCAAACTGAAATGGCGCATTTATGAGTTTTTGGCGAAAACCCCAAAAAATGCCAAAAAACAAAAAGTTTTCGAAACAGGCCCAAAATTGGCATGTATGACCCTCAAGGGTCCATAGAGACATGTTCCAAAGCTGAAGCTAAAATATCGAGGGCTGATATGCTTTTTGCCTCTTTCCGTGCTAGGCGCCTCTCCTTCAATTTCTTCAATTTTTCTTGTGCCACCTTCAATTTGCGCCTAGCGGATTGGTTTAGCTTCTGAAAGTGAAGAGTTCTCTTCCTTTGTAGCTCAAGATCCCTGTTTGCCTTCTCAAGCTTTGTCTCCAACTGCTGGTTAGCCCTCTCAAGCCAAGCTTCCTTGTTTTCCTCAATTTCTCGCTCAAGGAGGGTAGTGAGAGGAAAAGCTTCGAATTGAGCTTGTTCTTCAGCCTTTTGTTTCTCCAAGGCTCTCCTAAGCCCAATGGTTCTAGGCCTCTTTTGCTTAGGCTGGTCCTCCTCCTCTTCACCATCAAATTCGCCAATAAGCTCTTCAATTCTTACTTGCGCCCTTTCTGCCTCCTTTTTGTACTTGATGGCCCTTGCCTCATGAATGGTTGCATGAAACTTCATTTGTTTGTTCTCAACCTCCAAGAAATGATTGAAATTCCTTGCCCTTTGGAGATCTTCCTGTAACACCTCAATTTGCCCTTCTTTGTGAATGAGGAGGTTTTCAAGGATGCGTGCCTCATTGTCACTGTCATCGCTTGGGATAGGGATGACAACTGATTTACCTCCATGTTTGGCGCTTCCTCCAACTGTACTCTTGCCTTTGAAGGCCAATCTAGTGCTCTTTCTCCTTGGCAAGCTAGGAGTTGTCTTTTTGGGCAATTTCCTCTTCTTAGGGACAATTTTGGTCACCATCAAGGAGGCAGCTTCAGCTTGCTGTCCTTCCTCAACATCCTGTCCAGCTTGTGGTTCAAAAGATGTTTCAATTGCTTGCTCAACCTGCTGCTCTTCAACCTCTGTCTGCTGCTGTTCCTCTTCCTGAATTTGATGATGTTCATCAACCTCTAACTGTTGTCCAATGATATCCAACTGCTGATGTCCCTCAAAATCTGGCTGCTGCTGCTCATCAACCTCATTTTCTCCCTGTGCCTCACTGCCCTCTTCTTCTCCTTGTTTACTTGGCTGCCCAGTGGTCATCTTGAGTTTTTTAGGGGTAGGCCTACTGGATAAAGGCACTGGGCGATGGACAGTCTGAGTAGGAGACACATGAACAGGAGGGACAGTGGAGAAATCGGCATGGCTAATGAATAAATCCCATGAAACTCCTTTCTTCTCCAGCTGGTGTAAGAAAATGATCTTGATCAAGGAATGGTGAAAGAGAGAAGGGATTTGCTGAGGTGGAGCTTTCTTTTGGACAGTAGCTGCCATTTTTTCTATGCTCTTGGACAAAAAATATGGAAGGTTTAATTGTCTTCTTCTGGTAAAATGCATCAACAAGCGAACATGATAGGCAAATACTTGGCTAAACCTCCCTTCACAAGTGAAATATCTCATTATGGCCTTCATCAGTGGAGCATAACTGTCAAGAAGATAGGAGAAAGGAAAAATAGCAGTGATGGTCTCCCTATGTTTCGGCTTGATGAAAGGTTTATAATCCTCCAGATCAAGATGCGCTTGTTTAAACCACTTTTCACCATGATATGGGATCTTGGTAGCTTTGGATACATACCTTGGAGAGATTTTGAAGTCAAGACCTGCTAACTGGAAGTGTTTGTCTTTGAATCTCAAAGCGCACAAATGTGTGAGTGGCGAGAAACTCTTGACTTCCTCTATCCTTTGACAGAAATCAAGACAACCTACCTCATGGAAATTGAAAAGAACTGAAGGATGAGCATTGATGTCTTCTACGGAGATAGGCTCATATCTCTTATGTTGTCCGCCTTTGTGATCTCGTTTGGGAGGCATTCTGTCTTTGAAATAAACCTTGGAAGAGGTAAACTGCCTTCACTGTATGAGGAATGCTCTGCTGGATATGAGACAGGCCACCAAACTGCTTGGACAGATATGGACATTGTGGTTTGGATGAAATGTAACAATGCTTCCTTGAATAAGCCCCCCTCAACACTTATTAACAACAATTCTTCAAATTTGGATGCACTTCAGCTATGTATCCTTCTTAACAATGGCACTATATGTAAGAGCTGCTTTGTAGGTTCTTTGTGCACAGTCTTGAACAAATCCCCTCTTGTGATTTTGCTTAGAGGCCTGCTTGCACTTGTATTTTTGTCTTTGAAACCAACCTTCAAAAATTATAACCCTGCTCTTTTAGGTCATTTACCTTGAAACAGGTTCCTGTCAGCAGACTTCTGTGGAGACCACACAGTGGGAAAAGAAAGAGACCTTGTGGTTAGGTGAAAAAATAGCCCACTGTGTTTAAGAGAAAAACCTTTCACTTGTGATTTTTTAAGAAGTCAATCACTGTCTTTATAACTCTGCCCTTGATGTTTATTTGATCATCAATAAATGCCCAATCATCAATCAAATGCCCAATTATCAACAAAATACCCTGTTTCACCTTCAGAAAACTCTGTCCAACAATTTTCAGAATGACAAGGTAGTGTAATGAACAAGCAGACTTAGTTTAGGTGAAAAAGTAAATGCAACAGTGGTTTCAGGAAACAAACTCTCTGTTTTGTGAGTTTAAAAGGTTCACCAACACATCTATACCCCTGTTTTAATATCAAATGCAAAACACCAAGTACCCTGCCCTTTAGACAATGGCCATTTTTACTTGTGAAGTTTTGAGAAAATCAACACCACTTTGGTACTTCTGCCCTTAATGTCAAAATCTAGCCATCAACAATCTTTGTCTTTTACTATGATGTCATCTTTGGAAGTTTTCTGTCAATAAGTCTTCAACGTGTACTTCTGCTTTAATATCAAATTTCAAACACTAACAAACTGTTCTTCAGAAAAAGGCTCCTTTCTTTGTGAAGTGTTAAGAGAACAAAAACTGCTTTTACACTTCTGCCTCCAGAGCTAGAAAGACATTAATTAAATCTGCCCCTCAATGTAACATTCACCCATAGAAAACTCTCTGTCAACAATTTTCCACAATGATGTAATACAGTGCAGGGGAAAACAGACTTAGCTTGGGTGAAAGAAACAGTGTAACAGTAATTCAGACCATATACTCTTGGCTTGTGATTTGTGAGATGTGCACCAATACATTCTATAACCTTGCCTTCAAGGTTTAAACTCTCATTAACAACCTCGGCCCTCTTTAAATTATCTCATCTCACTGTGTAGGAGACTGTGTTTGTTTTTTTAGCAAACTAGCAAGGTACGGGATTTTCAAACAGTTTTATCACCTATCAACACCTTGCATACGATGGGAGCTCATAAAAATACCTTGAAATTGGTGGATGCTCGCTTGAGAGGGTGCAAGAGACCCTGGACAGCTTGAAAAATGGGCGCGGCAAACTCTGGAGAAAACCCGTCGCGCCGGAGGAAGGTGTCGGGTGGAACTGTCGTGTGGTCGGGCGGGCACCTACAGGCACGTCGCGCCCGCCTACAGGCACGTCGCGCCGACGTTAAAAGCCTTCACAAAACGATGCCCAGGCACGTCGCGCCACTTTCCAGGCCCGTCGCGCCGCCCTAAAACAGTGCAAAAAAACCTCAATTTGCTTGAAAACACGTCGTGATGCTTGGGAGCTGCGGCAATTTGTTTTTTTGATTTCACAAAAGACTTACTACTCCTCTATTTCATTCTTTTGATACTCCCTCAACGGTTATAAAAAAATAAAGACCCTGTGGCTATTTTTGAGCATAATGAAGCTTTTCGGTAAAACAGTGGCAATTCTTTAAATGATACAAAAATGTGTTTGCATCAAGTTGATCCTTTTAAACAGTGATAATCCTTCAACTTTGCTTTGCCTACTCACGAAGTTACATACAGGAGACCACCGGTGCCTTTGCAATTAGTTTGACAATTTCGGTCCTTAGGTGATTTACAAGTTTCCTTCTGGACTGTAAGTGCCATTCTACTAGCTGTTTCTTTTTATAACAGGATCCTCTGCTTGACAACTCACTGTGTCCCTTCCCTGTCTTTGTTTATTTGATACTATATCCTTGTGCTAAATCTGCCTTTTGAAATGATAACAAGTGTGTTTGTTTTTAAAACATATGAACAGGGGTGATTCATCATAACCAACTTCCTCTGCTTACTTATAAAATTGAATACCACTCGCCTTCTCCATCAGAAAAACAAACTTGTAAAATATGAAAACAGGGCCCTTGGGCACACAGTCTTTATTTTGTTCTGATCAGTGTATTAAAACCCTTTTGGTCAATAGCACCATTTCATGACTGGACATATGTTCACTGCCTCCCTCTCTTGGTGATTGTTAGCAAAGAAGGACTATTTCATAATGTACCAAAAATATTTGAAAAGTTGTAAATACCCCTTCTTGAAAGGCGCCTCTTTTGGACTTTTGACATATGGTATTGTTTTGCTGCTTGACCCTTTCCTTAAGGAGAAAATCTTCTTTTTGATATCAGTGGCACACATATGCTTAAAATTGTCTCTTTGTCTATTCATAGCATTGCATACCTGTCATCCTGCATTTTATGACTCAACCTTGGTCACTGTTTCACTTTCCCAGTGATAAATTTCTACTTCTGAGTGTTTCACAAGTTTTTCTCTGGACTGTAAATACACTTTTTAGGTTGCATCCTTTCACCCTAGACTTCTTTGTTTGCTCAGAAGGATTTCCTTTGATTTCTGTATAGGTGATCATGAAAGGTCTTTATCCCATTTTTAAGTCAACTGCTCGCTTTGGCATTGATAGCATACAATATGTTCAATATTTTCCCCTTCCCTACTGTAGGTATAGTCAGACAGGGAGTTCCTTGAAACAGGAGTATCAGTATCTTTACATTATCAGAGCTGTCATTTATTTGTGTAGTGACCTTGTTTCAGTCTTTGATATCCTTCTATTGCTCTTTCTTGTATCAATCAGTTTCAGCACCTGTAGTAGCTTCGGCCCTCTACTCATGCATGGAGGAGGCTCTTCATTAGATAAGGTGTTTGAAGGTTTTTTAACAATTCTTTTTCGAGACAACCTTTCTCTGAAGGTGATGTTAAGTAGACCATTTGGAAAACATCAGTCTAAGCATGTTCACTTGCAAACATCATTGTGTGTCAGCAGAAACCCTAGCCAGAGTAATAATGTCTCCCTGCATTGTCCTAAGGGTGAATTAGACATTTGGCTTGTTCATCTCATGATCGATTATTTTGACAAATAGCCTTTGTAACTATGAAGGTCAGTGTTTTCTTTGAAAAAACCAAGCACTTTCTCCTGCCTGTGTAATGGCATTTTTTAATATCTGTTCTATTTGATTTTGAACCAAAACAGGCCTCTTATGATTTGGATGTTCACTGATGACAGGCCTTCTAAAGTTTCAACCATTCACCTGACTTGAAAGTTTCAGATGATCTCCTTTATCAGGCCAAACTCCCCTTTCCTTTGAGCTTATCATATTTCCACTATAATCTTGTTATGGTCAGCAATTACATTTATGAAACCTGAAGATATTGTTTCATTGTTTCATTATTTCATTAAGGGCAAACCTGGACTTCTGCAAACTTCTGAGTCAAACACTGGCATGCGCCCTCTGCTTATGTATGAAGGAGGCGCCCTAACCCTCTGCTTGTAATGAAGGAGGTTCTGGGCCTTGACAATTTACCATTTGCTGAGACAGTGGCAACCCTTTCTTACTGTTATTTTATGCTGGAAAGAGCTTGTAGGGTCTTGACGAGTGACTTTTGTTTTGCAGCTTCATCTCAGGCTCACAATACATTTAGAAGCAGTTGTTCTTCTAACTGTGAACTCAAACATTTACTCCATGAGATGAAACATATTTCCTGTCTTTGAAGAACCATAGAACACAGTGAAAAACCTACTAGTCAGCTTGAGAATGGGCTTCATGCAGTGCTGAGACCTAGGGAATATGAGTGGCGTGACTTAAGGCTGTTTGTCAACTTTATTTGCAAATTAAGGGATCAGTCATGGTAGGTCTGCTGCAGATGGGGGCTTTTTTGGCTTTTTGATGATTTCCAAAGGTGAAATGTCCTAAACGCCACTTCCTAACATAGGGGAGAATATTGAAACAGATGTGAATTTTCCTTTTAAGGCTGATGGGCAGGTTAATAAAGCTGAAACTAGGCAGGATATGTGATATGAAGTTTTTGATGCTGCCAGGGGTGGACTGAATAAGTAGAAAGATGAAAAAAGTTTTGGGGAGGGTTTTCTGGATGACATATTGACATAAGGAAATCAGTTTCTAGAAAACTCAGCTGAAGATATAGTCATCACTAACATGCAAAAAATATAGGAAGACCTCTTACCATTTCCTTTTTATGAAGTAACAATAGATCGTTGAAGTTGACGTGACCAAGTCTCTAGTGCCATAGCTCTTCTGTAGTCAAAATCGATGTTGTCAAAGCTCGATGTGGTGTTGTCCTCACATTTGATTTGTACAGACCTCCTGTTCGAATTCCTGAAGAAATAGTATTCATACCATCCAACAAATATTTAATATAACAATTAGATTTAAAGAATTCTACCTTGAGATTTTGATATGTAATCATGGATACATAAATCAGATTCTTTGTAACTCTAGGTACATGCATTACATTTTGGATATGTCTGATATTACCATCAGGAAAAATAACAGGAACGTTCTTGTACCCTTTGATCTGATAACCTCTATCATCGCCAAGGTAAATTTATGCTTCGTTGTTGGTTTCTTTAAAATCTTCAAACCATTGTTTGTTCCTTGTCACGTGTGTGGATTCTCTCGAATCCATATACCAGATGTCTGCTTTGACATTTTCATCAGTGTGAGCCATGAACAATCTAAAATCTTGAACATGATCAACATCTTTGAAATGAACCATGTCTTTTATGTCTCTGATGTCCTTCATCAAATTTCTTTTTCCTGCAATGCTTAGCCATATGACTGATTTTTCTGCAATATAAACATTTTAATACAAAGTAATTTCTATTCGGATACATACCTTGAGATTGATTTGGTCTTTTTTTTCAATTTCCTCCGTTTTGTTATGATGAATTTCCTTTTTCTCTGAAGAATTTTTTCTTTTCCATTAACACAAGATCTACACTCTAGGGTTTTAGAGTCAATCTTCTTTCTTCTTCTTGCATTAATATTCCTGTCAGTTCTTCAAACTTTGGGGCTTTCTCCCTCACACTTATCAAAGTGATAAAAATTTGGTAATTTCCAGTCATACCATTCATGGTAATCATGACAAAATATTTGTCTGCAACTATCTCACTGATACCTGCCAATTTGTTCTTCAAATCTTTGATCTGCGATAGGAAAGAAACAAGTGTTTCGTTCTCCTCCATCTTTGTGGAGAGAATATTTCTCTTCAGGAGCAAGAGACGATTTGTATTCTTGATCTCATACAGATCCTTCAACACTGTCCAAATTGCATTTGCATATTTTCATTCTTTGATATGCAGTATGATACAACCTTTCATTGACATATTCAATATCATCTTTGCCCCACTCTCTCTCTTCTCTGAGTCTTGAATCATTGTGGTTGAACCGGCTCCTGCTGCTAGATTTGGCTCATCCCCATTTGCAATCGTCCAGGCACTCTGTGCTTCTAGCACAGTCTGCATCTTGAATTTTCAATGTGAGTAACTGGAACCATCAAGCTTGTTGCTTTCATTCAAGTATGCTTCGATTATTTGATTATTCATCTTGACGATTTTAAAGAAAAAAAAATTGAGTAACTGATAGGAAAAAAAAATGACGTATCTACCCAGATCCTTATAGAAAGCAATATCACAATACATATCTACCTGATCTGTGATCAATCTAGCAGGCTGCTTTACATGTTGCGCCATAGGCTCTCAGCTCCTTTGCCACGATCTCTTCCGTTTCTCAGCACGAGCTCTCTAGCTCCTCTGCACCAAGCATACATCAGCAACAGATCTTCTCTAGATCTCTTCCTTCATCGGTGAGCTGACATAGGCAGTAGATCTTCTTCAGATCTCTTCATTCATCAATGAACTTTCCCCGGCTATAGAGCAGTCTCAGATCTCTTCCTTCATCGACGACCTTTCACCGACAGTAGATCTGTGTCAGATCTCTTCCCTCATCGACAAAATTTTACAAGCAGTAGATCTCAAATCTCTTCCTTTCATCAGTGGGCAAACACTGGTACAAAGTTGTTCCATATCTCCTTTATTTCCTGCATCAATGCCCTTACTTGCCCAATTTTCGTGTTGATCGTGTCGGGAATGGAACTAAATAAGGTTCTGGCCTATCGGTGCAGTTCTCCTGCAAAAATCCGCACTTGTCGGTGCAGATAGTCACCATAGAATCGTGCTGATCGGCACCACTGCTCCTCCAAAAAATGCGTTGATCGATCAATACCCGAGAAAGAAAAAAATTCACTCAGTCATCAGGGGCTTCTCCTCTGCTACCTGGATACTCACACGGATCACAACATTCTGGCTATGATTCGACCTTGGAGCTCTGGTACCATGATAAAATATAATGGATTGAATTTATTAATCAAAAATTGGTCAGCTCTACAATGGAGAGACTGAACGAGGAGAGTGTGATTCTATAAAATGCTCTACATTCTCAATACAACTCAACCAATATATAGCATACATAGATATAGGGATGTTAGAACCATACCCTAAGAAATAGAAACTAATTCCGATCCTAAAGTTTCATGAACCAACTCTCACAAATTAAAAATTCTTCATTATCTTTTAACAGTAAAAAGAACAAGATCAAAAATTTTACAAAAACTCTTCAATTATATTACACAGCATTCCAAAATTTCTAAACTACATAATCATAAAACGTCCACATCCAATATAATTATCTTATATTTTCATATTTAAAAAAAAAATCACAAATTCACAAATTTTAAAACATTAAATATTTTCACAAACAACAAATTGAAATACAAAACTATTTGACCAAAACGTAATTACAATAAAAATTATTTTTACACTAATATAAAAACACATGATAATCATATACTACATTCGATTTACCAATGCTATAAATATCAAATTCGATCGGACAAACAACGTTATAATTATAAAAAAGTTCTTATAATACCAATTTATTTGGAAACATTATGCGACATTGATATTGATAGTGGATTGGTATGGGAGAGTCTGAACTGTAGCAACTTTATTATAATCAGAG